>LPNX010640438.1:0-39456 GCA_001517045.1 Pseudotsuga menziesii | reverse complement strand
TGGGTGGCTGGTCTTCCATTTGGGATCCTTCATCACTCCACTTCTGGGATGGACTTATAATGTATTTCGGCCATCGTATGACCCCTCTGACCTCACACAGCAGGGGGCATCTGTTATAGTGGATTTCACCACTCCAAGTGAATCACACTTTGTATGGCCTTCCCCTGTCCCGCTGCAGACTCCTTAGACCCCATGGACCACTTTTTGTCCTTTGATGTTTCCTTGATCATCCCTAAAAACACATTAAAAATGATATACATGACTTTTTAACCTATAAGCGTGTATATACGCGGGTTTGACCACTAAAACCATGTACATCGGGATGTGTACATAATCCAAATCCTTTTGGAGTTTTCCTTGACATGGATCTGACTCATTTGACTCTTGGCCTTCCCTATGCCTCGAGATCCCTCGGATTCAACCTTTCATTACCCCTTTGAAAAGCTATATAAGGAACCCCTTGGTACATTGAAGGCATGAGAGAGAATTGAGAGCAAAGAAACTATAGTCCATTGTTGCCAGAACTTATGCTTGAGTTTGCATCCCTTTGTCCCTTGGAGCACTTTTGTGTTCTTCCCAAGATTTCCTTTTGCTTGTGAGATTTCTATCGAGAGATGGAGGATTGAAGTGGTGGAGGCCCAAGTGGGGGATTCAGTTTCTCCGGTTTGCAGACATGTCATCAGAGGTTGTATCTTGTAATCTTTGATTTATATTAATAGAAATATCTTTTCTTGTCCAATAATGTGTGTTTGAATGAATATTTTATCCATGGGATTATGTCAAATGCTTTTACATTATTGATTATATATGCTAGAATATATCTAACACCATGATATATAGAATGCTTGTATTGTTTACTTGTTGTTGAGGAAGTAATCTATCAATTCAAGCTGAAGATTGGAAAGCTCAACGGGGATCTACTTCAACCGTCCAGAATAAGGTACGAGGTCTTATCCTTTAGTGTTAGACATTTAATTTCTATTGCATATTGGAAAGGATTGATTTCTGGAGTCAAGCTGTCTGTTGTGGTACTCCAAGCCATGGGAATTTCTCTCCATAACAGCTTCCACCTAAGGTTTCAAGACCAATAAAATTAAAAATACATATGAATATTAATAATGTATTCACTATCTTCTTCATATGTCCAAAAGGCTTGAAGTTATTGAAAGATGAATTTAGGGTTAGCATTTTTACAAAATAACGAAGTGGTAGATTTGATTTCAACCGTAATATCAAAAAAACTTCCCTATTTAATGATTTTAAAAACCGGTCGAGGGTTCGATCCGTATAAGGATAAAATTTCCAATAAATTTATAAAATAACTGAAACCTACAACAAAATCACCCTATATCCAACTTAGCATCAATGAAAAATAGGTTGTAACAAGTCTAAATACCGAATTAAGTCATAACATTTTAAAAACCAAAATGGAATGTATTTATTTTAAAAATAGAATGGCATTCCTTTCAACATGGATGCAATAGTCGTAACTCAACAAACAATTTCTTTCACGTAATAATAAATAAAATATCATTCACACGAGGCAGTTTTGAAAGCTATAAATGGTTTAAACAACATACATAGTAATATTACTAAACAATATACACAACAATATTAATAAATAATATACATAGTAATACTAACAAACATTATACAAATTATAGAGTAGAACCAAGAGATTCAAAGGTTTACAAAAAACAAAAGCAAAATCTCATAACTATATTTCCTTGAAACATTGCTAAAATTTATAGTAAAGTTTCAAACGAGTGAAATGCAAATTCCCATAGATTCCATGGTATGTAAACAAAGGGGACTTTAAAATATTAACTCTGAATAAAACCTATCCTAGCCCAAAGGCCTAAAAACAACTTATATTTCTGCCTTTAATGTTGTAGACTAGAGTGTTTACCATCAAGCAAAAGGGGCTCGTATTAAACCCTTTTATCTCCCATACAAACCTAAACAAGAAAAGAAAACCTTGTTCTATATTTGCGTTAGCATTCACACCATAGACCATAGGGTTCAATGATTTTAGGTCTTACCAAGACCCTTTGATGCCATAGCTTACTCTTTTGAACCAACATCAACGAATGCAACCATCAAAACCTTTTTCTAGACAAGAAATGGATGGATATTGTTATATCCTGATTTTTTTTTCTATTTTTGAACCATTTGCTTGTCTTAAAAATATGATTTTTCTTATTGTTTTTAAGTTTTGACCTTGGTTTCTTTTAAAATATTTTAATTTTAGCCTTAGGATTATAGTTGAATTTACAGCTTTTCTTTTTAATTTTTGCTTGATTTAATTAATTTCATGGTTTTTATGGGCTTATCGGATGCATATATTTCTAAAAGGTTCTAAAGAAATAGCATAAGACATTACTTAAAGTCATTTCCCAAAAAAACAGCACTTGGTTTCAAGTTTTGGTTAAAAAATCACAAAACAGGGATTCTTGTAGCGTTTGCAAGAAAAAGTTACACTAGGGCGCTACAAGAAAATCGTTTTTGCTAAAATAGTCATTTTTCAGTCCGATTTTTTTGGGGGTTTCATCCCTAAGGTGTTAACTACATCATTTATCACATTTAATACATGTTTTTCCAAGTTTATTAGTGAAACAGTTATCTGGTCTCATGTGAGGGAGATTCTGGCAACTGTATGCAAATTTATGGCAAATGATGACAGTGAGCGAAATAAGGCATCAACTGGTGCCACTTCAACTCATGACTCTCCAGGTTTATTGGGAAATTTAGGATCATCTTTACGTGCTAACAATTTTGGACAGGATTTTCCAATAGCTGGCAACAAAGTACCTTTGAATCTGAGCTTAAAAGTTAGCATTCACCTAATCTCTTCCTTTTCACTTAACTAGTGCCATATGCTGAGTAAAACTAGTAACTATATGGGGATGAAGGAATTCATGTTTCCATTTGATTTTGCAGATGATAAGGGAGATACAAAATATAATCCTTGCTGACAATTCTCCCAACAGAAGGAGATTTCCTTTTGGAAAGCATTACACTCGTGGGTGCACCCGCAATCTATGTTGCCATCTTCCCTTATTTCTATTATGGCATTGTCTGCTGCTCGTGGTGGTGTTGCAGAAAGTGAGTTCCTATCAAAGCGACAATCATCTTGGGAAGATTCATTTTGTTCCATATATTACATGTTTAGGAAAAGGAAGTGCGATATCTTTTACTTTTGTACTCAACAATTTATAGACATGTTTATGGGAGGCAATTTAAACGGAAAAATGCAGAATACATGTGCTGCATATCTCACAAAATCCATCGGTGGGCTTCGAGCTTTCCTAAAGGAGCATGATGTAGATTTCTCTATGCCTCTCTACAGCATAGAAGTGGAGCAAGCTACAACAGAAGATTTGCATGAGTTATCCAAATTTGAGAAAATAAATCCAGGGCAGACTCGAGTCCTTGACTCCATGCCTGATATTCACAATAGCTCTCAATCACTTTTATCTTTTATTGGAAATGAAAATGTACATGGGCTGTATGATTTCTTGCTTAATCACAGGTCATTTCTCTGCTCAATGGCTTCTATTGATGTTCCATTACTGTATTCACCAGTGCCATTTCAGAATGCATCACTTCAGTTGCTAGAACAGGCAGAAGCTATTTGTAAACCGTCTATAAGGACTGTTGTACAAAATCTTGATTCTATAGAGAACTACTCTTCTGTAGAATCCACAAATGTGTCATATACTGTTGAGATTAAAGAGGGATTTCTTCTTCCTTGGGTTATCAACAGAATTTGTATAGCAATGGGTACAAGTGAGGAAAAGTTTGAGGCAATTTTTGTGACAGAGCCACTTTCATATGGTCTAAATGTGGCTCTGGATGCTGCTTGTGAAAAGGAGCCCACTGAAAAGTCAACATTAGACACGCTCAACTTCACATGTAGTTTCATGGATTCAGCTCTCTGCCCATCTCTGAGATCAACTATTATTAAGAATTTAAAATATTTGAAGGGTTATTATATGGCTTTCCTGTCTTACATCTGATGATTCTGTTAACTGGCCCATTATTTTCATCCAGAGCTTGGTGCATATGATCAATGACCAGCTTTAGAGTGTAAATCCTAGAATAATTTTATAAGTCTTATCCAAAAACTCAGATGTTCGTGCTTCCAATCCAAGGGACCCGTGATTTAATTCCACTAACTCATTGACCTTCCCAACATGTGAAAGGATATTTACATGAGGCAGTCAATTGTTGCTGATTACTGTTCATTGATATTTGTTCCTCAGATCATTCCATTTCTTTGGACTACTGTACTCAAAACAAACTGTAGTGATACAAGATAATGTACATTTATCTTCTTTGTTTACAGGGTGAACACTTTAAAAAACATGAGTTGATCAACAAATACTTAGAATATCTTTGATAAATACGGAAAATGCTCGAAAAAGAAGAATGGCATGATCATAATCAGAGAGATATGCCAGTGGATATTCAGTCATGGAATACAGGAGGTCCAAGAACCAGCTTTGCCAGCAACAATAGTTCTTGCAATGATCAAGCACATGATGATGAAATTACTAGAATTGATCAAATACTGGTAGGGTAGAGCAATGCTAGAAGAAATTTCAGATGAAAAGAGGATATTGAAATGCAAAGATTATTGAGAATTCTGCTCTGTTTTTCCTATTTTGGGTTATTTAAATTGAATGCAGACCACGAGCTGATGGAGATGAATTTAAGAAAAAAAAAGAGGTTTTTTTTCATAAGATATCCATTCACAAAAACCTCTCTCAGTTGTGCAACAGCTTTCAAGGTTTGAAAGATTCAATTTAATCTTTACAGCCTATTTTTCAGGGTTGTAAAAATATTTTATATTTTCCTGTTTTAGTGTTCATATTGCGGGGAATATTCTGATTGATTGGAGATGATTTTTTAAAAAACAATAGATTTTTTTTGTCCATCATGGACCCATACACAAAAACCTCTCTCAGTTTTTACACAAGTGTCACTAAATGAGAGATATGGAAGCTTCTTTGACACCTATTTTTCAGAAATTCGCCATATTTGCCAGGAATCCGATTTTGCTATTTTTAGTCAATTAGTTGAAAGTTAGTTAATGTAACTACTGGGTAGTTTCAATTTCGACCTAATGAAGAGAAGATAGAACTAATTCTTTGTAATTATAAAAGAGGGACAAGGGGACAGAAGAGGGGTTCTACTTTTTGGGCTGGGTAGAGGAGGTCTCCTCACTTGTTGATAAGCTAAGTATATGACTCTCATGTGTATTTGAGGAAATCATTATGAAATATATGCTCCATTTTACCCTTCAGTCTATTCTTTTGCTTCATTTCTAGCTTGTTTAGCTACACAATTGGTAATTTCATTGCTGGTTTATGGTTTCTATGCTTGTGGTGCTTGCCTGTTGTGGATGAACTTCAATGTTATGTTCTGTTGGATACCTGGTTATTATATTATGCATCTCAGTTCTTCTTCACTTGTGATTTAGTTCCTATTTGGATTATGAATGTATTCCTTTTTGTCACCAAACTTTACAACCAGAAAAACCTTTCAGAAACCCTAAAACCTAGTTTTGCTTGATTGAATATTTGAGATTGTGTTGGCTTGTTTCTTTGTAGTCTGGAAACAAGTTCTGGCACAAACATCTTTGGCGCCGTTGCCGGAGAACAAAGTTGAAAACATATTTTTCCCTGGGATACTTATCATTTCACTGGTTTTAAGAGGTGAACTTAAACCAGCACATCTTTAAGACTACTTTTCACCAATTTGTCACAGTGGCTAATAGGGGAATTGGAACTAGAAACGGACCTGTTTCACCTTTGCAGCTGGGTGTTGCAGATCAGAACAGATACTGAAAATAGCTAGAATAATTAGAAGGTTTCAGTCATCCCCAGCTTTATGCAGCCCTAATTAATTTGAACTACTGTCACCCCTTCCTCTTTCTGAGGAGAAAAACAAAATCTATCTTGACAAATTGATTGGCGACTCCACTATTTAAAGATGCAGAGGCCGATGTCCATGGAAGCTATTCTGGCTTGAAGGTTTGCACCTTTCAATTTTTCTGATATTCCAGGTTTTCCAAATTCAGTACCTACTATGGATGTTTTGGGAGATTGTCTTCCACAGCTTAGAAAGAAAAGAGGATAATCCTTCAGATCACCTCATCAGATTTTATCAATGTATGGTCTAGTTAAATATACAGCATGAAGATGTGCTCATGAATATGTTCACATATTCACTTGAGCAAGATGCACGATATTGGTAGTTTTCTCTTCCCACTGCTAGCATTTCCTCACTGAAAGAATTCCACACATGTTTTTGGAAACATTGTAAGTATGTGTTCTCAGCTGAACTCTTTTTTAAATATTGTTGTGAGCAGGCTGATGTTTATAATACAATTTCTGATTCAAAAAATCATGATGAGGATTACAATCAAGGGTTCAAAATGTGTCATGAAGAAGTTGAAGTTTCAGAATTTGTTGAAGATGAAGAGGTTACATTTTCAGATACTGCTGTCAAGGAAGAATTCCATGATCATTACGATAATCAAGTTGTTGTTTTAGGTCAGAGTGAGGATTATTCAAGTGATGAGACCAGTATAGATAGTTTGGAATATTCTCATAATGATTTCAACAGCCTTAATAACTGTTTGAATGCTAATCCTTTTAAAGATCAATCTCTAGTTCAACAAACTATTGGAAATCATTGTTGTGTTAAAGATCGGTTTTGTATTGAAGAAAAAGACAAACCTTTAGCAGCATCATTCGAAATTTCTCAGAATGCTCCTTGTTATGATGAAGAGATTAGGATTCCAAGACAAGAATTCTATGATGAATTAGATTCTATTCCTTTTTGTTTTGATACTAAAATCGATGAAGGCCAGGCTGTTCGCATTTTTTCAGAAGTTGCTTATATTCATGGTTATGATAAATCTGCTGTTCAAAATCATTATGAAGATGCTCTAATTTTTAATAAATATGATGATGAAATTGAAAAGAAAGACCCAGAAATCTGTGAGGTGTGTGATATGTCACAATCTGATTAGCAGATTCAAGAATGCATTCAGTCTATTATCCTTGAACAGCCAAAGCCAATGCATGATAGTCATTCATTTGAAGATAGTGTGGAAAAGGAGGTTCAAAGTGTTGACATTATTGATGATACTATCCAAACATTTATGGAGAAAATTCAGGCTGATCCTGATGTATTTATTTGCCAATGCCTGCTTGATATTCATGGAACAAAATATTCTTATGAACAGCCTATCTGTTTCATAGAACAGGAAGAGGTAACTTATGGAAATTTTTATGATCCAGTAGCAGATTATTTAGAGTCAATACTAAGTTATAAATCTGTTATTTCAAAGACACCATTTAATGAAAGTGGGTATAAGTTGTTAAATCTTTTCTCTTCATATTTTCCAATAGTTCTTATTATATATATATTTGGAGTTGGAAACAAGTTTTGGTGGGTTGATGAAATTTTTTCCTGGTTACATTGGAAATGGGATTACAATTTGGTTTAGTAAATGGAAGATTCCTCAAAGAAATAGATTCGATTTTCATTGTATATATCAGTGTGTGAAGGATTGAATAAAGACTCCATATCCCAATGGATGTTTTGCAAAAATGCATGCAGTTTTGGTTACATAAGGAACTAGTCTACAGGTTCTTGAAGCCTCACAGGGAGGACTTCATCCCACAGCAGGAGCCAGATGTTATAGCCTGATTTTGTTTTCTATTTTTAAACCATTTGCTTGTCTTAAAAATATGATTTTTCTTATTGTTTTTAAGTTTTGACCTTGTTTTCTTTTAAAATATTTTGATTTTAGCCTTAGGTTTATAGTTGATTTTACAGCTTTTCTTTTTAATTTTTGCTTGATTTATTTAATTTCATGGTTTTTATGGGCTTATTGGATGCATATATTTCTAAAAGGTTCTAAATAAATAGCATAAGACATTAATTAAATTCATTTACCCAAAAAACAGCACTTGGTTTGGAGTTTTGGTTAAAAAATCACAAAACAGGGATTCTTGTAGCGTTTGCAAGAAAAAGTTATACTAGGGCGCTACAAGAAAATCGTTTTTGCTAAAATATTCATTTCTCAGTCCGATTTTTTTGGGGGTTTCGTCCCTAAGGTGTTAACTACATCATTTATCACATTTAATACGTGTTTTGCCAAGTTTATTAGTGAAACAGGTGTCTAGTCTCATGTGAGGGAGATTCTGGCAACTGTATGCAAATTTATGGCAAATGATGACAGTGAGCGAAATAAGGCATCAAATGGTGCCACTTAAACTCATGACTCTCCAGGTTTATTGGGAAATTTAGGATCATCCTTACGTGCTAACAGTTTCTGATAGGATTTGCCAATAGCTAGCAACAAAGTACCTTTGGATATGAGCTTGAAAGTTAGCATTCACCTAATCTCTTCCTTTTCACTTAACTGGTGCCATATGTTGAGTAATACTATTAAGTATATGCGAATGAAGGAATTCATGTTTCCATTTGATTTTCCACATGGTAAGGAAGATACAAAATATAATCCTTGCTAACAGTTCTCCCAACAGAAGGAGATTTCCTTTTGGAAAGCATTACACTCATGGGTGCACCCGCAATATATGTTGCCATCTTCCCTTATTTCTACTATGGCATTGTTTGCTGCTCGTGGTGGTGTTGCAGAAAGTGAGTTCCTATCAAAGCAACAATCATCTTGGGAAGATTCATTTCGTTCCATATATTACATGCTTAGGAAAAGGAAGTGCGATATCTTTTACTTTTGTACTCAACAATTTATAGTTATGTTTATGGGAGGTAATTTAAATGGAAAAATGCAGAATACATGTGCTGCATATCTCACAAAATCCACTGGTGGGCTTCGAGCTTTCCTAAAGAAGCATGATGTAGATTTCTCTATGCCTCCCTATAGCATAGAAGTGGAGCAAGCTACAATAGAAGATTTGCATGAGTTATCCGAGTTTGAGAAAATAAATCCAGGGCAGACTTGAGTCCTTGAATCCATGCCTGATATAGACAACAGCTCTCAATCACTTTTAGCTTTTATTGGAAATGAAAATGTACATGGGTTCTATGATTTATTGCTTAATCACAGGTCATTTCTCTGCTCAATGGCTTCTGTTGATGTTCCATTAATGTATTCACCAGTGCCATTTCAGAATGCATCACTTCATTTTCCAGAATGGGAAGAAGCTATTTGTAAACCATCTATAAGGGCTATTGTACAAAATCTTGATTCTACAGAGAACTGCTCTTCTGTAGAATCCACAAATGTGTCATATACTGTTAAGATTAAAGAGGGATTTCTTCCTCCATGGGTTATCAACAGAATTTGTACAGCAATGGGTACAAGTGAGGAAAATTTTGAGGAAAGTTTTGTGACAGAGCCACTTTCATATGGTCTAAATGTGGCTCTGGATGCTGCTTGTGAAAAGGATCCCACTGAAAAGTCAACATTAGACACGCCCAACTTCACATGCAGTTTCATGGATTCAGCTCTCTGCCCATCTCTGAGATCATCTATTATTAAGCATTTAAAATATTTGAAGGGTTATTATGTGGCTTTCCTGTCTTACATCTCATGATTCTATTAACTGGCCCATTATTTTCATCCAGAGCTTGGTGCATATGATCAATGACTAACTTTAGAGTGTAAATCCTGGAAGAATTTTATAAGTCTTATCCAAAAACTCAGATGATCATGCTTCCAATCCAAGGGACCCCTGATTTAATTCCAAAACTCATTGACCTTCCCAACAGGTGAAAGGATATTTACATGAGGCAGTCAATTGTTGCTCATTACTATTCATTGATATTTGTTCTTCAGATCATTCCATTTCTTTGGACTGCTGTACTCAAAACAAACTATAGTGATACCGGAGAATGTACATTTATCTTCTTTGTTTACAGGGTGAACACTTTAAAAAACATGACTTGATCAACAAATATTTAGAATATCTTTGAGAAAGACGGAGAATGCTGCAAAAAGAAGAATGGCATGATCATAATCAGAGAGATATGCCAGTGGATATTCAGTCATGGAATACGAGAGGTCCAAGAACCAGCTCTGCCAGCAACAGTAGTTCTTGCAATGATCAGGAAAATGATGATTAAATTAATATAAGTGATCAAATATTGGTAGGGCAGAGCAATGCTAGAAGAAATTTCAGATGAAAAGAGGATATTGAAATGCAAAGATTATTGAGAATTCTGCTCTGTTTTCCCTATTTTGTGTTATTGAAAATGAATGCAGAACACGAGCTGATGGAGATGAATTTAAAAGAAAAAAGAGTTTTTTGTTCATAAGATATCCATTCACAAAAACCTCTCTCAGTTTTGCAACATCTGTCAAGGTTTGAAAGATTCAGTTTAATCTTTACAACCTATTTTTCAGGGTTGTAAAAATATTTAATATTTTCCTGTTTTAGTGTTCATATTGCAGGGCATATTCTGATTGATTGGAGATGAATTTTTTAAACAAAAGAGAATTTTTTTTCCATCATGGACCCATTCACAAAAACCTCTCTCGGTTTTTACACAGGTGTCACTAAATGAGATATATGGAAGCTTCTTTGACACCTACTTTTGAGAAATTCGCCATATTTGCCAGGAATCCGATTTTGCTATTTTTAGTCAATTAGTTGAAAGTTAGTTAATGTAACTGATGGGTAGTTTCAATTTTGAGCTAATGAAGGGAATATAGAACTATTTATTTGTAATTATAAAAGAGGGACAAGGGGATAGAAGAGGGGTTCTACTTTTTGGGCTGGCTAGAGGAGGTCTCCTGACTTGTTGATAAGCTAAGTATATGACTCTCATGTATATTTGAGGAACTGATTATGAAATATATGCTCCATTTTATCCTTCAATCTTTTCTTTGGCTTCATTTCTTAGCTTGTTTAGCTACACAATTGGTAATTTCATTATTGGTTTATGGTTTCTATGCTTGTGGTGCTTGCCTGTTGTGGATGAACTTCAATGTTATGTTCTGTTGGATACCTGGTTATTATATTATGCATCTCAGTTCTTCTTTACATGTGATTTAGTTCCTATTTGGCTTATGAATGTATTCCCTTTTGTCACCAAACTTTACAACCAGAAAAACCTTTCAGAAACCCTAAAACCTAGTTTTGCTTGATTGAATATTTGAGATTGTGTTGGCTTGTTTCTTTATAGTCTGGAAACAATTTCTGGCACAAACAGATGTTAAAATTTAGAGGTTTGGATTTATAATTTATAACTGCATTAAAACTGAAAACAAAAAAGAACGAAGAAACAATTTACCCTCAGATCAAAATCTTAGCGAAAGAACCGATGGTGACATTTCTACGAGGAAACCTATGGATGGTCGAATGCATTTTGTTTCCAATGATGGAAGGCTCGAGAGCCCTCATCTCTCCTCATCAAAACAATAAAATAGATCAACTAACCCTTTGTATTTTTTTTAAGGGTTTTACACCTCATAAATTTGGTTGGTACAACAAGCCTTCACGTGGGTGTTTTAAATTTTTCACATACCTCCACTTATATTTTGATTTGATACCCACTTCCTATAGTTTTTAAATGAACTCTTTGTTTCCCCTTAGCCATATTAGTATCACCTTGGTGCTTGGCTTGTTATTTGTTTGTAATGCATACAGAATAAGGGTTTGACCATATGTTTCTTTGTGGAACATTGGTTGACACCTAAGTTGAGCTCATCTTAAGTTTTGAAACTTATATAATGCAATCGTGTGATATCAACATAGTACTTAAAACGCAAGGGGGATAATCCTTCACTAGAGAAACCTGAAATAATACAAGGTTTAGAAATGCATTAGCTTAAATAATCTAAGTAATACCTATAACCTTGTAACCCTTTCATTCAAAATAGGGTTTGTAAGCAAAGGAATTAAAATATTAAAACATGACAAATCCATTTCTATCGAAATACAAGATAAGAACACGAGCTGTAACTTACGACAAGTTATGCATGACACAATAACTTTTGAAACAAGTAAATTTATCATACGACTTAAAACATGTATACCAGTATAGTGTTATATGATTCATAAATGGAGTTGTCATATTCAAGTTGTTATGTATTTAGTTTTACAGAATTTTTGTTATAGCTTAAGTCCTAGGTTGAAAATGGAATGTAGGGTTTGTATTAATTCTTTATGTTAAATGAGATTAGTTCTTATATTGATATAATTAATCTATCAGATTTTTATTTTATTTTTGTAATTTTGGAGTTGTTGTATGGTGATATTAGAGCATAGATTTCAAACACTAGGACTGAAGTTTGGCTCAACTCACAAGCTCAATACAAAAAACGGAAAACAAAATATTGACTTATGTTTAAAACTTGTTTCTGTACAGAAATATAAAAATTTATTTTGCAGGAAATGGAAGGAGTAGAGGCATCTTCTAAGGATCGATCACATCATAATGAAAAAAATAATCTAGATAATGTATACATGGAACTAAATAATCAACCATATGAATTACTTCGAACTGTAAAAGACTTAAAGAATGAACCGCATAATTTTAAGGAAGATGATGAAAGAATCCTTAGAGCATAGGAAGAATTAAATCAAATATTGCTGGATAAATTAGATGATGAAGGAAAGGATAAAAGAAAAGAACAAGAATATGAATATGGAGCTATATCCTACAAGCGTAAAGGTAAAAATTTAAAATTCTCTCATAATGAAAGCAATTCTTCATTGGGAATTAATGTTAGGTCACACAGAGAGAAACATAAATAGTCCACTTAAAGTAATGATAATGACAAAAACCCTAAAGAAAGAAAATATAAACCTTATGTTAACACGTCGTTTTTAACAGTTGATTTAGCGACTTGATAGGAGTTCGATGAGGGTCCCATTCCCTCGAACTTCATGTGAACGCCCTTCAGGTTATCAAAAGTGCAAGGTAAAGAATAAAACGACAGGTGAATTGATGGCATTAGATGTGATCCATAATCAAAGGTTGAGATTTATTGGAGGATGGATTAATGGCTCCAAAAACATTTCGCACAAGTAGACATGTTCAACCAAAGACACCTTTCCAGATTGTGAACTGGGTTAAAGGTCAGAAACCTTTGATGGTTGAGATGAGATCCTAGTCATATCTATAGTCTTGGTCAATTTCGCAAACCATACTTATGTGGGTAAAGCCGCAATTTCAAATCTCAAAAGAGGAGTAACGGTTGCAAAGATCAACGGTCACAACAAGAAAGAAAAGAGATCTGCAACCATGGTTTATTTCACAATGCAAACTAGCAAGGTGGAATACTAATATTTCTCATTGTGAAAAGTAATGGGGCCTACTCATATCTATACCTTCATGAAAGGGTTGGTCACGATCGACTGTTGATAACATGTCACAATCTGAAATTGCCCGTGGTATCCAGGGGAGAAAAGTTGGGGGCAGAAATAATGGGACGTGGACGGTGGACATGAAATATCCCTCAAATTAGATGATTAACAATAATTCCAGGGTACAGGTTTCACATCCAGAGTGGAGATGACAGTGGAGGAGATGTTCACATGTGTAATCTGACCCCATTGCATATTGGTCGATTCCTCCAATGCCATTTGTAGCATGCATATAGGTGAAACCATATGTGTGGCATGGTTATGTCGTGTAAAGATAGGTGGATTTTGTGTGAGTTGGCCTGCTGAAGTAAGGAAGGTAATTAGAAAATCCACTACTCACTTGGGGCAAAACTAGCATGACATGTGAGACCATTCTGCTTCCTACATTACAAGAGCAAGGAAATGTGGGAGCGTCCACTTCATGAACTTTGCATCATGGATCGATTGTACCAGATGGAGTCCACAAATACTTCTCGCAGCAGACGGTAAGGTGCCATGACTGATGAAATGACGTGATTAGATCCCAAAAAGTAAAGGATCACTCTACTTGCACCCTCACACATGCTGATACCAAATACACTCAATGACAAAGTGTGCAGGAATGTTTACCAGCCATTGCGAGAGTCAGTCTCAAAGCATTATATATACTGCTTTCATAGCAATGGGAGTGAACTAACATATCTTCAGAACTTGAGTTCTACTTCTCCACAAATCTGCAAAGGCCCAAAGAGTTTGACAATGAAGATGTGGTTTGAGAAGCTCTTTCGTTTGGGGGTGTTGATGGTTGGTGAGAAGCTTCCACACCCACTTGTCACCTTGGTATTGCATGCCAAGAGTGACACTAGCCATCGGGGCATAGACATGATACTTGCGCCTCCAATGATGCGAGGCCTAGACACTTATTACTTGTAAGTGTTTTTTCAGGAACCCCTGATAGCATCGCTGCCACCAAAGCCTCCACAGAAGGGGATAGTCATTGATTATTTCCAATATAAGCATTTGTTCGAATGGGAGCGTCAGGGGTCTAAATCCCACACAACCCTGTTTGTGAAGTCCACTTTCCAAGGGTGATGGGGCTGGTGTAGACATGCTACACATTATTGCATATGGGGCAACTCACCTCACTAGGGGTGAGAAGTACAAGAATGACAAGCCACCGCATAGGTTTGTCTCAACCAGGAGCAATGTGGCGCTTCTTCTAGAGCCCACAAATAACAGTGTTACCCGGTGAGGAAGGAGGTGGCAGATGTGATTGAACCGGGGAGAGATGAAAACTACCTTTCCATTGTGTGCCCATGCGGAAAACTGCATTTGAACATGGTGGAAGGACATGCTTCAGGTAGAGAAGAGGGCATCATACTCATAATCTGCCGCAGCGGCCAAGAACATCAAACTATTCCTCGGGTGTTATAGCTGATTTTACCACACTAAGTGAATCACACTTATATGGCCTTTCCCTGTCCCTCTATAGACTCCTTAGACCCCTTGGACCATTTTTTGTCCTTTGATGTTTCCTATAGCATCCCTCAAAACATGTGAAAATTGCTATACGCGACTTTTAAACCCCTTATCGCGTATATATGGGGGTTTGACACCTAAAACTATGTACATTGGGATGTGTACAAAATCCAAATCCTTTTGGAGTTTTTCTTGACATGGATCTGAATCACTTGTCTCCTGGCCTTCCGTATGCCTTAAGATCACTTGGATTCGACCTTTCATTACCCCATTGAAAAGCTATATAAGGAACCCTTTGGATACATTGAAGGCATAAGAGAATTGAGAGCAAAGAAAATATAGTCCATTGTTGTTGGAACTTGTGCTTGAGTTTGCATTCCTTTTTCCCTTGGAGCACTTTGGTGTTCTTCCCAAGCTTGCCTTTTGCTTGTGAACTTGCTATCGAGAGATGGAGGATTGAGGTGGTGGAGGCCCAAGTGGGGGATTCAATTTCTCTGATTCGCGGATGTGCCAACAGAGGTTGTATTCATTGTAATATTTGATTTTATACTAATAGAAATATATTTTCCTATCCAATAATGTATGTTTGAATGAATATTTTATCCATCTATTATTTCAAATGCTTATACATTGTTGATTATATATGCTAGAGTAGATCTAACACCAATATATATAGTATGCTTGTCTTGTTTACTTGTTTTTGAGGAAGTGATTCATCAATTCAAGCTGAAGTTGGAAAGCTCAATGGGGATCTACTTCAACCGTCCAGAATAAGGTACGAGGTCTGATCCTTTGGTGTTAGATATTTGATTTCTCTTGCATATTGGAAAGGATTGATTTATGGAGTCAAGATGTTTGTTGCGGTACCCCAATCCATAGGAATTTCTCTCCGTAATAGAATTGGCGACTCCGCTGGGGATTAGTGCATTGGATTTATTTTACCTTAGTACTTTTTTTGAGGGCTACTTGATTGTGATTGTAGAGTCTAAGGGTTGTAGAATCATTCTTTTTCTTTAGAATCACATTTTTATTTCAAAAAATCCAAAAATATTTGCTTACCATTATGCATTGCATCTTTCATTTTGCATAGTACTTGCACTAGATTTGCTTTGAAGTATTAGTTAGGATTTCATATAGGAAATATTGCATTTATCATTTGAAGAAAATTATGCATTTCACGTAGTAGCATACCCTATTTTTCATGGACACAATCCATTTGCATTGATTGTTAGGTGTGCATTTTGGTTCATGTTGTGTCATAACACCATTGGTTGCATGGTCATCTACCTTGTTTGAGTAATAAAGCCAATTAAAATCAATGCTTAAACAAAATGAACTACACTATTTTATTTGAAAGGGCTCACCAACAATATTAGGTTTTAGGGTCTTGGAATAGTTCATTGTGAGTAAATTATCCAAGACCACTAAACAAAAACATGTATGTGTCTGTCCAGGTGAGTGTGTGAAATTCCTTGGGATAACTAGTGTTTCTCAGGAACCTCCTATCAAAAGGGAGTTAAGCAAGAGTCAGTGTGAGTGGTTATTGATTGGGATTACCCCTAGTTAGAACTGAGTAGCACCGGAGATATTTCTAGGATTGTATTCGTATCTAGGGGCTCTTTCAAGAGTTTCAGGCTTTGATACCCTACCCATACGGTCAATCCTGCCTACAACTGTCTTCTTGAGCATTAATTACATTGAGGTGACCTTAGTGGCCTTACCTAGGATATTGAGGGGGTACTCTACAGGGGTTATTTTGTGGGTGTCCCAGCCAGGCTGGGGTCAGACATCACAGTTGCTTTACGCGTTGAAGCTGAGGGCCACAATAATTGGTTATGTACCTCCACTTGTTGTGTATGGGAGTCTCAAGACTTTCCTAGGCGAGACATACCTGCTTCATTTGGGAGCTCACTTATCCTACCCTTGATTGCTTGTGTTTGGCTGTAGAATTTATTGGTGTATGCTCTGTGCACGTTAGCTTTCCTAGGGTTTGCATAGTTAGAGAGTATTTTTTACATTTTTTTGAGTCATTGTGGATTCGGGTGCGGCTCCTCATCATTATTATCATTTAGCAGGACTTCCACCTTCTACATCTCCTCCTCCTTTAGGATAGAGAGATAGACAGTCCAGGAGGACTACTTCACACATTGATTCACACACGATGGGGGACTATGAAGAAGGTATTCCTGAACCACCCTCTCCCATTCAAGTGGAAGATGGGAAGTTTACTCCTAACTATGATCCTTCACCTGATTTGACTGATTTAGGTCCTATCATTTCTGAGATAGGTACTTTTCATGATAGACCTACTTACTCTAGTGTTAATCCCCCATTGATGCATCACCAGTATGGAATGTCGGAAGATGATGAGACTCATTTTGAACCCGTGAGCACTAGTTATGGTAGTTATGGTATGTCTAGTTTTCCCACACATGATTTGGCATTTCATGTCGAGTCTGAGTTTGAGCCTAACACTACGCCTAGGGGCACTCTCATTCCTTACCATGTGGAGAGGTTCGAGAGCACAAGTCACATTGCACCTTCCATCCCGGTGGTGGAAGCTACATCACATATTCCTGCTAGTCCTAGGGTTAGTAATCCTATTAGGATACGAGATCCAAGATGAGTGACTATAGGGAACAACACGTACATAATTTCATAGGTCACTTCATCCTCTATCCCTAGTTCTTCGAATGTTCACCCTCAACCTCATTCACATGGTCCTTCGGGCCAGAATGTTGCTATGAGTCATGTCTGTACTGTTGCTTCTCGACCAGTTGTGTCTCAGGTTCAAGTACCGCCCATTGTTTTGGGAGGTCGTGTTCATACTTGTAAAGGTCATGTTATTACTTCTGGAGCATATATTCCTACTTCCAGAATGTATATTCCTACTTCCGGAGCGTATATTCCTACTTACAAAGTGTCTCATGCAACATCTCATGTGATGACTTATGGACCTTATTATGGGATGCAGTATGGACAGGGTTCTTCACCTTATGGGTACGGGTATCAACAACCTACTTACTCTCTAAATTATGGCTTTGTATCCCCGAATAGTCAAGGTACACCACATTATGGTGCTTCCATGCCACCCTACACGGGTCAAACAGGAGGAGGGCACTATGGTCAAGCCATGGTGGTTATGGTAATCAGACCTATGTGAATTAAAACTATCAGGGAGTCATCCATTGACCTACTCATCCCAGGCTCCCTCTCCTCGCAACGCTAAATCTTCCTGACTTGTCAAGATTGACGAATGATCTTGTATCTCATGACTCGGCTTGGCCGACTATGCCTACTAAGATTCCCTCGGACATACCCAAATTCGAGGGCAAACCGGGAGAGGGTCTGAGTGAACATGTTACTACCTTTCACCTATGGTGCTCTTCAAATTCCTTCCACCAATATTCGATCCGTTTAAGGCTATTTCAATGCACCCTTATAGGGCCTACCATGAAATGGTATATAGAGTTACCTAGGGGGGCATTCGCTTTGTTTGATGACCTAGTGATGAATTTTCTTAACCACTTCCAGCTACCAGTGCACTACGACTTTGGTACGAAACTGTTGTCAACATTTCAGCAGGATAAAGCCACACATATCTCGGACAATATCCAAGAGTGGCGTAGATGAAAGAGGTTTGTTAAATCCTTTGTAATGCTGGAATTCCTCCTCGAATTGTTCTTTAAGTCATTATTTCCTTATATAGCGAAGGATGTTTCTACATCCAAAGTGCAAAATGAGGAACAAGCCATTTTTAGGGTGTAGGAATGGGATTTGATTTATGCTCAATCTGGTTTGTTATATGAGATCATTCCCAATGCTTTGCATTCTAGTTCTGACCCCAAAGTTAAACCTGGACCACATGCCGATGGCATTGTTGGTTGTACGAATTTTGAATTTTGCTTTATTTCAGGTGTACATTTCCCAAATTTCAAGAACTAACTTCCTCTATTTTGTGGTCGCAACGTTATTTACCGAGTCGGGTTGCTGATTGTATATTGTGGATTGCAGGTTATGGATTGCGGATATACTTTTCATAAATTCTCAAAAATTACTTCCTCAAATATCTCCCACAATAGTATTCCCACAACTTTAACAGTGTTGCACCTTGGCATTACAGAAACTATTCTAGACCATTGATCTTTCTCTCTCTTATAGTTTGGGACATCCAAATATTCACTTCATAGAAACTCATCATTATAATGCTTCTGACTCCACTTATCCAACTTCATGCTTATTTTTGTTTTATCTTAATGATGCTATGATGATATATATGATGGTGTTTATTTTTATGCTTTTTTAGATGCTTACAATGATAATAATGATATGTTCTTGTTTATGTCATGAAAATGATGATGATGCATTTATGTTTGTGTTAAAACTTGTTTCTATGTTTGTGTTTATGATTCCATGATCATCATGTTTATGTTTGTTAGGTTTTAAAAATTATGATAATCGTATGCTTATGTAGTAAAATAAACTTTTATTATTCAAAACCACGTGAGCCTTTAAATTACAAAGTTTTTATTTAGTTGAAAGAAACATCACAATTTGCATTGTAAATTATGGATGAATATGCGGAAACTCTACGATTTATGATTTTTGTATAATTTTTCATAGCATCATCTTTATAAATTTTTTAAATTTTAGTGTTATGGTTCAGTGTAAGAAGATGAGGGACCTTTTATATGCAATGCTAGGTTTCAAAAACAAAATCACGTTACATAAAAATACAACGCGTTTCTGCTACATAGCACTTGCTATGGTTCAACCCGAGCCTGACATGTCATGGGACATGTAGGATAGACAAACATATTGCGTACGCATCATATAAATACAAAATGCATACGCGATATGTAGTTATAAATTGCATACACGATTTGCAAAATTAAAATTAATTTATATACATAGTCCTAAAACCCGCGGCGCATTCTACCCAACAGGAATGCGAATATCGCGTTAAACGAGAGAGCATTGGGTGCCATGGACTATTGGAGGATCTCGAACTAGTTTGAGGGGAGGAAAATCCACCAGTCAATTGTCATCTACTCAGGAAATTCATTCACCCATAGCATTTTTTTTTCAATTCTAAACCTAAAATACTGTTTTTAATAGTTTAAAATAGCCAAATTTTGCATTATTTAGCAAATTGGAAATAACCCAATCACTAATTAAATTCACATATCCCTCAACCAAGATAAGTGAATAAATACAAAGAATTCATTTTCAAGAAGTCAAGAATTCCTAATGCAACAAAAAATTAAAAAATATAGAACTCCTCCCTTTATACAATGTATCCATCCACACGAAAGCCAAATTTCCAACCCTCAAAGGCCATTTCCCAATGATACTAATTGAACAGTTTTCCTCGTAAATGGCCATAAGAAGATGAAATGCATGCATAAGCGTGAATATAAAAAATGCATAAAAAATTAATAACTCGGTTTCTCAAAACTTCATCACAATCATTTGTCCATGAACATAATCAAAATTTCATCAGAAGTGTATGTAGTTATACATTGACTCTTAGTTAAGAACCCTTAACTAAATGCCAAAACACATTAACAATGTGCTTCTTGGGCCTGACCTTTTAAACATAAAATAATATATTATATAAAATGAACAATATATATATAAATGCAGAGTTAAAACTAGTAACTATGACTAGTTTTATTCTTTCTTGTAGCTTTAGTAGCCACCACCATTTTTCTAGTAAAATATCACTTCTTGGTTATAAAATCCACCTCATTTTTGTTTTAACTATACCTTCCTCATCACTTTTCTCTTGTTATACGCATATGACTTACCCTTTGTGCCCATGGCCTTATCGTAATGATAAGAAAAGTTTAAATATACAAACCTTCTCACTCTGATATTGAATTACAAGTCAACACGTCCTGACACCACCATATAGCCCCGATATTCATCGCATTGTCAAAGAGTTCATAATCATCATGTAGTTCTGACCCTAGATCTATTGAGCTACCAAAAATCTAATTAATTAAAGGTCATCACCTAAACTAAATAGAAATTGAATTGTTCTTGTTTTATCCTATAAACATAATAAAGAAAATTAGACAACATGTGAGACCCTGGGTATCCCTAAGATCCCTTGACCTAGCAAAGACATAAATGACTTTAATCAAATAGTCTATGTCCCTGCCTCACTAGGTTTATCAAGCAGTTTTTAAAATAGCAAAAACATCAGGTAATATATTTCTACATGTCGAGTCTCTAAGCTCATCTACAACCAATTGTATTCCAGTCCACAAATTCTCCATTTTTCCATGTCACTTTTGGTTCGTTTCCATGTTTATACAACAATGTAAATGATGAACACCCATGAACTACCTAGAGTGTGTACTGAGAGTGTTCCCAACCGTGATCGAGTCAATTATATTTAGAGGATTGGTGGCAGCCATGTATCACCCCTTTTCTTTTCTCACATGTCCTAATAGTCCCTTGCCCCTTTCTTTTACATATCCAAGGGACGTAAAGGCCAAAACATGTCAAAATAAAACTCCTAAATTCAAAGAGGGTTCAACCCATGTATGCATGGAAAAGTCACCAATGAGGGTTAAGAAGTGCCTTAACTTCTAGAAAGAAGTTGAATGAAACTTACTATTTAATTGTTAAATGTTTAATTTTAAGTTTTAAATGTATGTAAGTGAATGCCATTAAATTGCTTACTAGAGTTTGATGTAATTTACAGTATTAATTTTGAGGAGACGTAATTATATACCATGTATATGTTTATAACGATTTTATTATTGATGTTTTTATTGCAGTTGTGGCTATGTACACAAATGTTGAAATATTTATTGATCTTTCCCACTTGAGAGGACTTGGTACATATTTTAATGGTGGTGACAGGATTTGTCGTTCACTTGCATCCACTTTGGATGCAATTGTTGAGACTATTTCATTTCCAAGCAACATACTATATGATATTACATCATATAGAGAAAGAAAAGGACAAGAGTATGCTGATGGGCTTGATTACAATGCAATCAAAAAGTTGAAAATAACCCAAGAGCATATATTTTCATTTTTTAGGGACCCTCACATGGGGGAAATGCCAAATGCAAATAGGCCTCATATCTTTATTGGATGGTAAACATTTCAGCCATTTGATGATAACTGGACGGATAGATGGTATATGGTTTTTGATATGCCACCAAACAACAAAAGGGAAATCCCCCTATATTTCCTTTGAAACATGTATGCAAAGTTTTTGATGGGTAAACATGTAAACTATTTTGATATATTGGAGTTTTAGGCAATCAATGGGGGGATTCCCCAAAACCCACCCAATGCCAGGCTTCGATACCTTGATCTTCCCATCCCTGCACCTCGCAGGAATATTCCTAGGCCAGATGTCCCACCTGTACATCGTGTTATTCCACATACATGTGATGCATATTTGAGTTTGGCACTGGTAGTTGTTTGTCATAGCACTATGGTTTAGCATATGGGTGAGGAAGGGACATATGTCCCTATTATGGTACATACACCAGGTCCCCATAGTGTAGGATCATCTTCTAGTGCAGTACCACCCACTAGTGAAGTACCTCCCACTAGTGCAGTACCATATACTAGTGCAGCACCATTAACACATCCCTATCCTACTTTTGTGTCTCACGAGTGCACATCATGTGGTCGTCCCTGCTATGGTCTTTCCTCGGATGTTGTCTTTAGTGGATTTTTGAGTGATGTATGTAGATGGTTAATTGTAATAAATTCTTCATTTATTTTCCTCTTTGTACACATATGTATAGTTTGAGCTAATATATTAATTTTTTGAACTTGCAGTTGATGCTTTATGCCCATAGTGACACCCTAGAGTTTCATGTTCCACACTCTACATAGGGGCATGGCATTCCATCCACTGATCCCTTGTCTTGTGGATAGATTCATATAGCACCCATTGCTATATCTCACATCGAGCTAAACATTTTAAAATTTCAGTTTTTTAATACTTGTTAATTTGTTAATTTCCACATATTGTACATGTTAGTTCACTAAAGCTATATATGATCCAATATTTACAATTATAAACTTGCAGATGCCAGATCATTCACGGGGGAAAGCAGTGATGGAGGTAGCATCCATGGTTGTACCGATTGACGAAACATCTGAGCTCCATGTAAACAATTAAAAATGTCATTTTTTAAATACATGTATGTTCGTTGAATCATGCATGTCTAACTACATGAAAACTTGCTAACTATAGGCACCAACCGAAACACTTGGACCATTTCTTGGATTTGTATCTCCTCATAGGCCATACATGAACAAGGGTCATGTGTATATGAGGCAGATTAATTCTCGCAAGACTCCATTTTTCCATGACCTTGGAGCTACTGATACCATGGTAATGTATATCCTTCGATGATATTTCTTGGTTAAATTGAAATCTAGTGCATAAAATGTTTTGTTAATGTTTGATTTTCAATTTTACTGTATCAAGAACCAAAGTTTACTATTGAAAGCCTCATAGGGATGGATGATGCAACATTTAGTGCTGCATCTGCAATGTCAACAAGTCACACAAAGGTACAACTATTTCAACATGATCGTTACATAGTTTATTATTGTTGGCGTATGTTTATTCATGCATCTCTAACTATTTCAACATTTGGTGATCATAGCCACCAACAGCAGGATTTATTGATGCAGTAGTCAATGTGGCAACTCCAACAACAACAAGCCACACAGAGGTACAACAATTTGAACATGATCTAGACATAGTATGTTATTGTCTCCTATTGTTTATTCATGCGCATGTCTAACTATTTCAACATTTGGTGATTGTAGCCACCAACACCACCACCAGTTCCTACCCCCTATGGTTCGACCATGGATGCGACCATCCTTGATGTTCAACCAACAACTGCATCTGCTACACAAGGAACACAATCCCCTTAGTCACAGTCTCTCTCTGAGGTGAGATGTCCATTAATGACCAATTGTTTGATGCAATGTCGACGAACATGTTGATAATTGTTGAGATAATTTAGATATGGTGTTTTATTGAGATAATGTATTAGTACATAGTTAGTTGAATTTAACAATTGATATTTAATTTGCAGGATCCAGAGACGTACACTTGTCCTAGAGTTGTTCCTAGAGGATCAACATTGGGAAAAAACAAGAGGAAGCTTTAGTTCTGATGTGTCTTCTGGGATATATGTACATTTTGATACATGTACATGTGGCTTGGATTGTTTTGGATACTTTTGGAGACATGTAGATTGACATTTCACTTACATGTACATGTGGCTTGGATAGTTTTGAATACATGTACATGTGGCTTGAATAGTTTAAGATAGTTTTGGATACATGTACTTCTGGTTACTTTCATATATATATGTACCTTTGGATACTTTTGGATATACACGTACTTTTGGTGACATCTACATTGACATTTCACTTATAAATGAATGATACATTTCCCTTTGAATTTGTTCTTTTGTTTCCAAATGTTCTTGTGTCAATCTATTGTGTTTATTTGTGTGGATTCTCTATTACTTATGAATGCACTATGCCAAAATAAAAAACTATTATATTTGAAGGTTTCAATGATCTCACTACATGCACACTAATTGGATATCTAATTAGAAATTGTGATTTTGGATGATCATAACAAGTAAATTCAAAGTTATTTCTTGTGTAATTTAATAAATCTAAGTGCAATACAATGTATTTCAAGGTTTCAATGAACTCACTACATGCACACCAATTGGATATATCTAATTAAAAATTGTGAGTTTGGATTATTAAATTACAATTTAAGGCAATGCTCAAGTTTAATTTAATAAAACTATGTGCAATACATGCTTCAAATTTCATCAACAACCAACAACAATATTCAACAAAGATCATGCACCCAATGACTAATCAATCACCATTAAAGGAACTACAATAGAATCCAAATACCATGAACCAACTTCGCGAATCAACATTATTTGAAGCATAAGTCCATCGGATTTGAAAAATCTGAGTTGGACATTAGATTGATTCTAAGTTGAGTTATGACACTAAGATAAGATTAGGGTTAGTATTGGGGTTTCCCTAGTAGGGTTATGGTTATGGGCCATGCATGTTAAACAATAAACACTAGTTAGGGATACGATTTTCCAATTTTGGCCCTCATTGGCGTGAAATCTATTGTACCCTACTGAGCAAAAACCTAGTTTAAGAAACCACCACATACAGAGGTCATCAAGAAATGGACAAGAAGGAGAGGCCTAACCCTAGCTAAAATCCCACGTCACGTCATGAATTTAATGGAATCGGTGATTTTTCGATCGGAGGCCTGAGCATCGATCTATGGCGAGTTGCAGTACATCTCTAGAGACCATTTAGGGACACTTTGTGGACTTGTTCTTAGTGCGTAAAAAATATCATGAAGCCACAATTTTGAATTTAGTCAACTCCTGCTAGCATGTTTGGGCATGGGAAACATGGAAACACAAATTTCATCCTCACCATCCTTGGCTTTCCAAGTTTGGCCCTCGTTGGAATGAAATGTATTGTCCCCTACTAAGTGAAACCCTAGTTTTAGAAACCACCGTATACGGAGATCATCCAGAAATGGACAAGAAGGATAGGGCCACCCCTAGATAAAATCCCACGTCACAAATCCAATGGAATTGACGGTTCATTGATCGGAGGCTTGAGCATCGATCTATGGTGATTTGCAGGTCACCTCCAGATATCATTCATGGAAACTTCTTGGACTTGTGCCCGGTGCGCAAAAAACGTCATGGAGCCGCAATTTTAAATTTCGTCAAATCCTTCTAGCATTTTTGGATAGGGTAATATGAGAATGCCAACTACATCCCCATCCATCCATTGATTCCCAAATTTCTCCCTCATTGGCATGAAATGCATTATCTCCTACTCAACAAAACCCTAGTTTTAGAAACCACTGTATTGGGAGGTCACCAGGAAATGGATAGGAGGGAGATGGCCCCCCCAGATAAAATACCACATCATGAATCCAAAGGAATTGATAGTTCATCCATTGGAGGCCCAAGTTTCGATTTATGGAGAGTTGCAGGTCACCTCTAAATACCGTTCAGGGACACTTGTTGGGCTTGTGCACGGTCCGCACAAAACGTTACGGAGCTGCAATTTTGAATTTCGTCGACTCCTGCCACCGTGTTTGGGCATGGGAAAAATGGAAACACCAACCGCATTCCCGTTGTCCCTAGATTTCCAAGTTTGTCCATCGTTGCTGTCAAATAGGGAAACCCTAGTTTTCAAATCCATCGTATTCATAGGTCACTGAGATATGGAGAGGCGGGAGAGGGGCCCCCTTAGCTAAAATACCACGTCACAAATCCAATGGAATTGATGGTTTGTTGATCGCAGGCCTGAGTATCGATCTATGGTGAGTTGCAGGTCACCTCTAGATATCATTCAGGGATAGTTGATGGACTTGTGCCCAGTGCGCAAAAAAGTCACAGAGCTGCAATTTTGAATTTCGTCAAATCCTGCTAGCATGTTTGGGCATGGGAAATATGGCAATGCCAATCGCATCCCCACCATCTGTGTCATTCCAAGTTTGACCCTCATTGGTGTGAAATGCATTGTCTCCTACAGAGAGAAACCCTAGTTTCAGAAACCATCGTATTGGAGGTCATCGAGCAATGGAAAGAGGAGAGAAGGCCCCCCCTAGCTAAAATCCCACATCATGAATCCAAGAGAATCGACGGTTCGTCAATCACAGTCCTGACATCGATCTATGGCGAGTTGAAGGTCACCTCCAGATACCTTTCAGGGACACTTGGTGGACTTGTTCTCGATGCGCAAAAAACATCACAGATCCACAATTTTGAATTCCGTCAACTCCTACTAATGTTTTTGGGTATGGGAAATATGTCAACACCAACCACATCCCCACCATTTGTGGCTTTCCAAGTTTGTCCCTAGTTGGCGTGAAATGAATTGTCCCCTACTCAGCGAAACCCTAGTTTCATAAACCACTGTATAAAGAGGTCACCGAGAAATGGAAAGGTAGGAGAGGACCCCCATATCTAAAATCCTATGTCCTGAAACCAATGGAATCAATGGTTAGTTGACCAGAGGCCCGATTATAGATCTATGGCGAGTTGCAGGTCTCCTCCAAATATTGTTTAGGGACACTTGGTGGAATTGTGCCCAGTGCACAAAACACGTTACGAAGCTGCAATTTTGAATTTCATCAACTCCTACTATAATTTTTGGGCATGGGAAATATGGAAACGACAACCACATCCCCACCGTCTATGGCTTTTCAGGTTTGGCCCTCATTGGCATGAAATGCATTGTCCCCTACTGAGAGAAACCCTAGTTTCAAAAACCACTGTATTTAGAGTTCACCGGGAAATGGACAGGTAGGAGAGGCCCTCCGCTAGCTAAAATACCACGTCATGAATCCAATTGAATTGACATTTCGTCGAATGAAGGCCCGAGCATCGATCTATGCTGACTTGTAGGTCACGTCCAGATACTAGATCCTACATGTTAAATTCTTTATGTAATTGTTTTATGGTTACCTTTATGCATTGAACTAATGGTTATAATAAAAAAATTAACATGGTATAAGAGGTGAGTTGTCAAGAAGGAAATTATACAAGCCTTAAAACAGAAAGTGATCTCCATCATCCTAGTTTTATATATCGGCTAAAAACATTGCAAATATTACCTACTTGAAAAATTAGGGTTTTAGTAGTGTAAGAGAGCCTACAAAGAACTTTGATAGGTATGACCTAAAGAGGTATATGTATGTATTCTAATGTTATTTATATCATGTGAATGAGATCTTGAAATGGTCATATGATTAATATATAGGGTTTATTGATCATATGTAAAACTCAGCATGTTCATTAACTTGACATACAAGAGAACTTTTGGCATATTTATAAACAACATTATGGAAAATTTTGCATATCAAGAACACAAAATTGACATAATCATAAGCAACATACATGGGAAAATTAAAAATATGTAACATACCTCATCATGCTAGATCCCACCTATTATCATACAACCAAGCCCTCTGGATCATATCCTATAATGATGGTGTCCATTAGTCTCTCGTGCTCTTTATCCGGTAAGAAGTAGCATCTCTTCGATGAATTTCGGCTAGGCATTGCTCATACATGGAGGTTTATACCAATGATTAAGTTGGTAAAGTGATACACACTTGCACCTGGTTTGTAATCCCTGTAAACATATCCACCCTTCTTTCTTGCATTGTTGTCATGTGTAAGGTATTCACCTTTAACAACCATAGACTTGATTGGGAAGTGGTTTTTTTCATCATCAGTCATGGACATAATGAGGGTTTTCTTTCCCTCTATACAATGTGCCAACCAATAATCACCACCTCATTCACTATATTTTGAGGCAACCACTGCGTATATGTGTCCTGCATAATATGATTGTAGGTATATGATCAAATATTTTTCGTGTGATACAAGGCCATTAATGTGAGTTTGAAGACTACATAAATAAACAAAAAATGTTAAGGAAATGCATCATACCAGGTTGTCCAAGGTTTGAGACATGATCAAAATCTATAGAAATAGATGATTGGTCTTCTTCCAACAGATTTAACTCAACAATTGCATGCTAATCAACCGGAAGTGATATGCGATCCCATCCATCAACCCCATCCAATGATTCACACCCATCCTTGGTGATCCCTTTCACCATCACAATAAGGCAGGAAAAAACAACCGAGAAGAGGATGATGATGATGAACATCATGATGATGAGGATAATGATCATGGTGATGATGATAATGATGATGAAGACCATCATGATCAACATGATGATGATGAACAAGAAGATGATGATGATGATGATTATCATGATTATCATGATGATGAAGATGATGATGATCAACATGATGATGATGATGAAGATAATAGTGATGATTGTGATGATGCTGCTAATGACAATGAACATGATGATAATGATAATGATGATCATGATCATGATCACGAGGATGATTATCATGATGGTGATGATGGTGATGATGATGACGATGAAGATGACGATGATAATGATGATGAAGATGAATATGATGATGATTTCGACGACGATGATGATGATGATGATGACCATGAAGATGAAGAT
Organism: Pseudotsuga menziesii; assembly: GCA_001517045.1. Classification (NCBI taxonomy): domain Eukaryota; kingdom Viridiplantae; phylum Streptophyta; class Pinopsida; order Pinales; family Pinaceae; genus Pseudotsuga; species Pseudotsuga menziesii. Next base: position 10,486 of record LPNX010640438.1, on the reverse strand, counting down.
GATGATCATGATCATGATCATGGTGATGAAGATGATGATGATGAACATCATGGTGATAATGATAATGATGATGATGATAATGATGATGATGATGATCATGATCATGATGATGAAGACGATGATGATCAACATGATGATGATGATGATGATTATAAAGATGATGATGATGATGATGATTAACATGATGATGATGATGAAGAAGATGATGATTATCATGATTATCATGATCATGAAGATGGTGATGATCAACATGATGATGATGATGAAGATGATGGTGATGATGGTGATGATGGTGATGATGATGATGAACATCATGATGATGAATATGGTGATGATAGTGATGGTGAGGGTCAGATGATGATAATGATCAACATGATGATGACGATGATGATGATGTTGAAGATGATGGTAATGATGATAAATATGATAATGATGTCGACAAGGATGATGATGATGATGATGACCATGATGATGAAGACGATGATGATGATGATGATGATGCTGATGAATATGATGATGATGATAATGATCATGATGGTGAAGACGATGATGATCAACATGATGATGATGAAGAAGAAGATGATGATGATTAACATGACGATGATGATGAAGAAGATGATGATTATCATGATTATCATGATGATGAAAACAATGATGATCAACATGATGATGATGATGAAGATGATGGTGATGATGATGATGATAAAGATGATGGTGATGATGGTGATGATGATGATGATGATGATGAACATCATGATGGTGAATATGATGATGGTGGTGATGATGAGGGTCATGATAATGATGATGATGAACATGATGATGATGATGATGATGAACATGATGATGACGATGATGATGACGATGATGATGATGGTGAAGATGATGGTGATGATGATGGTGATGATGATGACGATGAACATCATGAGGATGACCATCATGATAATGAGGATGATGATGATGATGTTCATGATGATGATGATCCTGATGATCAAGACGATGGTGATCAACATGATGATGACGATGATGATGATGATGAAGATGGCAATGAATATTATCAACATGATGAAGATGATGGTGATGATGGTGATGATTATGTTGATGATGATGACGATGAAGATGATGACGATGAATATGATGATGATGAATATGATGATGATGATGATGATTAAGATCAAGATGATGATGATGTCGACGATGATGATGATGAGGGTCATGATGATGATAATCATGGTGATTATGATGAAGATGATGATGATGATGATGATGAGGGTCATGATGATGATAATGAAGAAGAAGATGATGATGATGATGACAATGCTGATGAAAATTGTGATAATGATGATGATGATGATAATGATTATGATGATTATGACGATGATGATGAGGATGATGATGATGATGATGATGATGATGATGATGATGATGATGAATATGATGATTATGATGAGGATGAATATCATGATGATGAAGACAATGATGATGATGATGATGACCATAATGATGAAGACGATGATGATTAACATGATGATGATGATGATGATGATGATGAGGGTCGTGATGGTGAATACTATGCTGATGAAGACCCATGTTCCTTACTCATTGTCCCTCCCTACCTTTGTATTTCCATCTCTCACTATCTCTATGTGTATGTGTGTGTGTATTTCCCCCTTCTCTCTCACAAACCCCCCCTCTCTCTCTCTATCTCTATGTGTGTGTGTGTGTCCCTCCTTCACTCCCTGTCTCTCAAAACCTCTCTCCACCTTATTTATGATGATGATGATCATGAAGACGATGATGATTAACATGATGATGATGTTGATAATGATCTTTATTATCATGATCATGATGATGAATAATATGATGATCAACATGATGAGGATGATGAAGAAGAAGATGATTAACATGATGATGATGATGAAGAAGATGATGATTAGGATGATTATCATGATGATGAAGACAATGATGATCAACATGATGATGATGATGAAGATGTTGGTGATGATGGTGATGATGATGAGGAACATCATGATGATGAATACAATGATGATGATGATGGTCATGATGATGGTGATGATCAACATGATGATGATGATGAACATGATAACGACGATGATGATGACGATGATGACGACAATGAAGATGATGGTGATAATGATGATGACGATGATGATGATGACGATGATGAACACCATGATTATGAATAGGATGATGATGAACATGATGATAATGAGGATGATGATGATGATGTTCATGATGATGAAGACGATGATGATCAACATGATGATGATGATGATAATGATGAATATGGTGATGAAGATCATGGTGTTGATGGTGATGTTGGTGACACCATCCATCTCTCTCTCTCTCTCTACATGTGTGAACTTGCACCTTTCTCTCCGTGTGTTTGTTCCCTGTCACCCCTCACATACACACACCACATAGCTTCTATCACTCCCTCAATATATCTTTCCTTCACTCTATCTTCATTCCTCCCCCACCCCCCCTCTACCCTCTCTATCTTATTCTCTCTTACACTCTCTCCACATCATTCTCTCTCTCTCTCTCTCTCTCTCTCTCTCTCTCTCTCTTCTTCTTCTTCTTCTTCTATGTTTTCAACTTATCCCTTCTCCTGATCCCCCTACCTCATTATGACCCCTATTATATGTTTTATCGCATCTCATTCCCATCTCTTCAATTTCCCCCTCCTTCGCTTCTCTCCTCCAACACATCCTATTCCTCCTCTAATACTACATATCTACTTTTCCATTCACCAATCCATCCTCTATCTCATCAATCCATCACCCACTTCCTCCCCTCCACGTTATCCCCCTTCACCACTCAAGTCTTGTGTACTGCTTCTAACCCTATGCTTCTTCAACAACTCTTCTCCTCCTAATAATTCTCTCAATCCCCGCTCCACATAAACCTTGGAACCCATAATGTTTCCATTCCATTCATCTTTCTCCACTCAAATTTACAACATCCTCCTACAAACTTGACCATTCCCAACCCCCTCTCAACTATTAGCCAAGCCCACTTTAACTTCCAACATCTTCCTAGGCCCTTGACCCTCCCCCCCCCCTATAAAATATTATCCATACATTTGATATATTACATATAGTGCTAGATTTTTAGCTCTACAACACGTGTTCATGTATTATAGTTACATAACAGGCTCGTGTTCCATAGTTATATAATGCGCACACATTTTGTAGTTATATAACGTGCTTCCATTTTGTAGTTATATAATGCACACATGTTTGTAAATTCCACAAAATGGAAAATGTAATTTGAATTTAAACATGCCAATTCACTTTCTTGCATGTCACCAATAGTCCTACGTGTATGGTTTGGAATTTGCTTCGGTAATACCAAAAATGTGGTATGGTATATCGTAAACCATAGCTAATTGGGAATTTCCCCCATTTTCTGAAGAAGTCAGTTTTAACACACTCGTTACACTATGATACACATAGTCATTTTTTATGAAATCTTCAACGTAAGGAGCATTTTTTCTGTAGATTCTAAATATGTAATTTTTATTAAAAAATATTAGATTTTCCTATTTGTTTTCAATTTCTATTGTGTCCTTACTCCTTAACTCAAAATACATGTTGTTAGTGTTTTTCCCATAACTTTTTCAATTCGTAGTCGTTTTAAAAACAATTATATATGGTGCACTAGAAGACACTGACCTCTACATTCTATAAAAAAACTCATTTCATGATTATTTCATTAAGACCTTCAAAGGTTGTACCCACAAAAGATGTACCATTTTCGAGGAATGATCACTTAGATAATTATAAAAAAATAAAAAATTACTAATTTTAGTTTCAAAAAATTGTGTTGCACTAGTGTTATATGTTCTCTACATGCTTGCAAAGTTCTGTATCCAAAAAGCGTCATTTAGTACCTCAAAGAATGCACCCACAAAAACATATACCTTATCATTTTCCTAAAAAAAGTGACTGTTAGAAAAAATAAAATTTGACATAGTTATAAAAAATTTCAATACATAAACCTTATATATTTGGAAACTTGATTCAATTTCCTACATTTAGTCTCTTTTACTCAAAGCAAGATATTTTGTGCAAGTATCTCAAAAAAACCAATTAAGTTGAGGGATTCCTGATTTTTCAGTTTTCTATTGCATCTAACATGCCAAAAGTGACCCTCATTAGCTTGCACTGACCCTTGTGTTTATGTAATTTTTTTTTTAATATTTGGTGCTCCATTTGTGTTACCTAATTTCTATGGATATTATAATTTATTGTTATTTTATTAATAATGTACTGATATTTGACATAATATTATACTTATATAATAATATATTTATTATGTTGCAACTATATGTTGAGCATTACAAAATAATATATAACATGATTTTTAATACGAAAATTAACTTGATTGTATAATGTTTTGTATAAATTAATTATATATTCAAATACTGAGCATAAATAAATCTTGTTTAAGTTATATGTCTAACTAGAAAAGATCATAACAAAAAGTCAAGTATTACCATGTAATAGTATTATAATGTATGAATATGAACATGCTAAAAGGAGTGTAAATATGAACATCAATATGACCTATCAATTTATCATTCAAATTTTATTTTTTTTACAATATATCACTCTACAATGACAAATATCAAAGCTTTGATCGGAAGAAAGACAAATACTTAATTAAAAGAACAAGTTTCTCTCTCAGTTTTAAACCCAAAAGTGTCATTCCCCAAACTTATTACTATTAATTATGATGATCTTCATTAGATAATAGAACTTTAGTCCACATTCAAGGAACACATTTTATACCCTCTAAAAATGAGACTTAAAGGTATCTACTATTTAAAGAATTGCAATTAATTATTGATGTAACATTACTTTGTTAATGTTATTATTTTTAAAGGATTATGTTAATATAATTTTACATTAATTACTAGAATCTAAAGAATTATTATATATTGATAAATATATGAAATATTTTTAGTGAAATACATAAACATGTATTTAGTTTACAAATAAAATTATGTACCTATTTACAAACCATTAAATAAGGTGAATAAATAGTAAGCATAGATCTAATTTGTTAATGGCTTGATATAAATCCTTATTTTCTCAACTAATTCCAAGATAGAGTTTAACCTCTTAGAAATATAGAGATGCATAAATTCAATCAAACTTAACTAATATACCATAGTTATTTGAAACAATTATTTTATCCTAAAGAAGATTCCATACCTAGGCCTTCAGCCTTAAACCCATATTTTCTACCTTCTTGCCACTTAAAAAAATGCAAACATTATAACAAATGTTAGTTTTTCAACATTTAAGCTAGCATTATGTTAGGATCTTTTCACTGAGAGAATAACAAGCACAGCAATAACATAAGCACATCACAAGAGACAAGAGACACAAAGCTTTTAGGAGGGGAAACCATAAATGGAGAAAACCCCTCAACTTCCTCTAAGATAGTATCACCACAAGATGTGATCCCAAAACAGTAAGATGACCTCCCAACACAACAGCAGCCTTCTATCTTCTGTCAAGACAAAGTATTTCCTTCTCCAAAGGTGCGCCACACTTGAGAGAGCAAGTGATGTAATTCACAAGTGATAAATAGAGAGACTCTCACTCTCTATTTATATTCTTTCGTTGAATTGAAGTGCACTCAACCATGTAGGATTAACTTATAATTAATTACTTGAGCCTACACCTTAATTAGTGTATAATAACCCAATTGCCCCGAAACTATGGGGACTTACCTAATGACTTGATATGACTTGTTTACACTATTAATCCTCCCGATCGGAACATCGGGGCATGACCACATGACTCAAATACATAATAGAAACATCTCGGAATAAACATCGGGTTACAATACATAATATTCATAGAAGAATACATTCTGAAGTTACATATACATCAACACTCCCTCTTAACTAGGAAGGTATTCTTTCGACACAATTTTTCAGCACTGGTCTTCTTCTCTGCATTAAATGGATCATCTTCGTCTTCGAGTCATATTCATCTTCAAGTCATCTTCATCTTCAATTCATCTGGATCTGGATCATCTCTTGATCTGGATCATCATAAAATGGCATCACTGGATCTAGATCATCACTCGATCTGGATCAACATCACTGGAATGGATCTAGATCATCACTCGATCTGGATCAACATCACTGGACTGGATCTGGATCATCACTCGATCTGGATCATCTCTCTGGACTAGATTTGGATCATCACTCGATCTAGATCATCACTGCTGGATCTGGATCATCACTTGATCTGGATATCTCAGAGTCATCATACCTGGATCTGGATCATCTCTCGATCTGGATCTCCGCTGGTCATCATCAAGTGTGTACTATCTCGTCATAGGAAGTTCTACAGAGCCAGCCCTTTTTCATGCTGGATGTAGGCCTACTCCTCATGTAGGTCTTCGCCCAGCACTTACATCTGACCTACTCATCAGAAAGGCATGCCCAACACTCACATCTGACCTACTCGTCAGAAAGGCCCAGCACTTACGTCTGATCAACACATGATGCGAAGACTGGCTCAATCACCTCTATCTGATCAACACATGATGCCAAGATAGATACTGCACTTACATCTGATCAACACATGATGCCAAGATAGATACTGCACTTACATCTGATCAACACATGATGCGAAGACTGGCACAGCACTTACATCCACCCAGACAGGAACACATCCTATCACAGTGATGGAAGGGCATGCACTCACATCTGATCCTACGAGAACACATCTCCGTAGTCACATCAGAATGGCCCCCAGTCCTCCTCGACTGAGCTACCTGGTAACTGACCAGGCACCTCCATTCTCCTAGAGAATGGCAGTTGCCCTTACATCTGTCCTACTCGACAGAATGGCCAGCACTCATATCTATCATGGGAGGAACTTAATCCTTTAGCCATGACCAGAATGGCTCAGCCCTTACATCTGACCTACTCGTCAGAATGGCTCAATCCCATCCAATGATGGAAGACTCTCAACCACACTGAAGAGAGATTTCTGCACTTACATCTGACATGGAAGGAACTAAATCCTTTATCCATGAACAGAATGGATCTGCCCTTACATCTGACTTGCTCGTCAGAATGGCACAATCCCACCTAATGATGGAAGACTCTCAACCACAATGAAGAGAGATTTCTGCACTTACATCTGACATGGAAGGAACTAAATCCTTTAGCCATGAACAGAATGGCTCTGCCCTTACATCTGACCTGCTCGTCAGAATGGCACAATCCCACCTAATGATGGAAGACTCTCAATCACAATGAAGAGAGATTTTTGCACTTACATATGACATGGAAGGAACTAAATCCTTTAGCCATGAGCAGAATGGCACAGCCCTTACATCTGACCTACTCGTTAGAATGGCTCTCAATCTCAGCACTCATATTAGTCATGGAAGGAACCAATCCTGTCACCATGATGGAATGGCTCAGCCCTTACATCTGACCTGCTCGTCAGAATGGCTATGCATCTCAACACTGTCTCTAGGAGGAAGCCTCGATCTGGAGAACACCAAGTATCTCTCTGAAGTACTCAAACTTCAGCCTAGCCAATGGCTGCGTCAATACATCAGCTATCTGTTCCTCCGTCGCAACATACAGGAGCTTCACTGCTCCTCTCTACACCATATCCCTGATATAGTGATACTTGATCTCAATATGCTTCGACCTGTCATGGAACACAGGATTTTTTGACAACTTTACTCAACTCTGGTTGTCACAATGTATACAAGTAGCATCCAACTGGAGATAAAATATATTACACAGTAGCTTCCATAGCCATACTGCCTCACAACTAGCTGAATAAGCTACGACATACTCTGCTTCAGCTGTACTCAGTGCCACATAGGATTGCTTCCTGCTAAACCAAGATATCACACCTAATCCCATACTGAAGCAACATCCTGAAGTACTCTTCCTGTCGATGGCACTGCCTGCCCAATCTGAATCAACATAACCCTCCAGGTTAATCTTTTGATTCACATCATACTTGAGCCCATAATAAACTATACCCCTGCATGCTTTGCAACCATCAGGTGAACATGTCTCAATGTGTTCACAGCAAAGCAAATATTTGGTCTCAGGTACATCAAGGACCCAATCATCTGACGATACATTGTAGTATCAACCATCTCTGAAGAAGAATCACTCAATAGCTTCAGGTTCGATTCCATAGGTGTGGCCATGCAGTCCATCATCTTGAACCTCTTCAGGATCTCTACTACATAATTCCCTTATCCAAGGAATATTCCATCTGTACTCTGCCACACCTCCATACCTAGAACAATAGTGCATCGACACATAACAGGAGTATCACTGGTCTTCCACCTTCACCCTTGGAGCAAAGGTTGGAATCCACTTTACTCTCAGTAAAGCCTAGAGTCATCAGTAATCTGCTCATCCTGTTGTACCATGTCGAACCTCAAGATATTCTGTAGTCACTCCCTCTGAAGCAGAGCATCATACTCCCTCTGTCTTTTGTGCTCTATGCACTGAAAACATTCTGTACCGGAGTGACAAGTATCTTTCTATGCTACTAGTATTCTATGTGACCATCTAGTGTATAGAATTGCATCTTCAACCTTGTAGAAAAGGTTAAGATCTTCATCAATCTCATCATGTATGTGTTTCAACTCTTACTGGCTGCAAATGTCTCTTTGTAGTCTAGGCCTTCTTTTCATGAGAAGCCTCGTGCTACGAATCTTGCTTTGTATCCCACCATGTTTCCATCTACTGCATGATGGAACTATGAACTTCTCTTTAGGTCTCGATACTGTGCCCTGACATCATTCTTCTTGAACTGGAAGGTTATGCATCAATGATGTCACTGCATTCATCATATTATTCTTTGTCTTGAAACTGTCGTCACTTGTTCTTCGGAACAAGTCTTCATTCTTCTTTGCTTGTAAGCGATTATGTATGCGATCTTTCCTACAAGTCAAATGTAATTGTATGGTTAGAAACATTTCATAAGGAATATTTATACTGGAAAACACTTATGCATAAATATATGATCATGCAACTACTTTATCCAATACAACATTCATCCGTATCTCATTGAAACTTTCTAGATGCCTTCCATCTCTACCAAGACAACATTGAGATTGTGCACTAATCCAATATGTCAGCAAAGAGGTTTCATTCTAGATAAGTAGCAATGGAAAATTTTTATAGCACCATGAGCTACTTACCCATCACATGCATATTAGTAGTATACTGTCATTAATGCAAACATCCTATCATGCATAATACAATAATTGAATATAAACAAATGCATAACAAAACAATATCATGAAATGATAATTGAATACTTATCTTTATTTGTTTCGAGGGTAGACTCCTTCTTGAGCCTTCAGCTTCATCGTCTTCTTCATTCATAGTCGCATCGTTTCTTATCCAAATGCTGAGGTGGATAAGAAGTTCTTCAAGAGTTGAGTTCTTCATATTCCTCATTGCTTGAGGGATCTTCTTTTCTTGATCTTCAATTGCTCCCATCTTCTCTTCTCTTCTTATGATTCAGGCTTCTTCTTCTTCCCAAAGTTTGCTTAAAGTAATCCCTTCCTTCTGGAACACATTCCTTGAATGAATGAATTCCACGATCCTGGGAGGCCATTCAAGGTGGACATCATCACTTCTGCATTCTTCACTTTTGCTTCAAGTTGTTCTTTGATTTGAGAGACTCTTATGACTGCATGGTCTCTGCATTTTGGATCTTCACATTCTTCAACTGGTTTCTTTAGGTCATATTCTGACTTTGTTCTTCCCTTCAAATAGCTTCAAATTCAGGAAGACCTTCAACAGCATTGCTTGCAATAGGTAGTGCTCTGTAATGCACATGTGCAAGCCTTCTATGCCAAAGCTCATTTGGCTCTACATGGATCAAGGCTTGTTCTGGATGGCCCTTCAATTCATACAAGCCTCCTTCTTATTCTCCAATCACTACCGCATCATCGATAGTCTTTCCTTTTGGCCACATGATGATTTGACCATCTATGAGTGCAACCTGCATTCCAGAGTCTAGCTTGTATGAAGATTCCTCACTACCTTTTATTGGATATTGGTAGTCATCTACAAGTTTCACCTTGTGAGGTGATTCATGTTCTGATAGTCTTACAAAGGATTCCTTGAATCCCATCATATGTTTGGAAGCCCCACTGTCTATAAGCCAATCATCACTTCCATGAGTAATGTTACCTGTGAGAGCTGATATCAGTACATATTCATCCTCGCTTGAAGAATATTCACTTTCATATCTGGATCTCTTTCTGGATGGTTCATCATCTTCTGCAGCATGAGCATGATGTCTTCTTTGGCCTCATCTCCCTCTGAAACTGGAACCTCCATACTCATGTAGGTGTCCAATTCATTTTCTTCAGAGAGATCATATACTTCCAGGTTTGGAAGTTGTCAACTTCCGCAAGCTTTTAACTAAGCTGATGT
>LPNX010640415.1:69543-87756 GCA_001517045.1 Pseudotsuga menziesii | reverse complement strand
CTTCTAAAAACTTATGAATGTATTCTTTAAATACAGCAACTACTACTCTAGAAAATATAGCTGGTGCATTCTTAAGACCAAAGGGCATTACCGTATACTGAAACGAGCCCCATTTTGTTGCAAAGGTGGTCTTGGATCGATCTTCTAGATGTATTCTAATCTGATGGTAGCCTGAAAACCCATCGGTGAAGGAGTAAACCTCCTGTCCTCCCACGTTGTCTAACACTTCATCAGTGAACGGTGTTGGAAATGGATCATGAAGTGATGCATCGTTGAGTTTTCGTAGATCAACATAGATCCTGATGTCCCCTTTTGTTTTCTTCTCTTGCACTACCATAGGGCTAACCCATTCGCTTTCTTCAACTAGCTCGATGATGCCTGCTACTAGCATTTTATCAATTTCGTCCTTTACTTTTTCTTTGTAGCGTGGATTCAATCTGTATGGGCGCTGCTTAACTGGTCTAGCATCCTCCTTTAATGGTATCCTCATGACTCCCAGATCTCCAACTATTCCCTTCATTTCTGTGAACTTGGTGGGAAATAGGTCCTGATAGTCGTGTAACAGATCTGCAATGTGGCCGACTGTTTCATCATTCCAGTAGTCTCCAATAGAGGAAAACTTAGGTTCTGCGTCTGTGCCAATATTGATCTTTTTAATCTTGATGGGCTCGGTGATTGCTGGAATCTCTAACTGTGGTCTCGCCACATCACGAGTGCCTTCTGATTCAGGAATGTTGGTATTGCGCGGATCCTCATCCGCCTCTTCTGATTCTGATGTAAAATTATAACATTCCAACACCTCTTCTAGCTAGATAGTCCACTCAGGTTGGACTGGTATTGAGATGGTGCGATCCTCAAAAATCTTTGTCTTGATTATGTCTAGGGCCTGAGCAACATTTGGATGTTCTGACTCAAACGCAAAGGTGAGTAGGAAGCTGTCTGTCATAAGTGACCATGCGGTTGTTCCCTTGCGCAGCTCGGTCTCTGTATACCAGTTCCTTGGAACTGTGTCCAATGTGTGAATGAATCTATGAACCCATTCATCCTCTGGAATGTACGACCAGTTCTATTCACATGTCTGAATGTGTATCCTAGGGTCAGTTTCTCCTGTGTATTTCTGCTGAACATACTCTCTGTCGTCAGAAAATCTGATCGCCATCAGTCTTTTCATATTATCCCATGATGCGATATTCTCTTTATGCGCATACCACCATCTTGCAGGTGTGGCGCGAACTGCAAGGTCCATAGCTGCGATCCTCTGCTCATGAGGAATTTGTTGCTCAAACTGTTCAAAAAAATCCTGAATATCCGTCAGACCATGATATGATGGAGTCTCCGCGATCTCGGTGCCAATCCATCGCAGTGACTTACTTATAAACGCACATCTGCGCGATGAGACTTCGTAAAGTCTGTTCTGCCAGTTTTCGAGACCAACATCCGAATCCGATGCGCATGAGCTGTCGCATCGCCATCTAATATGCCCTTCTGCGGTTGGATTTATATAGTCATTCTGGTTTGCAGTCATCTGGTAGAGACTATCGATGTTATGTGCCTCTTCCTCTGCTCGGATGGGTTCAATATATCTAGGACATTGGTAAGGATCCAGCGGTGCGATGACCCGGATCTGCGCATCCTCAAAGGTCATTTGTTGTTTCTTTAGGTCAATCACAGCTTTGCTGGCAATTGCCCAATCAATACTTAATAGTGCTGGATATGGTCGACTATCACCAATGATTTCTATAACCTCAAAGTCCACGAAAGTATGAACTCCGTCAATATCAACTGGCACCTGTGGTAGTCGACCCAATGGCGATACTCGCTGCTGATTAGCTAATCTCAGGTGGATAGGTGATAGGGCTAACTAAGGGCTACCCATCTGTTCCCATGTCTACTTAGTTAGAACATTCACCTCTGATCCTAGATCTAAGACAACTTCATCCATTTCAAATTCACCGATATGCGCTGTGAATTTCATCTCTTTTCCTGTCCTTGCATGTCTCGTAATATTATGGACAGCGCGGTGTGCACTGCCCGAGAGAGAGGGTTGCTGACACTGATCTATCATGCGCTGTAGCTCACCGACAGCTTTATCATTTCTCGGGAGTTTCAAGCAGCTGTGCAGGAAGGCTTGTACACTTCCTGTCGATTCATCCTCCTCACATCTTCCCGATGTGGTAGCCTGCTGTGCCTGCTCAGGGCTATCGCTACAAGGTACTTGCTGCGGTACACTCCTAGATGGCGGTACCTACGGTCCTGATGGTGTAGGTTCGTCAAAGGAAGCCTTGGCTTCATGAAAGGTCTCTTTATTCTTCTGTAGGTCGAGTGCTGTTACTTTGCTAGGCGCTCTGCGCACCCACCCCTAACTTGTGTTCTTTCCGGTCTCCTGCGATGTGCCACTGGTGGAAGCACCGCTCTGAGTCACAATGTTAACTGCTGGTTCTGGTTCCTTAGGTTCAGCAGCAATAAGCTGGATGTTCTGGTGTGCTGCGGGCTTAGGGTCTCTGATCTTAGCTATCAAGATAGGACACTCTTCTATGGTATGATCATAAGATTTGCAGTAGTTACAAGTAGTAGTGGCGTTCTGACAGTCCCTAGCATAGTGTCCTGTGATTCCACAATTATAACAAGTGACTGGTCCGCGACCTTGGCCAAAACCTCCTCCTCGACCAAAGCCTTCTCCTCGTGCGATGCCTCCTCCACAGCCTCGTCCTCTGAATCCTCCTCCACGGCCTCCATACGTCTGATCCGGCTGTGGTCCTATTGCTGGACCCTGTGTGTCTGCTTGGACTCTGTACACATCATGTGTTCTTTCTGACATGAGATCATAAGCTCGGCAGTCTTGTTGATCATGCCCGACGGATTTGCAGAAGATACAATATAGGTTTTTCGGGGTCTGTACATACTTCTGAAGCAAAGGGCATTGCTGAGGTGGATGTCCTTGTGTTTTACATATTTCACACCATGGCCCTTGCGTTCGTGGTAAGGGGTTAGGAGCCCCTGACGCTAAATATTCTACAAAGACTGGACAGTTATCTTTACTATGGCCCTGTGCTCTACACTTTATGCACCATATGTCCTGCATAACCTCTTTCCCTTTTTTAAGTTCATGTATCTGTAACGTAAGATTGGCCAACTGGGTCTGTAAAGTTGTCATGCCTGTACTGGTTTCTGCTAAAGGTGAAGCCTCTAGTTTCATTGCCATTTCCAGCGCTTCATCTTGAGTAGTAAGTTTCTGCTGCATTAGTGGCATTCTGATATGAGGGAGCAGCGCTGCAATAAACCATTCCTTATGCTGCTGTGGCACAAACTCAAAACTTACTTGGTCTATAAGAGCTTTGAATTTCTGGTCGAAGTCCCATACCGACTCTGATGGTAGCTGCTTAATATCCTTAAGCTCTGTAATGCACTGAGACTCAGACTTAGGTTTCTTAAACTCTTTAATCATGGCGTTCTTGACCTGGACAAGCGTCTTGGGTAATGTAGTATACTTTATGTACCACGTCAAGGCTCTGTCTCTGAGTGTGGTGACCAACTGTACAAGTTTGAGGTTATCATCGTTGATTGTTTTAATGGTCCACATAGCTTCGCATAGGAACCAATGCTGTTCCGGGTCCTCTGCTCCGGTACCTTTAAAAGTAGGTAGCTTCATGTTGTCTCCCATTCTATTTCTCTGTGGTGGGTTCTGACTGACTGGGTTACTACCACTCAGCGGTGTAGGTGAAGGTGCTGTAGCGGGGTTAGGTACTGACTGTGAGCTACTAGATGGAGTACCGACGGGGTTATTCTGAGTCCCTGTCTGTTTCTGTGGAGTGTAGGGGTGGTAAGGGATACTCCCCTCTGGTTCTTCTGTGGTGCTAGGGCTCTGTGGTCTAATACTGTCTGAACTGTCTTTAAATACAGGAGAACTAAAATCTACTTTATACTTCTTTCCACTACGTGTTCGTCCAATGTCATCAAAATCACTTTCAAACTCTTGTGACATTACTATCTTTACTTATTCATCTGAGACTAGATCCATTGTTCCTTTTTCATATAAAATCATCTTAAGGGACAAGTTTAGAGATCTTAGGTACTTACCACGGTATCCTCTGAAGAAGTATCGTTCAGCTGCACTGAAGCTCTTTCTCTGGTTAACTGCAAATTCTGTAACAAAGCCTTCTAGCACACTCGTCAACCAGAAGTCCACTGCTCGCGTAATCGTATTGTCGAGGTTCTGCACGGTCTGAATCAGCTCCGGTGTCCAAACAATGTGTCTTTTCTTCTTGAATGTATTCTCACCTGTCAACTTGGATAGCCAGTCGAAAAGCTCATTTCCATAGGTTGCAAAAAATATAGCGTGTATGTCTGAAGAGATATGCTTTTCTAACTAGGCCTCTGTGCTTAGTTTCGGACTCCTATTCTCTTTCTTGGCGAACTCCCTTAAGTCTGAATCCAGCCACTGGTGAAACTCTTCTCTGGTAGGATGCCAACAGAACATTGACTCCCAGTCATTTAAACCGGCAACGGAACCATTTGTTGATTGCATGGGCAGACCCGGGTTTACTATAATCAATCAACAACACCCCTAACTCACTGGCCCTTTCGGCGACAGACCGCGAAGCGATCTGAAGTCTCACCCGAAGTGAATCTAATGGGTTGGCCAAGACTCAGGTGTCTTGGACCAAGTTCTGAGCATCCTACGTCTCTTTTCTCGCCCCTGTGAGTCACAAGGTCAGCTATATCTGCGCATCGCACATCCCCTTCTACTCACAGCACTTTTAGCCTTGTGATTCTTCTCCATGCGCAAGTCGCGCAGTTTCTTCCCGCGTCGCACGACTTCCACTTACTCACAATATTCCCAACCTTATCGCATCTCTGCGCACCGCGAGACACCCAACCTTTCCTCAACGCTAAGTCCTCAGCTCGCAATATCGCGCACCGCAGCTCCTCTGCCGGTGCGATATCGCCTCTCTGCGATATCTTACCACTACGACTTTGCACTCTTAGCGTTGACTATGTCACGGTGCGAAACCCTACTTCCTAGAAGTTATACTGTGAGTAAACGGTCGTTGGAAACAGACGTAAAGGAGTCTTTAAGCAACTTACTAAAATACTTCAACTTATCTCTATCATCTTGCATAACCATGAGCTGAGCAATACACACATTTACTTACTGCAACTAACATTATATGCATGGTAACCACCAACAATAAGCAAATACAATCACATTCATACAACACATAACACGCAGATTTAACGTGGTTCACCCCCAGGATGGGAGTTACGTCCACCAAACTGTGCTTCTATTATATATCTTGAGGGAAGTTAGCACAGTCTGTTGCACTGCATATGCAGCGTGAGATCTCTTCTAGATCTCTGGCCTATTTCTATCTCTATATTGCCTTTCTTTCAATAAATCCTTCCCTCTCTTTCCTCTCTGTGGATGGTTACATACAGACTCAAATGACTCACAGACAAGCTAGGTGTCTGGATCGTTACAACACAATCTGTCTAACTGACTCCTGAGTCTACTCAAAATAATCTACTGACCAACTAACGACTCATCCTATGAACCAACCAACTGGCTAACTGACTGATTAGCTAACCCTTTACAATACAAAATGCAAGCTTTTATAGGCGGCCCGAAGGTCTCGCCATTACAACACTGTGGGCCTGTCCCAACAGTAATCCCAAACCCTAAATAGTGACAGTCGGTCCTCTCTGTCCTTGAGGTAGCCGCTTCCCGTCACACCACAGCTCTCTGCAGTCCTCCATGCTTCCCGGCACTGACCATGGGTACTATGCACCGCTTCTCGTTTCTGTCCTTCGCCTTCAATGCTTGAGCCTCGTTGCTCCTTCTTCTTTATGAGGGTCGCTGAGCCCTCCTGTCTTCCGCCGCTGCGTTCAATGCAGTGGTTGAGCCTTCTTCTCTCGGCCGCTCATGTACCATTGCCTTCTTGACTTTTCTATCCCAAAAGTCATGGTTTCCGGCTCTGCTCTCCAGCTGAAAACGTGCTACGGCATCGTAGCTCTGCCTTGTCCTCTTTCCACCAAAACTTATATCTTTCCGCCAAAACTAGCAGCTTCTTCTGTAGCTGCGGGACCCTGCTCCAACAGGCACGATTGCCAAATCAGGCTCGCAGGCCAAAGATGGAACACCCGTCAAGTTAGGCTTGCAAGCCAAGAAATTTTCATCAAATTTAACATCTCTTCTAATGATTATATTATGTGAATGGGGCTGAAGAAGTCTATAACCTTTTACATCTTCTGAATATCCAACAAATATGCACTTTTCACTTTTAGGTTGCAATGCTTTCCGTTTTTCATCCGGAATGTGAGCCCATGCTTCACAACCAAACACACGAAAGTGACTTACATCTGGTTTAATTTCACTCCATGCTTCTTCTGGTGTTATACCTTGTAAAACTTTAGTGGGTGTGCGATTAACTATGTAATTTGCACAATTTATGGCCTCAGCCCAATATTGAAGACTTAGTCCCTTATAGATTGGATCATACAATTAGACATTTCTTTTAAAGTGCGGTTCTTCCGTTCATCTACACCATTTTGTTGTGGTGTATATGGAACAGTGTGTTGTTGTTGGATTCTTTGTTCAGTGCAGAAAGTAGTGAACTTGTTAACATATTCTCCTCCATTGTTAGATGTTAACTTAATAATTTGATGACTAGATTGTTTTTCAACGAGGGCCTTGTAGGCCAAGAACATGTTAAATACTTCGCTCTTAAGTTTTAGGAAGTAAACCCTAGTGCGTCTGGAGTAGTCATCAACAAAGGTTAAGAAATATTTGAAACCAGAAAATGATGCAGATGGAAAAGGACCACACAAGTCACTATGCACAAGCTCCAAAGAAACTGAAGTGTGCCAAGAGGCACGTTTATCAAAATTGTCTGGATGATGTTTTCCGAGTACACAACCGGAACAAACACCATCCTTGCAAGATACCATCAAAAGACAAGTCACCATATTGTCTTTACATAGTTGTTGCAATGAGCGATAATTTAAGTGACCAAATCGCTCATGCCAAAGTTTGCTCAAGTTATCACTATGAGCAACAAAAACTGAAGGAAAAGGTGATGACCCAAAGTTGTTAAATTTGTACAACCTGGTAATATCATCAACAGTTCCAATAGCAAGGACATTTTGAGGATTTTTAAAATCCTTGATTACAACTTGGTGAGGTGTAAACGTCACAGTTTTACCTTACCTGAATGAGTAATTTGATAGACTGATAACAAATTGCAGGAAATTTTTGGAACACATAGTACATCACTAAAATGACCATTTTCTACTGGAACTATTCCAGATCCTACAACACTTAGAGATCTATCATCACCAACAAATATCTGTTTGGTGTTACATTCATGCATAGTAGAAAAGATGGCTTGATCCTTAGCCATATGATAAGATGCTCCAGAATCAATGAACCATTCATTTGAAATAGAAGAAGAAGATGCAGTATAAGAGTAACCAGAAGCACAAAGTGCATGTCCATGAGAGTTATATTCTGAAGACGAATCTAGGCTGATGTGGTGCTTCTTCATTGCTGCTTCCAAGGCTGCCATCTTCTTGAAACACTTAGATTCATCATGATTATCTTTCCCACAAAAATTGCAATGATGCTCAGTCTTCTTTCCTTTTGGCTTGGATCATTTGTCATGTTTTAAAGAAGGAGCTAACTGAGAGGGTTTGGGACCCTTGTTGTTTAGCTTATTTTTGCGAGAATTCTGTTTCTTGGGAGGCTTGGACTTTTCTTTCTATTGGAACAATAAGGCTTTCTCAGATGTATCTGTATTGTTAATTATTCCAAGATGAATGAGTTTATCTTGCTCTCTAATTAAGAAATTACAAAAGGATTCAAGACTAGGCTCTTGATAGCTAGCTGCAGTCAAGGATTCTTTCATGGAGTAGAATGTAGATACAAAAATAGAATATGCAGGTCCAAGTTAGGAAAGAATATGATAAATACATTGTTTGTCTTCTTTCTTAATCTTGCATTCTGCAGATAAGAGTCTAAGAGTTTTATACTTAAATAAATAGTCTTGAATGCATGAAAAATCATTTGGATTCAAGGAAAGCAACTCATTCTCAAGTTGATGACCCTGAATTTCATTGTGTTTACCAAACACAGATTCCAACTTTTCTCAAGCTTTATCAAGTTCATCAATTCCAAATATGTGGAATCGTAAATCAATAGAGATTGACATCCCAATCAATCCACGAGATTCATCACATCTATTTGCCCATTTAATTTTCTTATCATCATCAGTGGGTTCTATTTTTTTCCCTGAGGTTATCCTGAAAAGTCCCCTACTTCGTAGAACATCCTCCATACAATATTTCCATGAGAAATAGTTAGAACTTGCAAGTATAATATCACAAATGGAGGCCATACTGTAAAATAATGGCTGAAAAAACAGAAACTAACTGTCTGGTTGCAAAGAGCTCGAAAAAAATATGCGGTTTTTAAAAAAATGGCACTGAAAACTGATTCTGGATGATGAAGTTATGCTTGATCAAAGAAAATGTTGAAGATGTCCCCAATAGTGACGTGGGAGATATTAACTTGACCAACTAAAAAGAAGAACCCCCTTCTTCCCAAGATCAACCTTTGACAATCACTTTACAATAAAGTTGTTTTGAAGTGAATCACTTTTGTAGAATAAGTGAGGTTCACTTTTACAATAATGTTACTTTTAAATAGTGCGGCAATAAATTAAAAGACTTAAGTGACTCACTTTTTATTTTATTTAATTTATGTGAGATGCACTTTTACAATAAAGTAACTTGAAAATAGAAATTGCATGCACTAAAAAGTAGCTTAATAAGACTTGAACTCAAGACCTATTAAAGAATAAAACAACTTTGGACCAAGTGAGCTAAGTTTAAAAGGTATGTAAAACAATGGAAAAAGGAAGGGTTTTTTTTTTTTTTTAAACTCTTCTCTTTCTTTCTCCGTGCTTGCCTTTTTTTTCTACAAATCACAAAAAAAAACAAAAAAAAATTTCCACACAATGGAGTTAAATCTTAGTTAGCTTACCCGAAAAGTCTACGTTTTCAAGTTTTCTCGTTGTTTCTGATTTGCCATGATCATAAGGTGCACGGCAAAGAGCATACGCAGTCAGGGAAGGCAACAGTCCGAGACTAAAAAAAAAAAGATCTAATAATAAAACTGATAAAATATGAGATATTTAAAAAAAAACAAATCCGTCACTGTAACATTATACCTTCAGATTTGTCGAAATTGGTGTTTTTGGAACAAACAGAAACGGTTTTCGGTGAAACAAAAACTATTTCCCAATGGAAACGGCGCTCCAGACGCAATGGAATAGCTCTCACATGCCAAAAATGCACAGAAAATTCAGAACCAGAAACCTTTTCAAAGTTTCAGTAACACCAATTCCAGATCTTGATCAAAACCGAAAGCGGCTCTTCATAAAAGCTCTGATACTATGTTCGGGTACACAGAGTACTCCCAAAAGACCAAACACCATGAACAACCGCTTCACACAAATAGATCACAGATCAGCACACCGATGTTTGTCACATGGTTAAAACCCTCGAGAGAGAAACAGTCCACGGCCCCAGCCAAATAGCTACTTGGAGCAATTTATTATGCAAAAGAAAGAAAGTTACATGAGCTTCTCATAATCGATCAACTAGCCAAGGACCCTCTATGCTCTTTAAATAGAGATCATAGGCCAATCATGTGTTAAGCCACGGATCAATGGTAGGTATGATCTAAGAGAAATTGAACCGTCGGATCACTCTATGTCTAGAACATTTCGTGACCGTTGGATTAGAATATTTACAAATGCATACTAATGCATACTAAAGAAACACACTTTTACCTAACGAATATATTACACAAGTTGATATTAACTAACTCCTAAGTGTCTAAATATCCTAACAAAGCAGGACTCCACCTGGTTTTCTTAGTTCCAACTAAGAAGGGGTTGAGGAATCAAATCCTCAAGTGCAAGATTCTACTTGCATCAATCTCTGCTCATGTACCTCTGTACATCGATCTCTGTCAATCTTCTCATCAACACACGTTCATCTGCTCATCACTGTTGCTCATCAATACTGTTCATCACTACTGCTAATCATCAACTCATCTCAGCATCATCAACATGTCATCGTCATCAACACGTAAGAATCTAAACAGTTCCATCATCCATATATACATGTGTAGGGTTTATATTGATCAAACTTCAACTATGCAAACTATCATAGAGTGTACATAATCATCACTATATCACTATAGATTTATATGTTATCATCATCATAGTATAGTATCTTCACACATCATTGATTCACAATTGTTGGATACATTACTTTCCATAACCACTGTATACATCATCCTATATATCATGGGTATAGGCATCATTTTTGTCTTGCATATCCAATAGACTTCCAAATAGCCCTATAAAATATTGTCCTCGATCAACACTATATCATCAATTCTTACACAAACAAGTAGTCATGTTTCATCCTTGTTGTGATTCTTCAAAAATATTCTTCAAATCAAGCAAGTGCGGCAAACTAAACTCTGTTGCATCCCTTTATATTAGTCAAATCATTCTTCAATTGTCCACATTAACTAGCCCGTAAACTAGGGAATACCAATTCTCAACCAACAGCCCTTGAAGCCTTATCTAAACATCTTCAAAAACATAAAATAATATAACCATGAACAAATGGTTTAGGATAGACCTTAAGCCTCACAACCACAGCCCTTTGACTATCCAAATTCAGCCTTGAATATTCCCAAACCTTACTCTCCAAAGTAGTCAAGTAACTCTTCAAAGATAAACCTTAATACCATGTCATAAGAAACTTCACTAAACCAAAATCAGATAGCTACAAGGTACTTACAAAACTAGGCATGACAAACTGATCATTCTTAATCATCACTCTTCATACTTCTTGTATAAGTCATGTAGCAAACTTTACACAGACTTCATCAAAGTCATCAGGCATCTTCACAAGGTATCCAACACCATAGGCTATGCATGACAAAGGATAGGAGTACATGTATCATTTACCACTTCATCATTTTACTGTATATGTTCATAGAGAGTGTGTCAATGATTGTTTACATTTCATTCTTCAATACTGTATATCACTTTTAAGTCCTAACAATGTGTGTACATCACCATCATCAATAGGCATAGGGTATAATCATAGTTTGTAGGATAGCATACATACCTTAACCATGAACTATTTGTACACTATCATACTGTACCTATTTAGACTGTAAATATGTTAGGGCACACTCTTTATAGCTGCAATATAGACTGTTGCTCCAAAAAAAGGTTCCTCCAACTGCTACCAGTTTTAGGACATCCAGAAACCAGACTAAAAAGTTTGTTGTTGCATCACTGCTACAAAAATTCGGGCCTCCAACATTTGCAAAGAAATTCGGGCCTGTCAAACACTGAAGAAATAACCCCAAAAAAAATTTTATCTCTATTGCTACTGCATTTTCTTAGAGCTCCGAAATTTTCCTCAGTCCAAATCCACAAAATTCACACCTCAAAATGAATAGTTTGATTAGGTATTTATACTAGTTTTCCAACATAAAATTTGGAACCCACTTTCCCAAAAAAGAAATTATTTTTAATTTGAATTTGAATTTTATTTTTTAATTAATTTTGGAGCCAACTTCAAGGTGTGTATTTTATTTTTATGTTTTTATTTTGTGTTTTCTCACACATTCCTTTGCTTTTATTTTATTTTTTTTGACAACCTTATTACCATAAGCAAGGGTGTCTTCTAACACAAATAACTTAAGTCACCACAAAATGGTCAACATTAGGGTGTTGTTGATCATACTTTATCAAATAAACCACAAGCCTCAAGGGCTTTATCAAAGACCAAGGACCCTTAGCCAAGGGTATGCACTTGACCTCAAGATCAAGGCATGTGTACCATGCAAGTGTGTCCACCACATCGTCATCAAGGAACCCATCATCATAACATGTATGACCAAGCACCCCATCATCAAGGTGTCATAGGGCATGCAAGCAAGTGTCCAAGTGTCATCACATGTGTGTGGATTCCTTCATCATGCCATCTAACCACATGGGCTTCATGACCTTTACAAGGGCATCAAGGGTTTCAAGTCTTCTTGGGATTCTTCATCATACCAAGGGCATGTTCATGGGTTCCATAGCATGTCAAAGACCATCCAAGTTCATCATCATCATACAAGAGCTCCATGACCCAACAAGGGTTACAATGTCATCAACCACTAAGTGTGGGTCCAAGAACATCTTTAAGGGCTCTTCATCCACCTCAACCTCACCAGGAGACCTCCAGGGGTCAAGATATCACCTGTGGGGATGCTAGGTATTCTTTTTGCGGTACCATGAAATCATCATAGCATGAATAACCATAGAATGGGTCATTAATGCTTATCCAACCCATCTATGATTTCTCCAACGTCCATAAAGGCTTCAGGAACATATCCAAGATCTTCAACACCATCAACAGATTTTTCAACATCTTCAGCAAGGTGGTGGGATCAATATCCAGCCTTGTGGGTACAGGGACCTTGTCATCTGGGTACAAGGTGCTTCAAGGCACAAACCCATTCTCTAAGGGATCCAAGGCACTGCAAGTGGCCACTGCAAGTCCATGTTGGCATCAATGATAATTTCATCAACATATGCCAACGAAAATCGTCTAGCATGTGGCTACAACCCCTATGTGCCTCTAGGGTATTCTTCTCTGGGACCAAGGACACTATGTCCAAGTAGATCCTGCAGGTAGAGGCAGAGAAATTCCTAGTTTGAGACCAGGGAGACTCTTGATCTAGGAACAAGCAGGTCCTACAAGTGGTTGATCAAATTTCAGTCAAGGACTGAAGCTCAGCTTAGTAGTGAAGTCCATTCTCTGGGAGAATGGAGGCACCTGATCAGCTACCAGGAATTTGATTCAGTTTGCGATAGAAGCTCAGCTTAGTACTCGGGGCCATTCTCTGGGAGAATAGAGGAATCTAGTTGTTACCACCTAAGTTGTACTTAGTGGTTTTTAATCAAGTGAGCCTGGTGAACCAGACAAGGATAACTTGATCGGACTTCAGAAGACCTTCAGTCTTACTTCTGGGAAGCTTTGTTGTACTATATCACATGTTCATACCCCATGGGGGAATTGTAATAAATGTTCTAGCATGATAGTATCTGTAAAAGACTCGGTCTCTTACACTTTATGTGTCAATCCGATCAGCCCAGGGTGTTTTTTCCCTTGGTTATTATTGGTTGTTGAATAAACGACTAATAATTTCTAAGTTTTTCACTCCATACCTCCAAAGTTGAGGTGGTCGACTTGGCATTTAGGCCTATTGAGGTTATTAGAGTCTATGTGTCAATGTATAAACATGCTAGGCATCATGGTCGAGTCATATGAACATGTCTAAGTCCCCCTTGGTTTTTTCAACTTTTTTATTTTTTTTATTTTTTCAGTGTTTTTTATTAAAATTTAATTTTTCCAAAACTTAGGCTATTTTTTAATAGTTTAATTGGAAAATTTGATTTTGTAATAAAAGTGGGCCAAATAATCAGTTTCAGTCATGTAGGTGCTCATATTCAAGCTAAGAGCACCATGTAAACCCATGGACCCACTATTTCCTAGTTTTGAGTGATTTTCCATCACTCAGGTCAGAAAGCCTCAAAAAATCAATTATTGATTATTTTAATGAATAAATTGATGAATAATGGAGCAAATCCAAAATCCTAGATCAGTGGATTCTCAAACGATTTGATTGAAATCAGTCAGATCTTAACCAGATTGACTGGATCTAACAAATCCTTGACTAAAAGAGGTGATCTAGACAGATCCAAAGTTGAACTTCAGCATCATTTATGGGGAATTTTGCCCTCCCTCTCTCCTCCACACGTTTGGGCTCATCTAGATGAGTTTTGGTGGATGCTTCAGTCAACAGGTTGAGGTGTCAGTCAGATCAACCCCCCGATTGACAGTTGCACTCAGTGAGACTCAGATATGGCTCAGCTAGACACAAATCAGGCATTGATGGACTCTCCTTCAGCTACAGTGGTCTATCTCCTTGGGATTTGC
The DNA here is from genome assembly GCA_001517045.1 of Pseudotsuga menziesii. Taxonomy (NCBI): domain Eukaryota; kingdom Viridiplantae; phylum Streptophyta; class Pinopsida; order Pinales; family Pinaceae; genus Pseudotsuga; species Pseudotsuga menziesii. The sequence goes on along the minus strand of LPNX010640415.1, from coordinate 73,677 downwards.
GCCCCCTTGGGCTGGATCTCATTTTTTGTATAAATAAAGCTCAGGCTGCCTCTTCAAGCTAGTTAGAACTGGGATTGAGGTGTTGTTTCTCTTGTATTGTATTGTTTATTATTCTGGAATAAAGAAGCTTTGGCGGCAAGATCTATGGTGTAATTCTCTTCATGTGTGGATGGTGATTGTCAAATTCTTATGAGGTATAATCTGTGTTATTTATCACTGCTTTTGTTGGTCAATTGTTGGCCTTGAAGGAGAGCGCTCCCTCCTATTAGGGTAAGAGTTTATTCTAGTTTGATTTATGCTCTTACTGCTGCTTGTTTCAGATCTATTGGAGTTGTATGTATTTTAAGTTTAATTGCATGCTTTTTTATTATCTCTTCCAGCATCACCTATGTTTTAACCATCTGTTTGTGCGAGGATTTCTAAGTTGCAGGTGATATCGCTTGTAGAAGAGGTTGAGCTGGTTTGCATCTTCCTCATCTTCAAGATATTCTGAATGACATAGTCCCTCGGTGTTCCATCAAAGCAGACTCCAAAGCCCAACATTCCGAGGCTTCCAACACTCTTTCTCTCTCTTCCTCCTTCAAAATCTTAATTTCTCTTCAAATTAGTTACTTTTAAAGAATCTTATTGCTTAGATCTGTCTCACAAAAAAAATTACATATAGATCTAGTTAGTAAGATCATTTCTTAAGTTTAGATCTCAGTTTTGTTTTGCATATAAAGTCATATTTTAAGAGATCTGGCTGAAATTATCCTCTTTTTTGCAAGCATTTTAAAGAAAATTTGTAGCTTTCTTTTAAGGTAGTTTCATTTGCTGTACTTTAAAGTTTCATATTCTGCAATAAAAGTGCACATCTCATTGGCTGCCCAAACAACAAGCCAAGATCCCAATGAAAGCTTTCCTTGGTTCCTTTTTTTTGCAAAACTAGATTACCCCAACTTAACAATTTTTTACTTAGTTTTTTTTCGGTAACTTGTGTGGTGACCCAAAACACTTTTAAAGTGTGTTTGGGCACATTTGATTTTAATTGCTCGTTGTTTTTTAACAGGTCTAACAAAAAAGAGAAGGATATTCTGCCCAATTTTCGACTCTTGCATGAACCAGAGCTTCCCGGAAGCTTCCCCCACCACTGTGTTTTAATTCTAGCTTGTTACAAGCTTGTTGTAAGCCTTTGGATCTCAGATAACAAGGACCAAAGTGCATCAATTTCAATTGGTTGATATTGTAAATCACTGCTAACAAAAAGAAAAATTCCTTTCGAATAGGCTCTTTCAAACCTATTCACCATCCCCCCTGGGGGGATTTGCGTCTGTGTCAATTTTTTACTTTTTGTTCATCTCTTTTCAATCTAGCATAGTTCTAATCTACAGGGTAGCATACTTTGATTTATTATCAATTCCATATTCCATATCTAAGGTTTCAAAGTAATTTAATACTTACTACACGACTTCCCAATTGACCCAAAAGGGGAAAGAGATGCGTGGTAGGACTAATTAGAGAACCGGCATTGTGTATCTTGTTTTTCTTTTTCATCAACTATTTCTTCAGTTTTAATAAAATTAACCCCTCCTTGATTCCCCGATTGAGATCCACTTGGATCGAAAGAGGTTCCTGGAGGGTTTTCTTTTTTAACAAGAACACCCATCTCAAAATTTACTAAAATTGACAAGACTCCGATGTGTATGCTCTGCACTTGGCTGCGGTTCGTCCGATCAGTCAAGTTGTATCAAAAGCATTTGAGTGACTAGAATAATTAGGATTCACTGTCCCAAATTGACAAACCATCAGGTGAAAATCCAACACCTAGATCAAACCATTACAATGGCAAAATACCCAAAGGAAGCGGTAACTCCTAAAAAGAGACCTCGAGGTGCCGATCTCTGTTACATCTGTGGGTGCATTATGAACAATAGCCTCGGAGACTCCATTCAGCCCACATATTCCTTGTGGTTAGCCGTGACATTTTAGTTTTGGACATACTCCAAGTACTCTCGGGTATATCTGGAGTCCCCCCCCCCTTCGCCTAATTTTAATTAACTCATATTTCACATTAACTTAAAATGTACCAAGAGGCAATTGCAAAACTTTCACTCTAAGCACATGCAAGTACATTGATTATCTTTGACTCCATTTTAAGGCACTGGTTATTTTCTTGCTATATATATATATATATATATATATATATATATATATATGCTATATATATATATATATATATATATATATTGTGTCTCAACATTGTGCTTTCGTGCAATCTTTTTGTATCTTGTCATCTATGGTTGCTTATGGTTAAGTTTCAAACTCCTAAGTAACTCATTCAGTTTAACATCACCATACTAAATAATTTTGCTTAGTAACTTAATAGGGTCTACCCCCCTTGGCTTCGTTAGGATTGAGCTTAAACGGAGGAGTTAAGAACAAGGTGACAGCCTTGACTTGAGACTTGCCCCCAAGGACACACCGAGTGGCTTGAAGATTTCTGCCACGTGACCCAGGTGTGTGAAAGGTGGAAACTGTTGGAGTAGGGTCCCGCAGCTACAGAAGAAGCTGCTAGTTTTGGCGGAGAGGTAAGTTTTGGCGGAAAGAAGACAAGACGGAGCTACGACGCCGTAGCACGGTTCTAGCTGCAGAGCAGAGCCGAAAACCATGACTTTTTGAGATACGAAAGTTAAAGAAAGGAAACGGTACCTGAGCGGCCGAGAAGGGAGAGCTCACCCACTGCATTGAAGGCAGCGGCGGAAGACAGGAGCGCTCAGCGACCCTCATAAAGAAGAAGTAGCAACGAGGCTCAAGCATTGAAGGCGAAGGACAGAAGAGCGAAGCGGTGCATAGTACCCATGATCAGTGTCGGGAAGCATGGAAGACTGCAGAGAGCTGTGGTGTGACGGGAAGCGGCTACCTCAAGGACAGAGAGGACCGACTGTCACTAGTTAGGTTTTGGGTTACTGTTGAGACAGGCCCACAGTGCTGTAATGGCACGACCTTCGGGCTGCCTATATAAAGATGTAATTTTGTATTGTAAAGGGTTAGCTAGTTGGTTAGATAGAGAGACAGTCGTGATTGAAACAGGCAATAAGGATAAGTAGACTATTGTAAAAGCTGAGCTCTGGTTCTGGTTCTAGCGGTAGCAATCTTACTAAAACCAGTAGCCGGCTTGTAGAGCATGCATGTAACGATCCGCAGGGATCGACTGAGAGGGAAGAGTATGTTGTAAGAGAGACAGCATAAAGGTAGAGAAGAAAGATCTAGGAGAGAAGATCTTGAGCTGCACATGAGGCGCAGCAGAACTGTGTTTGCCTTCCCTTGAGCTATAATAGAGAAGCACAGTTTTGTGGACGTAGCTCCCATCCTGGGGGCGAACCACGTTAAAATCCCGTGTTCTGTGATTGATTTGCATATTGTGTTTATTTGCTGCATCTATCCAATTATGTTATGCAATTTGCTTACAGTTGATGTATGAATGAGTTGTTTAGTTACAGCACTACAGGAAGATAAATACAAGTTGAAATCCTTGGCACGTCGTATAAGGGTTACTTATGCTTGCCTTAGATAGTTAATTAATCACAGTAAGACAGTCTGGGTATCAGGTCTTGTGCGTCGACACGAACAACGCTAAGTGCGCTAAGCCGCGGTTGGAGGGTATCGCAAGAAGGCGATACCGCACCGGCAGAGGAGCTGCGGTGCGCGACTCCGTGGGTTGAGGGCTTAGTGTTGAACAGGAGTTTCGTGTCGCACGGTGCGCGGCGATGCGGTGAGATTGGGACTATTGTGAGAAGGAAGAAGTCATGCGACGAGAGAAGAACCCGCGCGACGCGCGCAAGGGTAGAGACGTTGCGGCTAGAAGAGCTGCGAGCCACCAGTAGGATTTCCACAGAACCTGGTCCAAGACGCTTGAGTCCTTGGCCAACCCATTAGAATCACTTCGGGTGAGACTTCAGGCCACTGTGCGGTCTGTCGCCGAAAGGGCCAATGAGCTAGGGGTGTTGTTGGTTGACTATAGTAAACCCGGGTCTGCCCACGCAATCAACAAATGGTTCCGTTGCCGGTTTAAACGACTGGGAGTTAATGTTCTGTTGGCATCCTACCAGAGAAGAGCTTCACCAATGGCTGGATTCAGACTTACGGGAGTTCGCT
>LPNX010640415.1:56054-69197 GCA_001517045.1 Pseudotsuga menziesii | reverse complement strand
TACCTACTCCCGCTACATCACCTTCACCTACACCGCTGAGTGGTAGTAACCCAGTCAGTCAGAACCCATCACAGAGGAATAGAATGGGAGATGACATGAAGCTGCCTATTTTTAAAGGAACAGGAGCAGAAGATCCGGAACAACATTGGTTCCTATGTGAAGTCATGTGGACCATTAAAACAATCAACGATGATAACCTTAAACTTGTACAGCTAGTCACCACACTCAGAGACAGAGCCTTGACATGGTACATAAAGTATACTACATTACCCAAGACACTTGCCCAGGTTAAGAACACCATGATCAAAGAGTTTAAGAAACCTAAGTCTGAATCTCAGTGTATAACAGAGCTCAAGGATATTAAGCAGCTTCCATCAGAATCAGTATGGGACTTTGATCAGAAATTCAAAGCCCTGATAGACCAAGTAAGCTTTGACTTTGTGTCGGAACAGCATAAGGAATGGTTTATTGCAGCGCTGCTCCCTCACATCAGACTGCCACTAATGCAGCAGAAACACACTACTCAAGATGAAGCGCTGGAGATGGCAATGAAACTGGAGGCTTCACCTCTAGCAGAGACTACCACAAGCATGACAACCCTACAGAACCAGTTGGCCAACCTCACGTTACAGATACACGAACTTAAGAAAGGGAAAGAGGTTATGCAAGACATATGGTGTATAAAGTGTAGAGCACAGGGTCATACCAAAGACAACTGTCCAGTCTTCGCAGAATATTTAGCATCAGGGGCTCCTAACCCCTTACCAAGAACACAAGGGCCATGGTGTGAAATATGTAAAACACAAGGACATCCACCTCAGCAATGCCCTTCGCTTCAGAAGTATGTACAGACACCTAAGAACCTATACTGTGTCTTCTGTAAATCCGTCGCGCATGATGAACAGGACTGTCGAGCCTATGATCTCATGTTAGATAGAAAACATTATGTGTACAGAGTCCAATCAGAAACACCGGGGCCAGTAGTAGGACCACAGCCGGATCAGGCTTACGGAGGTCGTGCAGGAGGATTCAGAGGACGAGGCCGAGGAGAAGGCTTTGCACGAGGAGGCAGCTTTGGCCAAGGTCGTGGGCCAATCACTTGTTATAATTGCGAAGTTGTAGGACACTACGCTAGGGACTATCAGAGCCCCACTACTACTTGTGATTACTGCAAATCCTATGGCCATACCATAGAAGAGTGTCCTATCCTAATAGCTAAGATCAAAGACGCTAAGCCAGCGGTAGATCAGAACATCCAGCTTATTGTTGTTGAGCAAGCAGAGCCAGAACCGAGAGTCAATATTGTGACTCGTAGCGGTGCTTCCACCAATGGAACATCGCAGGAGACCGGAAAGAACACAAGTCAGGAGTGGGTACGCAGAGCTCCTGGTAAAGCAACAGCACTCGACCTATAGAAGAATAAAGAGACATTTCATGAAGCTAAGGCTTCCTTCGACGAACCTACACAACCAGGATCGTAGGTACCGCCGTCTAGGGGCGTACCGCAGCAAGCACCTTGTAGCGATAGCCCAGAACAGATACCACAAGCCACCACATCGGGAAGATGTGACGAGGATGAATCGACAGAAAGTATACAATCCCTCTTGCACAGTTGTTTGAAGCTCTTGAGAAATGAAAAAGCTATCGGAGAGCTACAGCGCATCATAGATCAGTGTCAACAACCTTCTCTATCGGGCAGTGCACACCGCGTTGTTCATAATATTACAGGACACACAAGGACCGGAAGGGAGATGAAACTCACAGCACAAATTGGAGAGTTTGAAATGGACGAAGTCGTCTTAGATCTGGGATCAGAGGTGAATGTGCTAACTAAGCAGACATGGCAGCAGATGGGTATCCCTCAGTTAGCCATATCCCCTATCCACCTGAGACTAGCTAATCAGCAGCGAGTATCACCACTGGGTCGACTACCGCAGGTGCCAGTTGACATTGACGGAGTTCGTACTTTTGCGGACTTCGAGGTTATAGAAATCATTGGCGACAGTCGACCATATCCAGCACTATTAAGTATTGATTGGGCAATTGGTAGCAAGGCTATCATTGACCTAAAGAGAAGACAAATGACCTTTGAGGATGCCCAGATCCGGGTCATCGCACCGCTGGATCCTTACCAAGGTTCTAGATATATTGAACCCATAAGAGCAGAGGAGGAAGCACATAACATGGATAGCCTTTACCAGATGACTGCAAACCAGAACGACTACATCAACCCAACCGCAGACGGGAACATCAGTTGGCGATGCGACAGCTCATGCGCATCGGATTCTGAGGTTGGCCTAGAGAACTAGCAGAATAGACTTTACGAAGTCTCAGCTCGCAGATGTGCATTTATGAGTAAATCACTGCGATGGATTGGGGCGGAGACCACTGAGATTCCATCATACAATGGACTGACAGATATCCAGGACTTCCTTGAGCAGTTTGAGCAACAGATGCCTTACGAACAGAGAATCACAGCTATGGACCTTGCAGCACGGGCCACACCTGCAAGATGGTGGTATGCGCATAAAGAAAATATCGCATCATGGGATGATATTAAAATATTGATGGCGATCAGATTTTCGATCGACAAAGAGTATATTCAGCAGAAGTACACAGGAGAAACTGATCCTAGAGCACACATTCAGACATGCGAACAGAGCTGGTCAGACATTCCAAAGGATGAATGGGTACACAGATTCATTCACACATTGGACACAGTTCCAAGGAACTGGTACACAGAGACTGAATTACGCAAAGGGACGACTACATGGTCACTTATGACAGATAGTTTCCTGCTCACCTTTGCATTTGAATCAGAACATCCAAGTGTTGCTCAGGCCCTAGACATAATCAAGACCAAGATATTTGAGGATTGCACCATCTCAGTGCCAGCCCAACCTGAGTGGACTATCCAGCTAGAAGAGGCGCTGGAATGCTATAATTTTACATCAGAACCAGAGGAGGGGGAGGAGGACCCTCGTAACACCAACATTCCGGAGTCAGAAGGAACTCGTGATGTTGGAGGACCATAGCTAGAGACCCCAGCAATCACTGAGCCCATCAAGATTAAAAAGGTCAATATTGGCACAGATGCAGAACCTAAGTTTGCCTCTATTGGAGACTATTGGAACGATGAAACAGTCAGACAGATTGCAGATTTGTTACATGACTATCAGGACCTATTTCCCACCAAGTTCACGGAGATGAAGGGAATAGTCGGAGACCTGGGAGTTATGAGGATACCATTGAAAGAGGATGCTAGACCAGTTAAGTAGCGCCCATATCGATTAAACCCGCGTTACAAAGAAAAAGTCAAGGACGAGATCGATAAGATGCTAGCAGCAGGCATCATTGAACCCGTAGAAGAAAGCGAATGGGTTAGCCCCATGGTCGTCCAAGAGAAGAAAACAAAAGGGGACATCAGAATCTGTGTCGATCTACGAAAACTCAACGATGCATCACTTCATGATCCATTTCCGACACCGTTCACTGATGAGGTATTAGACAACGTGGGAGGACAGGAGGTCTACTCCTTCACTGATGGATTTTCAGGCTACCACCAGATCAGAATACATCTAGAAGATCGATCTAAGACCACCTTTGTAACATAATGGGGCTCGTTCCAGTATACGGTAATGCCCTTTGGTCTTAAGAATGCACCAGCTATATTTTCTAGAGTAGTAGTTGTTGTATTTAAAAAATACATTCATAAATTCTTAGAAGTATATTTTGATGATTGGACTGTATTTGGACTAATCGATAAGCATGTAGGAGACTTAATACTGATGTTAGAGAAATGTAGGCAGTACCAGATTTCTCTAAACTTGAAAAAATGTACATTCTGTGCACCATTTGGTATCTTGTTGGGTCACATTGTTTGCAAACAAGGCTTGATGGTAGATCCCGTGAAGATCGCCATCATTGTAAATCTTCCAGCACCCAACTCAGTCAAGCAACTCAGGACAGTACTTGGTCATACCGGGTACTACAGAAAGTTCATCAAGGGCTACGCAAAGATTACAGCACCAATGGAGAAATTGCTGAAGAAAGATGTAAAATTCCTATGGAATGAGGAATGTCAGCAGAGCCTAAACATACTTAAAGAAAAAATGGTTACAGCACCCGTCCTAGTGTTTCCAGACTGGACTAAGCCATTTCATGTACACGTGGATGCATCTGGCATCACACTAGGAGTCGTCTTGACACAGCCAGGAGAAGGGGATCTTGACCATCCCATCGCATATTCCAGCAGAAAGCTATCGACAGCAGAAAAGAACTACACCACAACAGAAAGAGAAGGCTTAGCTATGGTGTATGCGCTGCAGAAGTTCAGGCACTACCTATTGGGCACCTCATTTAAAATGTTTACTGACCATTCTGCATTGAAGTACCTAGTCAATAAACCAGTGTTAGGGGGGAGAATCTGCAGATGGTTACTCCTCTTCCAGGAGTATGATTTTGAAATCATTGTGAAACCAGGAAGACTGAATGCTGGACCAGATCATCTGTCGCGTATAGACTCAGGGGAAGAGCCCAGTAACCTAGATGACAACCTACCAGATGCACCGCTGTTCTCTATCCAGATCGCACATGACTACTATACCGACATTATTCAATTCCTCACTACAGGAGTAGCACATGATGAGTTTACTAAGCAGCAAAAGAAACAGTTGGTTGTTAAGGTAGCAGACTTCACCCTCATTGCAGGATGCCTATACAAGTTAGGCCCGGATGAAGTTCTACGCAGATGTGTAATGCCGCATGAAAAAGACGTTATTATCAGAGAGGCACATTCAGGAACTGCAGGAGGTCATTTCACTGGAAATCCGACTGCGCAGAAAATCCTGGAGGTAGGATTATGGTGGCCTACGTTGCATAAAGACACCAAGGACTTTTGCAGATGCTGCGATATCTGCCAGAGGGTGGGAAAACCCTCTCGACGCGATGAAATGCCGCTGCGACAGCAGGTCACGTTGCGCGCATTTGACAAATGGGCTATAGACTTTGTGGGTCCTATCAACCCACCAGGGAAGCGCACTGGTGCGAGATACATTATCACTGGAACAGAGTACCTCACCAGATGGGCAGAGGCCAAAGCAGTAAGAAATTGTGATGCTGCTACAGCTGCACAGTTCTTGTTTGAAAATATCATCAGTAGATTTGGATGCCCAGTAATTTTGATGAGTGATCAAGGCACACATTTCTTAAACAGCACTATTGAGGCATTGACAGAAGAATTCCAGATTCAGCACTATAAGAGCACTCCCTACCATCCACAGGCTAATGGTACGGTGGAGGCCTTCAATAAGATTCTAGAAAATGCTCTTACTAAGATTTGCAATAACCAAAGGAATGACTGGGATCTCAGAGTTAACACTGTATTATGGGCATACAGAACCACATGCAAGAAACTTACAGGACACACACATTTCAGCTTGGTATATGGACAGGAGGCTGTTATGCCTATAGAGTATATTCTTCCTAGCTTAAGAATCGCTCAGATTACCGAGATGACTGACACAGATACGGTCGAGGAAAGGTTGGCACAGTTGCTCACCTTAGAAGAAGACAGATTCATCGTCGGATTCCATCAGAAAGTGCAGAAAGCACGAGAAAAAGATTGGCATGACAGACACATTAAGAGTAGGACTTTCCAGATCGGAGACCTAGTGCTCCTCTATGACAGCAGATTCATTAAGTTTCCAGGGAAGTTCAAGACACATTGGCTGGGGCCATATCAGATATAGCAAGTTACAGAGGGAGGTGTCGTTCAGCTTAGCCAGTTGAATGGGGAGCTTCTTCCCACATGGATCAATGGCAGTAGGCTTAAGCTCTATAGTGATAGCCACCTCGCCTCTCAAACCTAGCTTAAACCAGTTTATGACGGTGCAGGTGACCAGTGTAGTTGAAAGGAGGCATCACACCAAGAACGAGTCTACACCCCTAGAAACAAGAAAAAATAAAAATAAAAAAATTAACGCTATTTGTTTGCGCAGGTGATGCGGAGTTGCATCGCAACAGTGCGATGTTCCCCCTTGCCACGTACCCAATTTGCAACCGACAGTGGGCTAGTCAAGTCACTGTCTGACAGGCAGTTAATGAAGAAATGACCGGTATCCCCTACCGTAGATTTGGCAACAGCATAATAATTTTTTCCAGATTTGGTAAATCTCTGACGACACCGGTGCCTGGATATGCACGCTTTGAGGGACACGTGATCAGATCTCAGCAATTATGGCTAATCAGAATGACGGGTAGGGTCTTGTCCAAGTAATTATGTTGACCAACGGGGCTGACCCAGGAGGACCGTTGCATCCAGTAGTATGCCTTCGGCATAAAAGCAGACATCCCTCAAGAATGAAGGGTACAGTTGCCAAATCTCGAAAGCTATACAGGGCAGTGCTAAGTGTCCCCTATGCAGAGCCAATTAAGTTCCAGAGTACAGTGACTTCCAGAGCTCGAAGCCACTGCACGCCCAGAGTATTCAGCCAAGCGGATTCTGACTGAGGCCGAACCTATAGAAGTGAAGTTTGGAAAGAACGTACTGGCCGTGCGTTCGCCATGACGACGCCACCCAAGGTTGTGAAATTAGAGACATCACAGGGCAGACAGCTGCTAAGGATGAGGAGTCACGCACCAGAAGTAGAAGTTGTCACCAAAGTCTCTGCTAAGGAGAAGAAGAACGCCGAGCCGATCACTGAAGATAAGAAAGCAGAAAAAAAGAATGAGAAGAAATCTCCTGTCAGAAAGAAAGTAAAAATCAGAAAAAGAAAGCAACGGGAGAAAATCGTTGACCTATCTGATCATCTAAGAGAAACACGAAAGATTGCAGAGGTATTGAAACAGAAACCTGAGGCTTAGAGGCAGCATTTGGACCTGGAGCACTTCGAAGAGAAGAGAAGTGGAAGAGGACTGCAAACCCAGCGGGGGGGAGACTTCCAGAACGAGGACAAAGGCTTGTTCTCGGACCGGAGCTCATGGTTTGCTTCTCTTCCGTACACAAGGCTCCAGACTGAATGAAATGTTTGAAAAGGCTGGAAGATACAGATTTTCCTTGTGATAAAAGTTCTAACCCAGATAAAAAGGAAAGGATACCTATGGAGCACTTCTCAAACACTAGAGCGTTCATAAACGAGAAAGAGCGAAGAGAGCGACACCATGACTATGGGCAGAAAGGATAAGAGAGCTTAGCGAACTAAGTTACCGAAATTGCAAGAGAACGTGCCGAGGTAATGAAGAACGAAGTCGAAGGACTTCGGCAGAAGTTGCAGAAGATTTCGCAGGAGGCGAAGGAGAAGCTACAGCAGGAGAAGCCTGTTCCAGGTGGCTCGGGGACGAGCCACAAGTAAGTGTTAGGGGACTGTTGGAGTAGGGTTCCGCAGCTACAGAAGAGGCTGCTAGTTTTGGCGGAGAGGTAAGTTTTGGCGGAAAGAAGACAAGACGGAGCTACGACGCCGTAGCACGGTTCCAGCTGCAGAGCAGAGCCGGAAACCATGACTTTTTGAGATACGAAAGTCAAAGAAAGGCAACGGTACCTGAGCGACCGAGAAGGGAGAGCTCACCCACTGCATTGAAGGCAGCGGCAGAAGACAGGAGGGCTCAGCGACCCTCATAAAGAAGAAGGAGCAACGAGGCTCAAGCATTGAAGGCGAAGGACAGAAGAGCGAAGCGGTGCATAGTACCCATGATCAGTGCTGGGAAGCATGGAAGACTGCAGAGAGCTGTGGTGTGACGGGAAGCGGCTACCTCAAGGACAGAGAGGACCGACTGTCACTAGTTAGGTTTTGGGTTACTGTTGGGACAGGCCCACAATGCTGTAATGGCACGACCTTCGGGCTGCCTATATGAAGATGTAATTTTGTATTGTAAAGGGTTAGCTAGTTGGTTAGATAGAGAGACAGTCGTGATTGAAACAGGCAATAAGGATAAGTAGACTGTTGTAAAAGCCGAGCTCTGCTTCTGGTTCTAGCGGTAGCAATCTTACTAAAACCAGTAGCCGGCTTGTAGAGCATGCATGTAACGATCCGCAGGGATCGACTGAGAGGGAAGAGTATGTTGTAAGAGAGACAGCATAAAGGTAGAGAAGAAAGATCTAGGAGAGAATATCTTGAGCTGCACATGAGGCGCAGCAGAACTGTGTTTGCCTTCCCTTGAGCTATAATAGAGAAGCACAGTTTTGTGGACGTAACTCCCATCCTGGGGGCGAACCACGTTAAAATCCCGTGTTCTGTGATTAATTTGCATATTGTGTTTATTTGCTGCATCTATCCGATTATGTTATGCAATTTTCTTACAGTTGATGTATGAATGAGTTGTTTAGTTACAGCACTACAGGAAGATATATACAAGTTGAAATCCTTGGCACGTCGTATAAGGGTTACTTATGCTTTCCTTATATAGTTAATTAATCACAGTAAGACAATCTGGGTATCATGTCTTGCGCGTCGACACGAACAACACTAAGTGCGCTAAGCCGCGGTTGGAGGGTATCACAAGAAGGCGATACCGCACCGGCAGAGGAGCTGCGGTGCGCGACTCCGTGGGTTGAGGGCTTAGTGTTGAACAGGAGTTTCGTGTCGCACGGTGCGCGGCGATGCGGTGAGATTGGGACTATTGTGAGAAGGAAGAAGTCGTGCGATGAGAGAAGAACCCGCGCGACGCGCACAAGGGTAGAGACGCTGCGGCTAGAAGAGCTGCGAGCCACCAGTAGGATTGCCACAGAACCTGGTCCAAGACACTTGAGTCCTTGGCCAACCCATTAGAATCACTTCGGGTGAGACTTCAGGCCGCTGTGCAGTCTGTCGCCGAAAGGGCCAGTGAGCTAGGGGTGTTGTGGGTTGACTATAGTAAACCCAGGTCTGCCCACGCAATCAACAGAAACATTAGTCAATTACCATGAATTTTATTCAGTCTGGGACTGAAGCTTAGCTTAGTACTTAATGCTATTCTCTGGGAGAATGGAGGCACCTGGTCAGTTACTGGGAATTTGATATAGTCTGGGACTAAAGCTCAGCTTAGTACTAAGAGCCATTCTCTGGGATAATGGAGGAACCTGGTCAGTACCCAGAAATTTGATTCATTCTGGGACTGAAACTCAGCCTAGGGATGAGACTATTCTTTAAAGAATGGAGGATCTTAATCAGTTAACCAAGATAATAGTGTGTGATGTCCTCTCTCCTAATCAGTTACTACTAGGTTATTTCTCAAGGGACTGGCCACCCCTTGATGATGTCACTAGCACCTAATCCTTAGGATCAGTATTGAGGACCAAAGGATTGTACCATCCGGTTTGGATCTTCTGCTTATACAATAATGACAAAAATATATAAAACAATGTATCTTGAGAGTGAAGAATTATTGATCTTGTTGGTCCTATAAAGAAGTTGTTTTGTCCACCTTTTATGGTTTACCTTATCTTGTGGGTATGTGTTGTTTTATTGTGAACCCCTTGGTTGACTCATGGTCCTTTATCCCAGCGTGACAATGAGTCTGTTTTCTAGTGTGGACTGTGGATTCTACCCAAAGTGACTGCGAGTATGCTTTCTAGTGTGGACTGTGGGTCTTCCTCAGCGTGTCCGTGAATTTTTCTTTCTTGTGTTTTACCCAGTGTGATCGTGAGCTTGTGTGTTTCACCCAGCGTGACCATGAGAATGTTTTTTCTATTGTGGACGATGGGGCTTCCTCATCATGACCATGTATCTCCTACAAGCATGAATATGAAAGCATGACTGTGCAAAAGTATGACTGCGTGTCTCTGCACAATGTGATTGCATCCTTACTCAACATGATTGTGTGCCATTTTTCAACATGATTGTACTGGGTATGACTGTGCTTGTTGACTAACATGTCTGGGTCAATATGCTTTTGCTTTAAATCTCTTTGGATCTCTCTCACAGTATGTAAATTGTTTTCCTAGTTGACTTGTCTCTTCGGTGACGATCAAATATGAAATATCTGAGTATAAGGATAATTCAAATATTGGTTATGATTCTTTACTGTTGATATGTATTATACATTATTTTTTATGTTGTTACTGTACATGGCATTTGATGATTCTAGAGAACCAACTTTAACGCGATGACTAATGAAGCATTAATTTGAAAGAGATGAAAATTGTGTTTGTTATATTACATTTCGAATTTCATTAGAGAAGTATTGTTGGAGGAGCATAAGTCGGCTAGTCGACTAGGCCCTCCAGTCGGCTAATTGTAAAGTATAACAATAGATTATGTTGACCTCATAGGTTGTGTCGGTTAATTGAACCAATAAGTAGTTACGTAACCTATTGTAAATCATATAAATATGCTGGAGAGTTAGATAAAGAATTGGTTCGATTGGATATATTGAACCCTTTATGTGTTCTTGAGTAATATAATACTTGTTGTTCTATCCATCATTCATTTCCTCTTGTCCATATCATTGCTTGTATTAATCTGTAATATGCATCATTGGTAACTATGCAATCTATTTTATTACAAAATTGATTTCGTTGTCGGTGGTACATGCCATGAAAATGAGTATAACCCGATGATATCATAGCAAGATATTAAGGAGTGGTCGGAGCACACAATAGCAAATTACATACAAAATTACGCTAGAAGAAACAAGTTGACTATTGCTCAAGCAAAGGAGAATTTTTTCTCTGAAACACATGAAAATTTTGTCGAATTTGTCTCATGTGCAGTGAAGAAGCTCATAGATGAAAAATCCGGTAGATGAAAACAAACGACGATTACGCCAGAAACTGACCAGAAGAGGTTGTACGAATATGTCGAAGTGGTTCGAAATAATTGCTGACGAATTCTATGAAGAACGAGCTATCGAGGAATGGGTTTCTGTTGATATTATCAAGGAGAGATTCTAAAACGACCTCACTAAACAATTCCTCTATTCGCTACCGACACTTTTGTTCATATTTCTGATCGACAAAGGAGCAGGACATATTGTCGAACCTCGACCACTACTGTTAATGCCACCTAAAAACACGAACTAGGAAGCAAAACAAAAAGAGTGTGAAAAGTTTGTAAAAGAAAGAGTGAAAGTACTTCCTCATTAAATGAACAATTTCACCCTATCTTACTAAAAAATATATAAATAACCGTTGACAAATGAAGAACACGACATAGCCAGCAATGGAAAATCAAAACAAAAAAAGGACACTCGACACTCGACAATACTTCAGTTAGAAACAAAATGCTACATGTAACCATATTAGGTCAACTAAAGCCCTACACTCGACAAGACTTCAGTTAGAAATAGAAAGCACAAAAGGGAAAATCTTCCAATTGAAATCATAACACCCAAAGACTTCAAAACCAATTAGAACAATCTTCAAAATTCAAACATCAAAGAAAGACGACCCTGAAATATTGACAACAGAAGACTATCTACCAGCATTTTCACAATTCAAAGAAGGTAGTCGACAAATCAATGAAAGAAAAGCACCATATTGAATGAATGCCAAAGTTAATACAAACGAAATAGATATATTCAATGACGACAAGCCTAAAATCACAAAAATAGGTGACTATTGGAATGAAGAACAGACGACATAAATCGTCAACTTATTAAAATAATTTCAGGATGTTTTTTCTCGGGATTACAAAGACTTAAAAGGACTTGTTTAGGAAATTGGTGAAATGAAAATCAACATAAAACCCGAGGCAAAACCAATAAAGAAAAGGTCATACAAACTCGCACACAAATATAAGGAAATAGTAAAGAAAGAAATCGACAACATGCTTGCAGCTGGAATCATTTACCATATTGATCAGTCTAAATAGGAAAGCCCAATGGTGGTCCAACCCAAGAAACACGACCTGACGTGACTAATGATTAGTGTTGACTTTCAGGAACTTAATAAAGTAACACTTACAAACCCATTTTCGACCCCATTTGTAGATGAAATTCTTAATGAAGTCATCGGTCACTAGTGTTATTCGTTTACATGCAGATTTTTCAGGATATAATCAAGCCTCCCATTGCAAAAGACGACTACATTTGTATGCGAATTTGGATCATTCGCATACAAAGTCATGCCATTCGGATTGAAAAATGCTCCAGCTGTATTTTCCAGAATTGTCATTAAAGCATTTTAGGAATATATCTACAAAACTATGTTGTATATTTCAACGACTAGACAATTTACTCTATGTTGAAAAATAACTATAAATGGCTAAGACTTATGTTAGAAAGATGTTGACAAATCCAATTATCCCTAAATATCAAGAAATGCATATTTGCAACTCCAATAGGAATCTTATTGGAACATGTAGTGTGCAAGGAAGGCATTGAAGTAGACTATGCAAAAATTAAAATCCTTCTCGACTTAAAACCACTAGTGAATCCTAAACAAGTAAGATTTTTACTCGGACATACGGGATATTATACAAAATTCATTCGGCACTACTTTGACATGACTGGTACCTTGGAAGAACTATGAAAAGAAAATCAAGAATATCATTGGACTGACGAATGCGTTGCATCATTCGACATCTTAAAGAAAAAATTAGTCGAAGATCCCATACTACGATTTCCAAATCTGTCAATCAAATTCCACATACATATTGATGCTTCTAGAATAGTAATCGGCACAATCTTAACTCAACCTGGTGACAATGGAATGGACCATCCACACGTATACAGCAGCAAAAAATTAAATAAAGCTGAGAGAAACTACTCGACAACCGAAAGAGAAGCACTTGGAATGGTATCTGCACTCCAAAAATATTGACATTATCTATTAGCTAACTCATTTTTGTTTTACACATACCACCCAGCACTCAAATACTTGGTCAATAAACCTTTACATCATGGAAGAATTTTTCGATGGTTTCTACTATTCCAAGAATTTGAGCTTGAAGTCGTAGTTCGACCAAGCAAAACAAATGTCGGACCCGACCACTTGTCGAGAATAGAAACAGGTGAAGAATCAACCAGAATTGAAGACAACCTACTAGATGCTCATTTATTTCGAATTGAAGTTGTATTGTCCAACTTAGCAGAAATTGCTCGATTTCTAAAGGAAGGACACGCTCCAGGGGGCATGAATGAAAAGAAGAAGAAGATCCTAGCAATGAAAGTTGCACCCTGTTACCAACTTTTTTGTACCATAGTTGGGTTACCTAAGGAGCCACCAAT
>LPNX010640415.1:0-52565 GCA_001517045.1 Pseudotsuga menziesii | reverse complement strand
GTGCTTGCCCCCAAGGTCACACCTCTCCCACTTTCTCAAGTGAGGAGACAGCTTTCGGAAGATTTCTGCTGCTGGTGTGCAATCGGCGGACAACAGACCCTACACCATAGTAAATGGATTTCTCTACAAACTCAGGTTAGACGATGTGTTCTCGACCACGAAAGACAAAGTATAATCAATGGAGCACACTACATCCAGAGGACACTTTTAGGCCGACACTACACCAAGAAAAATCCAACAGTCGGGATTATGGTGGCCAACCATACACCGAGACTGTCGAGAATTTGTGAACAAGTGTGACAAATGCCAATGACTAGGTCAGCCTCTACCAAGCACAGATATGCCTTTAATATCCTTAAATCCAAGCTTAACATTTGAAATTTGGGCGATTGAATTCATAGTGACATTTCCGACACTGGGTAGACGAACAGGAGCGTGATATATCATCACAGCGGTCGAATAAGTTACCAAGTGAGCAAAGGAAAAACCTGTCAAAACTTGTTCAAGTGGGATAGCCTCTAAGTTTATATATGAGAACATCGTCACATATCATCACAACGGTCGAATATGTTACCAAGTGGGCAAAGGAAAAACCTGCCGAAACTTGTTCAAGTGGGATAGCCTCTAACTTTATATATGAGAAAATCGTCACAAGATTTAGTTGTACATTGACCTTGATCAGTGATCAGGGGTCACATTTTGTAAACAAAACAATCACCACTTTGACAAAATAATTCATGATTGAGCACCGGAAAAGCATAGTGTATCATACTCAATCTAATGGTGCAATTGAAGCTTTCAACAAAACATTAACCAGAGGCTTAACAAAAAGATGTAATACCAGCAAAGATTATTGGGACGACAAGATACCTGTCGTATTATGGGCATACGAAACAACATACATACGATCGACAGGTCAGACACCATTCTGACTTGTCTATGGACAAGAAGCAATTGTAGCCTTACACTTTCAACCACAAACTCTTATGATTTCCAACATACTACACATCGATGTCGAACATGAAAGAAAAGAAAGACTAATGCAACTATCCAAACTTGAAAAACACCGACTAATCGCAATATAAGACCAAGAAATTCTAAAACAACAAAAAAAATCTTGGCATGATAGAAATATCAAAAACAAAAATATGTTGGTTGGAGACCTTGCATTACTATACAATAGTCGAGTAAAAGGGAAACCTAAGAAACTACACACCGAGTGGATGGGTCCATACATTGTGGAAGAAATCAACACTAACGGATCAATCTGACTAAAAATGTTACAAGGAAATGTATTTCGGAAATTGGTCAACGAGGCCCAACTAAAAGGATACAAAGCTTTAAAAAAACGGTTGTGTAACTATAAACGCTTTTAAAAAAAATCAACACGACAAGAACCGAGATAAATTCTATCGACGGGGCTAAGGCAAGAAACATTAAAACACAAATATGGAGGCATAATCACCGATATGAGCAGAACAGTGATGAAGAAGTCCGACCACCTCAACACAAAACCTACCAACACCATCACGGTCAAGAAATACACTAACACCACAAAGAAAAAACGGTCAAATCAAGTCATCATGAACACTAACACCTAGAGCAACAAAAGATGGCATGCCTCAAAAGAAACATCGACAATATGTCTTTCGAATTTAAGTCCACTATCAATACTGCAATTAATACCACCACCCACTACACATTCTCTCGTCCAATGAAATTTTACTATAAATACCACATTGGAAGAGACTTGGATGTTATTCTGCGAAGAACTAGAGCATCAGAGCACTGGAACACTAGATCCCATCAAACAAACCATTGAACCAAAGCATCCGACCGACACAATGGAACCAAAGAAGTCAGCCACAACTACTAGATCAGTAACAAACAAAATCAAACAATTAGAGCAAGCCAGCACACCATTAGAAATTCGATTGCATAATATTTGCAACGCTAAAGTGGTTAAACAACAATGGAAAAGGTTTTGAAATGAGATCCGATATTGAGGCACGGATGCAAGTGGTCAATGGAGGGAGGAAGCACAAAAATTAAGAGCCAGCACAATACTTAACTATATGAATGCACCTTTAATAGATAGCTTTGTAGGAACAAAAGAAGTTATTGTGCAGTTTATCATCAGTCGATTCCATAATGGGAAGCTATATTTCGACACACTTGTCGAAATTAATGGCGACCTGATTTACCAAATCACATGATTATAAAACAAAGGCGACCTTGTACCCATCCGACTAAACCCGGCCTTGGTCAAAGAACTAATCGGTACACCGATAGGTAAGAATTCAAGAGGGTTAGTAGTTAACCAAATCCTATATGGCACACAAAAGACAACTGCAAAGATTGTATCAATAGCCCTCACAAGTACAGGAAGAGGTTTTTACCTTAAGCTCGACATGCTCGACGTGGTCCAGAATGTTGCGGCAACCGGAAAACTATACCGCTGGGCCGACCACCTATCTGATATTATCAAGAATATTTGTGTAAAATGCCAAGAGGAGGGTGCTCATATCCTATTTCCTCAATAATATGGATAGCTATGTACCATCTTCGACTAGTCGGAGACAAGGAATTCACTACACCAAAAGGACCAATAATGTGGAATTTCAAATCATTTTTTCCGAATGGATGCTGACTAGGGGCAGGAACAGCAAAAATTTGGTTATACACTTGGTTTCAAGCTCTAATAATAAAAGCAGCTAGATGGCAGGTACCCCAGAATGTCTAACGGATTCTACCATTGACTGAACATATCCAACTTGTGTTAGACCACACGTCGGTCTGGTACTTACAAGTTGTTGGGGGCGCAGCAAAAGAGCTAGACTTTTACCCTTTGGTCGAGGACATTTTTTATGAGCTTGGTCAGCAATCCAACACAATATTAGATATACCCCCTGTAAAAAAGATTCAATCAACCAATGGTTGAACCTTTAACTAATGTAGAGAAAGAAGAAGACTATGAAATCCGTGTCCATTTAAACACATTCACACTCGATCGCGACCAAATTGGTGATATCAATCCTATTGGGATTATATTAACAGTCGTGCAGCAGCCAAAAGATCAAATAGAACAGACAAACAAAACCACTCAATCAGATACCCCACTTCTAGAGTACGCCCTCAGAAAGAAAAATATATGTCGGGTGGCCAATGAATTATTTAAAGCACGACAGAACAGGAAGAGTACAACACAAGGAAAGGGGAAACACAAGCTTATTCTTCAGGAACCCACTAAAGATAACAATGCAGAGCTATTTGACAGTGCAACAGAAGTATTTGAAGATGCTTCCAAAAATAAGATCCATGTCAATGAACAAATAGGAAAATTTATCACATATGAGGAGCAGCGACCAGGCTGACCAGAAGAATGTTCAAATAAAGTCAAGTTTTCTACTACACCACCTGTCTCTCTCACCCATACTACACCATTTGTCGACCTCACCCATAGCCCACCACCTCCATCCCCGACCCCAGTTGTCAAAGAATAAATTATATCAACTTCGACAATTACCAAAACCCTAAGCCATCTATGTCTGCAGAAGTTACCAACACCATTAAGATCACGCATTCAAAAGGATAATGACCTACAAGAGTTTATCAATCAGATGCCATCTCTTCTCCCCAATTGGAAAATGTTGATAGTAAAAGGACCAGTCTTAGTCGAGGAAGCACAGAAGTCTACCTTAGACATCCCCGAATCTCAACTTATCAACCCTCCACAACCATCCGTCTCTGAAGCACAAATTGCTAGATACACGAAAACCTTTCTAAAGAAAAATCATGAATTGACAAGCAATATTGTGGCAGAGCAAAGCTCCTCTTTCATCCTCTGACATGTCGACCATTCCACACCACCACAACAACCTTCATCTCTTGAGCCATGCTCCACTAACCCCACTGTCGTACCCTCGGATACAATATTACAACCGACTTTTGAACCAACTCCGACAAGCAAAGTCAGGCAACCTTTACCGCATGAGACAATAAGCCTAACCGTCGATCCTAACTTGCATCCTTCGCCTACTTCACCACCACCACTATCACCACCTGTGACCAAAGATATTTTCACCAATATTCCAATTTCTCCCGACATTACCAACATCATCCGCCCTAGCCCTGTTGTTACAACCCCAGCTATCGAGCATAGCCAAAAAGCAGCAGTAGAAAATCCACTAAACAAACAGACAGAAACTGACAAACAGAGTAAAGAACGGGAAAGAATAAAAGGAAACAAAGAAAAGAAAAGAAGAAACAAGAGAAACAACAACAATGAACACAACATTTACAACAGAAACCACATCTATTAGTTCATATAGATCAATTTGGTTCAGCAATTACATTCGACCCACAGAAAGCTAAAGAAGAAGAATTGGATCTACTGACCGAGAATACAGACATAGAAGGGTGGAGGTCAAAGAATAAATTAAACAAATAAGAACAGAGCAAAACGCATTTTTATCCAAGTGTGAGAGCTTAGCACAACAGATCATCACAATTCCAGCAGGGATCGACTTCGACAATCCTCTCGACAAAGCTTACCTTATCTTTGAAATTATTGAGTCAACCCTTCATGAGCAGTTGAACAAAAGGCGGCAAGAGAAGGTTGAGGAAACAACTGTCCTACTAAGAAATCAATACACATCATTTACAGAAGCACACGGCATGTTAGTGCAATATGTTGCAAAATCTAATGTCACTACGGACGTATTACAGAATTGGTACACCTACTACGGCCATGTATTTGAAGAAATGCAAAAGACACGTGAACTCGTCAGTTCACTACAACACCGTCAGCCAGTTATTAGTGAAGCAATGGCCCAGACCATTGATGATCAACTTGTTTTGGAAAGCAATAAACTTGACAAAGTGGAGAAACAAGAACATATGTGGATCAACCAAGCCTGAGTTATCCTCTGGCAACATCGACAAAATCAGACCACGGCTTCAACGACCGTTCTCTACTGCTGAGGAGAAAATGCAAATACTCGACTCCGACATGATTAACATCCTAGACTTGGCTATGCATGAAAAGATGGAGAACTTGTCGAGTCTCGCCACTCTTATAATCGACATGCAGAATTCCCTCCACGCTTGGAAAGAATTCCAACACCAACTATCAATATCTGTTGAATCTATTGTAGAAGCATGTGTTCAGCAACAACAGTCCACCAGTCATAACAGTCCATAATAAAGAGAAATACAAGTTTTAGCTACTCAGACAGAACAATTTTCGTCTCCTCATTTCTTCGAGATGAAGAAGTATTTTGAGGTGGGGGATATGTTGGAGGAGCCTAACTCGACTAGCCGACTAGGTCCTCCAGTCGACTAATTGTAAAGTATGACAATAGATTATGTCGACCTCACAAGTCGTGTCGGTTAGTTGAATCGATAGGTAGTTATGTAACCTCTTGTAAACCATATAAATAGGTTGGAGAGTCGGATAAAGAATCGGTTCGATTGGATGTATTGAACCCTTTGTGTGTTCTTGAGTAATATAGTACTTGTTGTTCTATCCATCATTCTTTGTCACTTGCCCATATCATTGCATGTATAAATCTGTAATGTGTATCATTGGTAACTATGCAATATGTTTAATGACAACAAGTACTATTTTGAATCTGATTTTATATGTCCATGCATTAAAGTTTATTACTTGTGTTAAAAACTCCTCTAACCCTAAAACTTCAACAGGGACACATAGAATTACTTGAAGGGATTAATCAAATGAAATAAAATATAATGATCCAATAGGAAAGGTCAATTCAAAATTTGCATCAAGAGGGTGTGGGAAAATAAATGGTTTGAATTCCTATAGAGATGGAGTCTCTTACACTCCTCAAATGTGTAGCCAAACCCCATGTTCTCATAACTACAGAAGTTGGATTTCCCCACCAGCCACCGCCTGCATTATATCACTAGTGGGAAGATCTTTAATAAGCCATATGGTAAAAAAACAAGGATTATGAGTCTTAGGGAACTTATGATTATTTTTCAACCCCCTAAAACCCCCTTTCCTCTTCCCCTCTAGTGGATTCATAGCCCCTCTCATGTTATTTTGTAGTTGGGTTTCAATGTTTATATAAATTTTCTAAATAATATTTACATTTCTTAGGAATACCATGACAAACCAACCTCATGGTAGATAAAAAAACATATTTATCAAAAATGCATGCCTCTCACCATTAATTCACTACTTAAAGGCCTTGAGCTCCACACTAGGAATTCATACAAGATATTTACATAATTTACACATGGGAACATTTATATGATTAACTCTCACCATTAATTCGCTTATTTATAGCTCAATCGAAAACATCGAAAGGGTCAAAACTAAGATATAACAAAGTCCCCAATGACTTTGTAAAATCCACAGAAACACATTGAATCATGATGGGTCATTGACCATCTTTGAAAAGGCTATGGAAAGCTCGTCCAATATCAACCATTGGTCGCAAAACTGTGATTGCATATTAAATTACTTTAATGGAACCACATCCAAACAAGTTTGTATCACCATCTTGCATTACAATTTCATGCCTTGAAATTGAAAGAGTAATTGCTAGTGAAAATCACGTTCTTATTCAATGTCAACCTATTGTATCAATCTTCTTTCTAGCATGGTAATACTTGTTTGTTTTTCCAGGTATTTTTGCAAGCCAAGGCCTAAAAAAAATTTTATAGGAATATCACCAATCTAGAGCGAAAGTCTAGCTTGAAACTAAGCTCCTTTGAAATTCTTAATCTCAACAACTATAAGACAATGTTAGAGTTGTATTGTCTAGGCCTAGAGATCCTCATCAAAGGCATTGATCCAAAGTCCCTAATTGATTTTCCCTAACTCCTTAATGAGCATATTCTATTTATTCTAATGGAAACAATTTTCCTCATAACCTCTAAGGGAGTATGTGGTTATGGCAGCGACACTATTCCACCAACAAATCCAACCATCATTAACAAGAGATTCCAAAAATTTCTAATGCAGTTTAAGTACCTCTATTTTTTTAGGTGATAAGCATTCATAATATAGTGAACCTTGGCATGTTTCTCAGCACCTTGGGAAATCGAAAAGTAAATCAACAAGTGATCTAAGAGTGGCCTCAACTAAGACATGAAAAGGTCATGACCCCAAACAATATATAAAAAGCACTCATTTTTCAGTGTCTAGCTTGATCCAACTACTTCAAAAAATCACTCATTGCCCTTTTTAAAATTTAACCAAGAGAACCAAAGTTGTACTAATTAAATTCTTCTAAACTTATTGGAATTATACAACCCTAGTGACACTATGAGATTAGTTGAATATTTCTTTTACAGGAGCAATATTTCTTTATGTTCTAGGGCGCCATATTCAAGTCTCGATAAAGTACCAACGTGCTTCCAAGAGCTCATCAATGATTGCTCTCTCCTACGTCGCTTTAAGCATAGGTTGCGCCCCCCACCCCCAATATGTGACCATCCAGATGGTGCAAAATACAAACTAAACATTGTGGCTTGTCAACTCCCCAATCTAAAATATGAGCAACTGAGGAGAGATTGATTTTGCAACCCACATTCCCCCTTGTTTCCTTGATAAATTAAACAAAAAAATATCATTTGATGAATTTAATTCAAATCATTGTTAAAGTGAACCCATAAACTTCAACATCTTGCATGTACAAAATGTTCGACTCGAACAAACTTCTAATTCTTCTTACCATAATGTTATGTCAAGGTTGAGATAATCCCTTGATGTGCCACAGTGTTACCTTCATTGCAATGTGGGTGGAAAAAGATTTGACATTCATTTCCATTGAATATTTACCATGCAATCCTGTTAGTTTTTGGGATCTCCTAGTGATTCCAAAGGAAAGGGGCAAACATGTTCTTGTACTTTTGTTTCAAGAGTAAACATCTTGAAAGGAGTAAGCAATATTTCCTAGGGTAGGATTACTTAGTTGGTGCCATGCTATTAACCTACATGTCAATGACCTAGGATTGATAAGTTGAATCCCTTTGATTTGTCTGTCTATTTAACCTATGAATTCTTTCTAGTGACTTAGGTTCAACATTCCTCAATTTTAGCAAAAGCTTGGCTACCCTAGGGAGATGGAGGTGCTTATGCTATGGGGTTCAAGATTAACATAACAAGACAAACCCTAATTTTTCGCTTAGGGTTTTGACACTAAATTACTTTTTTGGTATGTTAATATACTACATAGATTAGTTTAACATTTTACACCCAACATGAATGAGCATAAAGTACTTAAGGACTTTGGATAGGTGAAATTTTAAGCAAACACTCTTGCAATCGAAGATTCTAAAACCTTTTAAGCTCATGACAAATAAAGTAAACCAAAAGCCTTGAAATCATATAAACAACAATTTAAAAGTACATAGTTAAGCTTGGGAATTCAAAAGAGTCTTCATATCACTTGGAAAAGAAACTAAAAGTATTCTCACAAACCTGGGACTATGACAAACAATGGCTTCATGTGCAACTTGGTAAGGAAAAATAGATGAAAATAAACATTAGTAAAATCATGAGTGCTCTAACATTCCCCGAACCATGCCCCGAACCATGAGGGTGCCTAACCTTTGTCCATGGCTTAATCATGGTCTTAAAGGAATCTAGCAAACAAAATAGCCTATTAATGCATTATAAGTATTGATTATATGTCTTAATACATAAAAATGAAAATATCAAGTGGAAATTTATTTAGGTTCAAAAGAGTCAAGACCTTCAAGGCAATAGAGTGAAACGCCCTCAAGACAAATATCTAGGGTCATTAGGAAACTCCTACTTGCAAATTATCATCGATAACAATTATAGAAAAAATAGTACATGGATGTATGTGTTCAATTTAAGCCATCATGAGCTCAAAAGAATGTTTTGGGTGAGAAGGCCTAACCACTCAACACCATCTAGGCAAAAGGACAAACATCAATGTGAACATTGCATCGAGGCTCTTAGGGTGCATGCAACTTCAAGCTCCAAAGCCCTCAAAAATCTCATTAGTTCGAGAAATGTCAATAGAGCCACAATGATCTCACAAGGTCAACTTACAAATCTCATGATACCACAAGATTTTGCAAGAGATTGAATGAAGTAACAATTATATATCATAAAGTTGCAAGAGCAAACAATTGTGGAAAAGAATATTGTAATCTAATGTAAATTTATAAAGATTGACAAAGATAAAGCATTGCCCTCATGGCATTATTTTCATAACAAGGTTAATTGTGGAACAATGAAGCTTAGGAACTGCAAGATAAAAAGAATATTCCAAAGGAATATGTCCATTCTTTGACTATAGGTGTAGTTTAACTGACATTGATATAGTATCCAACTTCTACCCACGTGGCATCCACATGGCCAATACATCTAGTAATTCTATAACTCGGTAGTTGCTACAATTTACTTTGAAGTATTTATAGTAATTTATTGAAGGTTATACTATTTGTGTGAAATGTCATTTACAAGACATAATTTTACTTGTGCATAAGAAATAGAAATATATTGGCAATCCTTTACAAATACCTAATATAAACCTTTAATTTAGTACTTAACTGAAGATGTGTTGAAAAACAAAAAGCAGATTGGAAGACTGGGTTACAATACCAATATAAAAAAACACAATGTCCAATTGTGGTTGACGAAACAAGACATGCTACCCTACCCTCACACATCTATTATCCATGTGTCAGGGACATGGATGTGTGGGATGCATGGGTCCCATGTCTCTGACATGTCCATTTGATGACACATATTTGCCATGCCGAACAGGTGCCATTGCATGTCCCTCACATGGGCTTGAAGAAAAGCACCTTTTAGGCTTTTGTTTAGTGTTTAAAGGCACCATTTGGCCTAACAAGCAATGACCATTCAAACAGGGAGGCGAGTACAAAGTGTAGGCTAGATTCTCTTCAAGATTCTTAATATTTGGTGCAAGTTAAATCTGTATTTCATTTTCTGAATTTGTCATTTCTGAGTTTTGTCACCAATAAGTCCTTCCACTGAAAACATGGCTTATTAATGATCAACACTTCATATTATATTTTGACAACGGTGAGAAAAGTACATAACTTTTGGCTCATGATTTTATGTTTTGATTGTCGATTTACCAATATGTATTATTATTCTAGTATGACAAATCACAATTAATCTATGGTACTGGTTTTAGGCTTTTATGGTTAATCTATGATTTTATTCTTGTGTCATGATGTTCATCTGATCAGTGGAAGCAGCTCTATTTTTTAAATGTACCGCTTATCAGATAATTTTCTCATATCCCCATATCATGTGACTTGGGTTGTGGTAAAGAAGGAAGATTGGGAGGCTGGGTTGTTGTGAAAGTAGGAGCCACAAGGCCAGATTGCAGCATCAAAATGTTGCAGTGTAGAGGATTGCAGATTCCGCAAAGTTCGAGAGTCAAATAATTGCAGTGTAGAGAATTGTAGATTTGACAAAGAACATAGAGTTGAATTGTGGTAAGCAAAAGGTTCACAAGAGTTGATTGTGAAGCTTGATGGCATTGCAAGGGTAGGTTGTGGGGCTTAAGAATATCACTAGCGTAGGTTGTAAAACAAGCAAATCCACCAAATCACAAGGCATTGTGCAAGAATTGAAAAGTTACAGAATAAGAAGTGGTCGAAGCCAAATGGTTAGGAGCAGTGCAAGAAATAAGTTGCATGAAAAGTTAAAGAATAAATGGTTGAATCCAAATGGTTAGGAACGCTGCAAGAAATAAGTTGCACAAAATGAAGAGAATAGAATATTAAAAGCTATTCAATTTTGTAAGTAATTGTATATAACGTAATGGATGATGCATTTATACTTGAAATCTAAACTATGTGAGCACTAAATGTGCTTGTAGGTGTGTGCATGAAGTTAATAAAATATTAAAGGTGTAGCTGCACTCCTGTTAATTGTGTCTCTGTTTTTATTTCATGGAGAAACTTGTGTCTGTGACCAGTGCATATGCTTATGAAATTCTGTTCTACAAGTTAATTCCCTTAAGTGAGATAAAGCTAGAGTAGATATTGTAATTCCTAACAAGATTTTATGTATATGAAATAACTAAGTACGTTTTGGCACTGCTGCTAGCACTTGCCCGTGAACTCTATATGTTGAAGCACCAAAGGGTGCCACAATGCCATCGGAATCTAGGAAACAAAAAAGAAAAAGAGATAAATCCTCTCGCCCATGAAGTCACACCACTAATAAGAAAGGCCAAGGCTTTAGTTGACTTGATAAAGTATTGTGTTAGCACTCGATCATCTCATAAATTGAAGCAAAATGCATAATTTGGATGGTCAATTTTCATGGGTTGATGTGTGCACAGAACCTTCTGCCTGCAGCTAATGTGCTTCTGATTCCTGTTAAGAACCCGTGTCAACCCCCCTCTTCATTTTGTTGGTATATTTTGTCGAACGCATATACTTTGTAAGCCATCCAATTAGTATGATTTATTATCCCACATTCGTGGGGAGTAAGTAATATTTGTTAAGTCGTCCAGTTAATAGGGTTCAATATCCCACATTCATGTGGAGTAATAGTTGTTTAGATTAGATTTAATATATAAGTATGTGTTGAGGCTATTGAAAACACCGAAGAGTTATTTGGTATTGAGCTTGCTCAAAATAGGTTGCCCCCTCGAAGTGGCCCACGATCAATAAAATATCTTTTGTGCTCCAATATTTTTGCATTCTCATTGTTTATTGCAGGAGGTTCTCCACATCTGCTATCAGAGCACTTTCCTTGGCACAAGTGGAAAAAAAAAATTTCTTCTCAAAAAAAGAGGGCAAAATTGGGCGACGACTTTCAGATCACTTTCTGAAACTTTCTACACCGAATCAGAAGAAACAGGTTGCATATCTGAATTCCTCTTTCAAAAATACGCAGTTTCAAAAAAAAAATCATCTCATTTGGAGTCCTAAAAGTGGAGATATCGCGGATTTAAAGTCAGCAATTTTTCAAAATTTCGATGACGGCCGCAGAAATTGCAGAGCGAAAATCTTTTGACCGAGTGCCCGGATTTCTATTCCTATTTCGTGGGTAGAAGCAAAGTGGTTGTTCTAGTTCTGGAAACAGGCTATAACAGCGATTCTGAGCAATCTAGATCATGTTATGCTCATTTTAAAAGTTTTCGTCTCAAAACCGTAGCTCTAATTAAGGGTTTTTGAGCATTGGGTGGAATTTCTGCCACATTTTTTCTGGCACTGTGATTATTGTAGTAGTTCTTCTTCTTGCAGCAGTATTTTTCATTCGGATCAGGGAATACACCCTATCCGCTTAACTGTAGGAAGTACTTGGGCATAGCCCTAAAACTCATTGTGAGGAGTACCACAAGAACCCCGAAGTAGCTGGCCATTGAGAGGACTTGCCAAGCGAAAAGAGCAACGACCCCCACCAGATTGACTAGATTCCCATCCGTGAAGAAAACCAAAGAGTTGTCGTTTTTGGCCAAGCGGTTAGCAGTTTTACCTGCGCCGTGAAGTGAGGGGTACTGCCCCAATACTCAAGCCTAAGACAGCCTTGGTGGCTGAGTGACTACCTTTGAACCAATAGGAAACCGATTATACATGAGGTCCATCTCTATTTACAGTTGATAACGTGTAGAATTTCATAATTGTCACATATCATTTACTCCATTTCCTGTTGATATAACGCAGCTTCTAGCACCACCACAGACCACAGATCAGTTCTTCACGGATATCTTCCTTGATTTAGCTTTGTTTCCCTTGAAATTTCACTGTCACCCCCGTAATACCATTCTGCATATTCCTTCATTGAGGACCCTATTCCCAATTTCACTCCCTCAAGGCCGAAATTCCATATTTGTCAATTTTTAAAGTTTGTCATAACTTCTCTGATTCTCACCCAATCGCCTTCAAATTTTTCACGATGTTCGTTTTCCAATTCTGCTTCCATGTCCCTCTCTAACAAATTTTCCAATTCCTTCATCCCACCACTGAAATTCACATTTTCTGCTTCTTGTCCCTAAAAAAGTGTCCAAAACCCCGTAAAACCCCAATTACCCCCCCAAATTTTTCCCAAATCAAAAATCTTATTTTCTAAAATCCTCTCCATTTTTGTTTTCCTACCCATTACCTTAAAAAAGCGAAGAAAAAAAAAACCTGCTTATGGTTGTTACCAGCGCCGAAGCAAATAAACAAATGGAAGAAGAACTTGCCGCCATCAAGTCCAAACTTGAGGATCTAGACCAAAAATTTCTCGGCCTCAATCGTCAGCATTCACCCATGGACAACCGCCGCCTTCCTTAGTCTTCTACAGACACTGGGTTCTCAGTGTTTAGCCACTACCGTGGGCCGAAGCTGGATTTTCCTCACTTCAATGGTGATGATTCGACTGGATGGATTTATAGGGCAAAACAATATTTTAGTATGCATAACACTTTTGATTTCAATAAAGTCTCCCTTGCATCCTTTCATTTGGAACATGAAACACTTCAATGGTTCCGTTGGTACATCAAGGTTCATGCCGAGCCAAACTGGACAGAATTTTCCCAACTCCTCATGCAGCGATTTGGTCCTAGTGCTTTTGATGACTTCACAGGAGCACTCACCAAACTTCGCCAAACTGGCACTATGCGAGAGTATCAAACAGAATTTGAGAAACTCGCCAATCACATCGAGGGATTGCCTGATGCATTCTACCTTAGTTGTTTTATCAGTGGTCTGAAAGATGCAATACGCTCTGAGGTTAAAATGTTCTGCCCCCGCACAATGATGGAAACCCTTGGGTTGGTTAAGCTAGCAGAGGACAAGATCCAGGGTTAACAACGCTCCAAATCCACTCTTGTTCCATTCAGACCTATGGTTCCTCAAAGAACCCAAAATCTACCAGCTCCTAGAACCACTCCTATCAAGCATTTGTCTAAGGCAGAGATGCGGGAACATCGGGAAAAATGGCTTTGTTATAATTATGACGAAAAATTCACCCAGGGACATAGATGTGTTGAGCAAAAGCTCTATCTCTTGGATGTGGATTCTCCACCAGCACCTGAAATTTTTTATGATGCTCAGGATCCCACAGATGATGATGGTGACATTCAACAACTTCCTGCTCCAGAGGACCAACCAGAGATATCTCTCCATGCCTTAGCCGGAGTCACCACCCCACAAACTATGCGGGTCAGAGGGTTCTTCAAAAAACTCCCTCTTACAATACTCATTGATTTTGGTAGCACTCACAACTTTGTTGACCCGAGGATCGCCAAACAGGATGATTGTTTCATCCATCCTTGCTCCAGCTTTGAAGTCATGATTGCCAATGGTGGCACCTTACCTTGCAAAGGGAAGTGTCGTAATGTGCGCATATCTATGGGGGATTATAACTTGCGCTCTGACATGTTTGCTTTGCCCTTAGGCGGATGTGATGTGGTTTTGGGCGCTCAATGGTTACGCACACTTGGACCCATTTTATGGGATTTTGCTGAACTTTGGATGCAGTTTTCAATCAATGGTACCAAACACACATTGCGGGGCTTACAACCAGGGTCTCTCAGCCTCATCAATTTGCATTGCATGGAAAAGCTTCTTAAGAAAAGTTCACATGGTGTCATCGCTCAGCTCCATTTCATTCAGATGCAACCTTCAGCAGTCTCAACTACTCCCTTGGATCTTTCATTTCGATGCACCTTTCAGATGCCTTATTTTTCCAAGCTCTTCACTCTTGAGCGTGATGCTTACGACAATGGACTTGGGGTTGTCCTCTTTCAAGATGAACATCCCATTGCCTTCATCGACAAATGCACTTCTGGAAGTAATTTATCCACCTCTACATATGAGAAGGAAATTATGACTATTTTGCACACAGTACGGAAGTGGTGGCCATCCCTCTTAGAGAATCCTTTCGGCATCAAGACTGATCACCAGAGTTTGAAATATTTCCTAGAACAATGGGTCTCATCCCCAACACAACAACAATGGGTTCTCAAACTCAAGGATTATGACTATAAAAAGGCTCAGGACAATCTTGCGATGGATGCTCTTTTCCACACATTTGATGCCCATGTTTCTCTTTCAGTTATTTCTATGCCTCTTCCAACTTGGTTACACTCTCTTCAGCAAGGCCATGTCAATGAATCCTCATTATCTGAAGTCATCCAACAGTTGGCCAGTAACCCTTCTGTGGTACCGTATTCCTCTTGGGATGGATTTTCTCTGAGATACAAGGGTCGTCTGGTGCTTCCCCAGAGCACAGACCTTAAACATGCGGTCTTTTATGAACTCCATGCTTCTGCATCGACAGCGCACTCTAGGTTCATCAAAACATATGAGCTGGCGCGCCGTAACTTCTTTTGGAAGGGGGTGCACCCCAAAATTCAACATATGGTTGCCGAATGTGTTCCTTGTCAGCACCACAAGGGTGAAACTACACTCCATCCATATATCACCTCTTCAATCGCACAAATTTTCATGGCCCGGATATTCCTTCTTCATGGAATCCTAGATATTCCTTCTTCATGGAATCCCTTATTCCATTATCTCAGACCGCAACACAACTTTCACAAGTCATTTTCGCCTCCCTGACACCAAACTGCATATGAGTTCAGTTTATCACCCACCAATAGAAGATCCGACTACAGTCGTCAACAAATATTGGGAAACTTATCTTCGTTCTTTCATCTCTGAAGAACAACATCAATGGGAACAGTGGCTCCCTCTCGCTAAATGGTGGTACAATAATTCCTACCATACTGCATCTAAAATGACTCCATATGAAGCAGTCTATGGTCACGCACCTCCAGTACTCCTCCCATCCACCCCCAGCAGTTCACCAATTCAGGCAATTGACATGGTTCTTCGAAACCGACATCAGATTCTTCACCTCCTGCAGGACAATCTTCACCTGACAAGAGCCCGCATGAAACAACAGGCTGATCAACACCATTTTGAGCGCACTTTTCAAGTTGGTGATATGGTTTTTCTTCGTCTGCAACGTTACAAGCAATCCTCCGTGAAAGACAAAGGGCATCAAACACTTGCTCCAAAGATCTCTGGCCCATATCTAGTTCTTCAAAAGATTGGGTATGTTGCTTATAAATTGGCACTTCCTCCTTCTCGCATTCAGCAAGTGATTGGTGCCAACATCAGCGCACAAATTGTTTTACCAGAATGGGTTACTAAAGGATCCATCATTTCAAAGTCAGAGGCCATCCTCAATAAGCGCACTTGTCTGCTTCTCTCTCGGTCCATCACAAAGGTCTTCAATTCAGTGGCCCAGCATGCAACCAAAGGATGCTACATGGGAACCCCTCCTTCAGATTCAGCAGCAGTTTCCACATCTAAAGCTTTGAGGACAAAGCTTTTTCTAAGAGGGAGGGGATGTTAAGAACCCGTGTCAACGCCCCTCTTTATTTTGTTGGTATATTTTGTTGGACGCATATACTTTGTAAGCCGTCCAATTAGTATGATGTATTATCCCACATTCATGGGGAGTAAGTAATAGTTGTTAAGTCGTCCAGTTAGTAGGTTTCATTATCCCACATTCATGTGGAGTAATAGTTGTTTAGATTAGACTTAGTATATAAGTATGTGTTGAGGCTATTGAAAGCACCGAAGAGTTATTTTGTATTGAGCTTGCTCAAAGGAGGTTGCCCCCTCGAAGTGGCCCGCGATCAATAAAATATCTTTTGTGCTCCAATATTTTTGCATTCTCATTGTTTATTGCAAGAGGTTCTCCACAATTCCTCGTCCACATAGATTAGTGAACGCTTCTTTTTCTATAGGATGTGTATGTATTTGATAATGGCTATCTTGAATGCAAATCGTAATTTTTGTCTTGAAAAACATATATCATGATTGACACCAAGATCTCAAAAGACCACATAGGGACATAAACATCTCCAAACTAATTTGATATCCTCCTTAGTAGTTCAAAGTAATCTACTTCTACTGGTCGCACATACCATGGGAACATAAAATTTCCATATCAATGCACAGCTGATTTTGAGTTCATTAAACTATTGACAGAAAAACATTTCCAACAACCATATTTTGTACAATACATTCTTTAAAATCAATGATATAACACCAGTATAGAGTCTAGACCTATCTAACTCCAGTTCTAAAAAGCGCCAAGAGGGATCAAATCTGCAAACCTTTCACCACAAAACTACAGCATACATCTCTCTCACCACTATGCTACAGCACACTAATGCATCCATTCTTATTCTTATTTTTATTTTTTACTTTTTTTTTTTTTTTTTTCATTTACGGGACAGACGGACACTCCCTGCACCTAGGATCCACTATGCTACAACACATTGATGCATACATTCTTATTTTTTAGTTTTATAGGAAAGATGGACACTTGCCCTCCGGGCTGTAGAAAGCAACTTGACAATTTCTCTGAAGTGAAGAATGAGGCACTGCTTGATCAATAGTGAAAGTGCAACAACTCTGCACTTTGTGTTTTTTTCCAAGTAAAAGCCTGTATAACACCAATTCTGGAAAAATACATCGTTTTGCTTTGTCAAAAATGTTTTACAAAGTACATTAACACTGAATTAGTGTTACCATTCTCAGAAGTTTTTTAGACATTTTGCGATACAAACTCTGCAAGTCAACATCTCGGAAGTTTTTAACTTTGTATAAACCATGATTGATACCAGATAGCATCCATTCTATTGACTACTGCCAGATGTATATACCAGAACCACCAGAGTCAGAGTTTCTTGGTTATAAACTGTATACTG
The DNA here is from genome assembly GCA_001517045.1 of Pseudotsuga menziesii. NCBI lineage: Eukaryota > Viridiplantae > Streptophyta > Pinopsida > Pinales > Pinaceae > Pseudotsuga > Pseudotsuga menziesii. The sequence continues at coordinate 34,848 of LPNX010640415.1, read as the reverse complement.
ACAAAGCATTTCATGGTACTGCCCTTCACCGCAGGAAATCAAAAAATAGTGGAAAACGATGATCATCTAACATAGATTCCATGTCTTATTCTGTGAATATATCCATCTAACTAGCTTGCCCACTTTTCCATATTCCCAATTACTTCTGAAAACGTGTTACAAAAAGGGTAGAGATTATTTCCACTCAAAAAGGAATAACTACCTTAACAAACTTTGGTCTTGTGAGACCAGATCGAGATGCATAACTATGTATCTATGTAAGAATTGTTGCAAAGTCTAAAGTGGTGATATCCATTTCTGAATTCAAACTCCAGACAAGGATAATGAAGGTTAACTAAATGCTGACTATGAAGCGATACCAAAGGTTTCATATGCTAGTCACTATAGCTCTACATCTTTCTTGAAGATGTCCTATCTAAGCTTGTTAGCCAAGTCATATCAATAAAGACTGCATCTTGCAATCAAACTCCTTGCTAGCCATCTGGCAAGCATGCACAAAGAAGGCATCAAACAAACAAACCTCAATATCCAACAATGCATCAGCATTCTTGTTTGACATCTATAGCCTCTTCTATTTCGTAGATGCAACAGTTCTTTCTTCTCTTCAATCATAGATAGCCCCTCTTTTATAGAACTTATTTTCTACCCTCTAAATCAGTAGCAATTACTTTTTCCCATTTCTCACTCAACATGAGAGCTAACCTTAAGATGATTTTTGGTCTTTCTTTCCCATGCTCTTGTGTATCTGTCTAAATGCAGGGACCAGTTCAGCCCGCATAGAAGAGCCTTTGCAAATCTGGTAGAGATGAGCAATCCTTGAGTTCAAGATTGAATGATCTTTTGCAGTAAGAATGTCAGAGTATTATGAGGTAGAAAAGGCGAACCCATCCCCCATCAGTAAGCCTTCAAAGTCTTATTCACACAAATGGCATTACTGTATATGGTTTTTCCAATTACCAATGCAAACAGCGTTGGATATTCTAGGACACCCTGCACAGAAGCATGCTATAGAGCAAATTAATTTTGGTTAGCACAAGGTTGGATAATTCCTGAAAGCAAGTGCACAGAACGCATCACAGTTAGTATTACAATAAATATTTATAACAACGTGTTTTGCGATTAATAAATCCTTGTTTTCTAGAAGAAAACAACCAGGAAAATGATTCACACTAAAGGCAGAAATGGATCTTCAGTACAACATTTAGGCTAGGAATATAGCATAGGATGAAAGCACCTGCATATGATCCATCCACATTGTGTGTCCAACCAGTGCTGCACCTGCAGAAAGTGTCTAGAAATCAGCACCCCAAATCTTATCCTCCACCCTAAATTGCAACATCGTGGTGTTTTATTCAAGTATTCTAAACAGTGGGAAACAAATCCAGCCTCCATTCAAATCACATAAAGTTATAGGCATATAAAAACTGAAAATTATAATGATTAATCTCAAGCTGGTGCCATGGTGTACCTGGCAGGCTGGCATTATTTCTTGGGAAGTTTTGACTTGTGAATCATTGTACTTGACATCTCAAACAGCCAATGCGGCCTTTCAAAGTAGTGATATCAATTTCCAAATTCAGACTCCAGACGAGGATAATGAAAAGATTAACCACATGTTGACTATGAGGCAATACCAAAGGTTCCATACGCTAGTCACTCGAGCTCCGCATCTACTCGAGGATGTCCTGTCTAAATGTCATATAATAAAGACTAGATGTCAACTCCTTGCTAACCATCTGGCAAGTATCAGTATTCACATAGAAGATGTTAGCAAACCAACCTCAAGATCAAGAAATGGCTCAGCATCCTTGTTTGACATCTATAGCCACTTACTTTGTAGATGCAACAGTTATCTCTTTCTTCTCTTCAATTGTAGATAGCACTTCCTCTTTTCTAGAACTTCTTTTCTACCCTCTAAATCAGCAGCAATTGCTTTTTCCCGTCTCTCACTGGACATGAGGGCTAACCTTGAGAACTTTTTTGGTCTTACATCCCCCATGCTCTCGCGTATCTGCCTAAATGCAGGGACTAGTTCAGCCCGCATAAAAGAACCTTTGTAAATCTGCATTGAGTTACAGTCTGGTAGAGATGAGCAATCCTTGAGTTCAAGATCCATACAGAAAGGTGAGTCCTTAAGCCACATACGGAGTGAATGACCTTTTGCAATAAGAATGCCAGAGTGATTATTAGAAGGTAGAAAAGGTGAACCCATCTCCCATAGGTAAGCCTTCAAAGTCTTATTCACAGAAATGTCATTACTGTATATGGTGCTTCCAGTTACTAATGTAACCAACTTTGGAGATTCTGGGATACCCTGTAGCGAAGCATCCTGTGGAGAAAATTGATTTTGGTTAGCCTAAGCCAGGGTAATTCCTCAAAGCAAAGTGCACAGTACACATCACAATTCATGTTATGTTCAATATTTATAACAACGTATTTTTGTTGTCAATAGATCCTCGTTTCCCAGAAGAAAACAATCAGGAAATTCATTCACATTCAAGGTAGAAATGGATCTTCAGTTCAACATCTAGGATAGGAGTAGAATATCGGATAAAAGCTACCTGCATATGATCCATCCACAATGTAAGTCCAACCAGTGCTGCACCTGCAGAAAGCCTCTGGAAATCAGCGTCCCAGTTCTTATCTTCCACCCTACATTGCAACATGAAGGTGTTTTAGAATTTTTTCAAGCATTTTAAACAGTGCAAAACAAATCCATCCTCCATTCACATGCATAAAATTACAAGCATATCAAGATTCAAAACTGAAAAGCATGATAATTACTCTCACACTGGGAACTTCTAACTTACGAATCATTCTACTTGACATCTCAAACAGCCACTGTTGCTTCTCAAAGTTCAAAGCATTTAATTGTTGTAACTTGTAGTTTATTAGATCTTGTTGAATTGTTTTGATTAGCAGAACTGTAGTTGATAACTAGGTGTTTAATTTTCTTCGTAAAGTCTTACAACTAAATCACAACCCCATTCATTCCATGCCAGGGTCAAACAAGTCCAAACAAAAACATCCAAAATAGGCTAAAGAACATAGATAAAATCTCAGGCACAGTTTTCCCTGCAATCAGCAAAGTCGCAATCTCCAAGCGTAAACTATTATAGCTTTCCAAGGAGCCAAAATAAATCTAGCCATGAACCTGTTAGCCCCCAGTTGTGCTTGAACTACTGCAGTATTAAGATCCAGCAAGATTCCAATTTCCATCAGGCCGGTTCCACTGTACATTGATCCAGACATACACATTGATCAGAGTTTCTTCCAGTACTCGTAGTGTCCAAGTCTGCTATTTTTAGCAGTTTGCCTTCTTCCAGGACCCTAAAATCCAGGGTCCCACATGACATTGATATTCATACTGTTAGCTCTTTGTAGCTCAGGAGGTACTTCTGCACCAGGTTCCTAGGTGCAGACGTCTAGAGGTCCAGAATAATGTAGTGTCAATAAATTTCATAAAGTGACTTTATGAGTTTAAAGTACTTTGTATGGCCTTTAAATTTAAAAGTGAGATGTACTTTTTGAGTTATAAAAGTGACTTTTAAGTTAAATGGTGTACATTTTTAATATTTAGGGTTAAATGTGTGTTAACAATCAAATTAATACCCTTGAGAATGATGGTCTGAAAACATATCTTTATTTTCACCTGCAACATAAAGACCAAAATTTGGAACAAATTGAGAGCTTTGATCACTCATTGGACCACTGCTTCCGCAAAGGAAGAAGTACATGAAGACAAATGTTGCTCTAAAGAAGTCAAGATCAAGACTATTTAAGGGCCAAAACCCAGTTTCCACAACTCCTGGAGTGAAAAGAATACATGTCATCTGTATTAATTGTCCTAAAATCCTGGAAATTCAAGTAAAATGCCTAAAAAACTAAGTAAAATGCCTAAAAAACTAAGTAAAGTGGGGTTTTTTATGAAAATAATCAAAATTCATGAAAAAGTTTAATCCTACATTCATGGTTAGTAATTGGGTGCACAAATCCAAATGCTAAATAAGAAAGGCATATGAGGTGAAGTAAAGCACAGAAAAATGAAAGCAAGGACATGCTAAAGGATTTGAAGGCTAGAAGGATTATTTTCCATATCAAGCTCTTAGTGATCAATGGCATGGATGGGAAGGATGGTTTAGAGCAAAGGAGAAGGGATTCGCCTCCACAATTGGATTGTAAGCACTTTCTTCTTATTTTCAATATGATGCAATTCTAGTTTCTCCCCAACTTTGAGTTTGAATCTATGTGTTAAATCTAGTTTTGAATTGAAGCTTTGGTAGATAGATTTCAAGTTTTTCAAGTTCATAGAGGTAGAGCTAGAGGTAAGGAACTAGCGACACGCTGCTAATTGAGGTCTAAAGACCATGGATGCTCAAGCAAGGGGATCTTCTACAAGTGGCATGCTTCAAGAGGTTCTTTCCTTTCTTCCTTCCCTCTCTACTCTTTGAAAATGCTTAGGAATCTCAAGACACTTTTAAATTGTTGCATGTATTTCTGTCAATTAGGATTCACCCACCTATAGTAAATGATAGAGAATGTTGTAGACATGTCCTTGCTACAATCTCTACCAACAGAATGGCAACTCTATTGGGGATCTTGGGGTTTAAATTTTTTATTTGTTGAATTTTTTCCTCAATTTTGGGTGTTATTGTCTTTAAATCTTTCCATTCATGCTTAATCTATGTCCTAATGTTAATTTTGTACCTAGGAAAGTGTTCCTTTAAGTGACTTTAGGCTTGGTCACTTAAAAAGGGAAATAAAGTGACCCTTGCAATAAATGACTTAAGTGGAGCATTTAATTTGACTTTAGAGAGTAAAGTCACTTCTTGATAACTTTAAGTGGATGAATGAAATTAATATTTATGAGAAATAAATGTGAACATTTAATCTCATCCATCGATCTAATCTAATCTCCACCGTTAGATTAGATGAACCCTAGGGTTCTCTCAAAAAGGCAAGGGAAAGTCATTTTTCTCACTTTTGCAGATTGAAGTGAAAGAGAGAGCTGAGAGAAAAACTTTCCATTTTTCTAAGAAAGAGAAAAAAAAACTTGCAGCGCGCAAATCGAGGGGAAGGACAGCAACAAAGAGGGCATGGAAATCAAGGAGAAGACAAAAGCATTTATTGATGGTCCGTACAGTTCGTATGGTACGGTTTTTGAAGCAACAAGCACGATTTTTTAGGCAAATTTTTGGACACGATTTTCAAGAAAAAAATCTGAGCACTGATTTCAAGGTCTGTACAGTGGCACGGAAATCGAGGCAGAAAACAAGAAAAAATATGAGTTTGATTTTTCCTGTTTGGCAAGGAAAACGAGGCAGAAATTTTCTCTTCCAAGTTGGGATAAGTTGGTCTGAAAATTTCTGAGTTTTGCTGTAAATTTCCTGATTATAAAAATCTCTCTCTGACTGGTTTTCCCCTTGTGGGTTTTTCCAGGGCCATTGGCCAAAAAATTTATGAAACTGTGTGTTGAATGGCGAGCATATTTTTTATTTTCTGCCCATGAAAAAGTGAAATTACAATAGTGTTATTAAGTCTGAAATTTATGTTTATTTCCAGCATTTAAATTTCTAGGTTTGCAATAAACTGAGACAAATTTTTTAACTTATAACCGAAGGCTGAAACTTGTGAAAAATCTACATGGTATCAGAGCTGAGTGGGGCAGAAAACTAAATATTTGCAGACTGAAAGTCATTTCCAAAATTCAGAAAAAAAAATTGTGACAGTAGTACGTTTTTGTTGAAACTTGTTCTTTGAGAAAAATGACTTCCGTTGGGTTGAGAACTGAGGATAGGTTGGATGGGGCAGCGAACTTTGTCTCATGGAAGGCACAGATATTACTTGTGTTGAGGGAGAATGAGTTCTGGGAGGAGGTAGTCAGAAACACTACAGCAAATCCAATTGCTATTCTCGCTACTACCGATGCAGTAGCATATTCAGCCTTTAATAAGAAGGATATTAAAGCCATGAAGATTATCTTGGATGTTGTTAAAGACCATGTTATACCTCACATTTCAGCGAAGGACCATGCACATGAGATGTGGAGTGCTTTGACCAGATTGTTTGAGAGTTCCAATGAGAATAGGAAGATAGTTCTGAGAGAGAAACTGAAGAGTATCAAGATGGTCAAAGGAGAGGTTTGTATGGCTTGTCTTACTAGGCTCTCTCAGGTGAGAGATGAGCTTGCAGTTGTTGGGGTGGTTGTTACTGGTCCTGAGCTAGTGTGGATAGCCTTGAATGGGGTGACAACGCCTTGGGCTATGTTTGCACAGGGTTTGGTGGCTAAAGAGAACTTACCATCATGGGACAGGGTCTGTAATGATTTTGTTCAAGAGGAGACTCGGAGGGGTCTTTGATAGTGCAGTGGTTCGACTAGTAGGCAGGATGAGGAGGGTGTGGCATTGACAGCAAAGGGGAAGAAGAAGAACAAGAAGGGTGGGGCCAAGCAGCAGGATGGAAAAAGAAGCATCTAAGCACTGTAAAGTGCTTTGCATGTCACAAGATGGGACACTATGTTGGGCAGTATCCGAACAAGAAGAAGAAGCAGCAGCAGACTGCAGCTTCAGCGGAGTTCGACGACTTTGCCACGAGATTTCAGAGTGAGTTTTCACTGTGCACTAGGCATATTGAGATTGAGAGAGCATCTATTCTCACCAGTGCAGATGTTGATAAACAGAGGGAGTTTTCCCTGGTGACAGACCATTCCTATAGTGCATCTACTTCTAGCACTTGGTATATTAATAGCGGAGCCTCGAGCCACATGACTGGTGCTCGTGAGATGTTCTCTGAGCTTTCACAAATAGAGACAGATGTGGAGCTGGTTCTGGGAGATGACTCAGCAGTCAGAGCTGTTGGGCGTGGGACCGTTACCTTTCAGAGGGAGTCCATGAGTCCCATGGTGTTGATAGATGTATTGTATGTACCTGAGCTGAAGAAGAACCTAGTGTCAGTTTCCATGATTGAGGATTAGGGTCTTGGGGTGTCCTTTCTAGACGGGCATGTGCATATGTTTCCCAAGATTGCAGGACCATCTGCTTCAGTTGCTATTCGAGTTAGATGCGGGAAACTATATAGGCTCTTGTTTCAGCCTCAGCATGCCTTGGCACATAACAGCGGCAGTGAGCTGTGTGAGCTTTGTCATAGGAGGATGGCTCACTTGGATCATCCAGCCTTGGGGTTGTTGAGACAGATGGTTACAAGTTTACCAGAGTTCAACACAGGGCAGAATGATGTGTGCAGGGGGTATAATTTGGGAAAGTAAAACCAAGATTGCTTTTTCGAGTAGTGATTGCAGGTCAACAGGGACCCTTGACTTGATACATTTAGACTTGTGCGGACCGATGTCTTTTGTTTCCTCGAAAGGATGCGATATTATGTGGCATTCATTGATGACCATTCCAGGAAGACTTGGATCTACTTTCTGAAGAGCAAGAAGTCCGAGGAAGTCTTGCAAAGGTTCCAAGAGTTCAAAGTTCTTGTGGAGAACCAAACAGGGAGGAAGATCTGAGTTCTTAGATCAGATAACGAGGGTGAGTATACCTCCAAAGAGTTTGATGGATTTTGGAGACAAGAGGGTATCAGGAGACAGTTGACAGTTCCGTATACTCCAGAGCATAATGGAGTAGCAGAGAGGAAAAACAGGTCCATTGTTGGAGCATCCCAAGCTATGTTACATGACCGGTCTCTTCCTTTCTTTCTCTGGGCTGAGGCTTGCAGCATAGTTGTATATCTTCAGAACAGGAGTCCCCATCATGTTGTGGGGAACATGACACCTGAGGAGTGTTTTTCAAGCAAGAATCCTGAAGTTAGCCATTTTCGAATATTTGGTAGTTTGCTTACTCTCATGTCCCTTCGAAGAAGAGGACAAAGTTAGAGCCCACTGCAGAGAAGGCCATCTTTGTGGGCTATGATGAGACTTCGAAGGCCTTTCGTATTTACCTTCCCTCTCAAAGGAAAGTGGTGGTGAGAAGGGATGTGAACTTTGAGGAGGAGCGAACCTTCAGGAAGTCGAGAGAGTCAAAGCAGGGAGAGCAACAGGTTCCTGCACCTCAGGTTGTTGCACAGGTTCCATCAACGCAACAGTCAGGATCACAGGTTTCCGAGGTTATAGGACCACACAGTGCAGGCACAAATTCACCGGCTTCAGTGGTTCAGCGAGCAGGGTCTGTTGTCCGCCGATTGCACACCAGCAGCAGAAATCAATTGAAAGTTGTCTCTTCACTTGAGAAAGTGGGAGAGGTGTGACCTTGGGGGCAAGCATAGAGCTAGGTACTGTCACCTAGTCCTAGCTCCTCCGTTTAGGCTAACTCCTAACGAATCCAAGGGGGGTAGTCCCTAACAAAGAGTTTTCTATGGCTCAATGTTTAAGTTAAGTTTTAAGATGTTTTGGATGTGGATGGGTGTTGTTTAGGAGTTACTTGTGATTAGAAATGATTAAGTTTATGAATGTGACACGTAAATTAGAGCAATCCACGTTGCTAGCAAGAGACTGAAAGATAAGCAAATATTCCAGAGTTGTAACTTAAGCATCCAGATATAATCAGCAAAAATAAACCATAGACAGCTGATCAAGATAGAAGATTACTCAATTATAACGAAGGACCAGTGCCTTATGGAGTTAAATAAATGTGTGAAATAAAGTCTAGGAATTAAGCTAGTGAATATTAGGTTTTGCAAGTGCTCTTAGTAGATTTTAAGAATTTTAAAGAATGCTCTTGATTAGGGTGTCAACGAAGGTTTGTCAAAGCCGGGAGACTCTTCTAAGTTTCCTCCATTTAAGACATGTCGGGCCTGCCCAGTATCCCAGGCTGATATTGTCAAGTGACCAGCTAGTCGGGAATCTAAGACAGTGGGAGGTTCCAACACCTCTAATAGGAAGTACTTTGGAAGGATCCCTACAACGTTGGTGCGTTGGTTAAGGGTGTTTAAGGGTTATTAAATTACTCTTGTAGGATTTAGAGATCCAATGTTGTTTCTGAGTATTTCGATCTAGGATCGGTCAGAGCATACTCCGACAAAGAGGGAAGGGAGTTAATTAATTAAAGGGGTATGTGTGTTGAAGATTTTATTAAAACAATTAATTAGACTCTCCAGCAGAGAGCGCTCTTGACCCTGTCTTATGATAGTGGTTCAAGAGATTTAGCTAATCTATATGCAGCTAATGCAGAGATTGTGCAAGCCTAGGATGCTCTCCGATAGAGAGTGCTCTTGACTTGTTTTTTTGCAAGTTCAAGAGTCTTTAATAATTAATTGATTAAACAAGCACAACAATTAAGATGAAAGTGGTTGATTAAGCTCTCCGACAGAGAGCACTCTTGATCCACCTTACGTTGAGATTCAAAAGATTTTGGTTCTTTTTTATGATTTGACAATTATATAACAAGATATCAAAATGCAATAATAAATCTAGCAATTGGTGTTTATGCTAAGGAACAACTAGCAATTAGCAAAAAATAAAAACTAAGACTAAGCAAAGAACTAAACTAATTGCTTAAAGGAAACTACACTAAAAAATCATGAAAAATGACACAACGCCCTTCCCCCAAATAGGGGAAGTATAAAAGAAAGGAGACTTGCTCCCAGTAGCCCTTTTTATTAGTTTTTTACAATGATGATGTGTTCTTTGCTTCTTGGAAGAACAGGTAGAGAAGGGGATTGAGAGAAGAGGGAGAGAGTCTTTTTGTTCTTATGCACTCCTTGCTTGCTTGTGGCCTTTGGGCTCTCCTTCACCTGCCTAAAACTAAAAGCTCTAGACATACACTTGTTATAGAATTAGTTGATAAAAAATAACTTGAAAATAAATCTACAAACTAGATAAAAACAACTACCCAAACTTACCGAAAAAAGGGGAGAGAAGAAGAAAGAGAAAGGCAAGGCAAGAAAAAGGGAAAGGGAGTGAAAAGAGGACAAAAGGCAAGTCAAGAAGGCTGGAAACTAAGGGAGAAAGAGGGCTGTAAATGAGGGTAAAAAAGACTGAAAGTACAGCCCAAAAGATAGTTGAAGAAGAGGATGGAAAGGGGCTGCAAAAAGTGGAAAGATGAGGCAAAAGAGAGCTGTCCAAAAGGGTGAAAATGGAGACAAGTGGACAGCGAACAAAAGGAAGGAAAGGCTGCATATAAAAGGCCTAAAAGGCTGAAAGTACAGCCCAAACGAGATCCCCAAAAGAGGATGGAAAGGGGCTGCAAAAAGTGGAAAGAGGAGGCAAAAGAGGGCTGTCCAAAAGGGTGAGATGTGGGGAAAAGTGGACAGTGAACTAAGGGAAGGAATGGCTACAAAAAGAAGGCCTAAAAGGCTGCAAAAAAGAAACAGGGCAGTCAACCGGGGCAAAGGCTAAGTGAATGAATGTTCATTTTAGCCAAAACGTGCCCTAATCCCAAAGAAATAAAGATTTTATAAAAATTTGAGAGATGAATAATATGAAAGAAACACTCAAACCTGTGGTACTTTGATGGGGTTTGGATTCTTTTGGATCTTGAAAATTTGGAAGTTTCCTTGGCTTCGAGAGGAGAGGATGCACCTGAGCTCAAACTCCTACTCGCTTCAATGAGATGACCTGCACAATTTCAACTCAATACTTGCAAACAATGGATTAGATCATGTATGTTTGATAAATAAAAATATAAAGAGCATGTCATACAACTGAATAATCGATGCTACTTTAATTCATAGAAACAAAACCATAAAAGATCAAATTGTAACATCAAATGATCAATCTTACGTGCTTATAGAAGCATTCTAAAGCATGAGCTATTATCCAATCCTAAGCAATAAAAGACAAAAAATTGAAACATTTCACCTCATTCGCCAATTGTTCATCCACATTCACACACCATGTATGCCTCCAAAGCCTTAAAATTTATTATACGGTTGCAAAAGCAACAAGCATTACAGTAATTCACCAGAAGTTCTTTGCATAAAGATCCATCCTCAATAAAGCTGAAAGAGCCTCTATTTAACAAATGAGAGAGTGCTAAAACCCTAAAACCAAAAAACCAACCCTGCTGCATGGGAAAGCTGCCTGCTAGGTCTGAAAACCTACTTTGTTAGGTCTGGGAAGCCTACTGATGGTGTAAGCTTCAGTCTTCACCTCGATCAAATCACCGGACCAATGAGAGCTCTCCATCTCATCTTTAGATGGAGATGACATGTCTGATAACTAATAATAAATTAATTGCTCTCTTAATGATGACTGAAGCTGAGTTATGATAACTCCAATCATCATAAGTGTTCCATGAGATGTCATTGAGCCTTTTATTTTACTGAATTTGGATTAATTTGGAGAGTTTTAGTTTTCTCCAAAATAATCATTTTTTTACTCAAAACTGACTTTTTTGAGTAGAAAGGCATTATGTGTCCGATTGCTGATCTGAAAGTTGGCTCTGATTGGCTGGCTGATCAAGAATGATTTTTGGCTTAAGGTTAGAGCCTTCAATCACTGAATTCTGAGTCCGGATGACTTAATTACCACGAATGGGTTTTTTCCATTTAATTTATGTAAAAATTAACCCAAAAAACTTAGGAAAAGTAATTAAAAATTAAAAAATTAAAAATTAATTTTTCATTCTTCGAAAAAGATTTTTTCAAAAAAAAATTTGTCCAGATGACTTAGGACATGACCATGATCTATCTAAATAATGTCTAGTAAGCTTATAACACTCAATTGGGCTCTAATAACCCCCCAAGGCCCAGAATTCAACATCGAGCATTCCAGCTTTGGAGGAAGAAAGAGAAAATCTCGTCAATTATACTCAGCTGAAGGCAAAGCATAATTGTCAGGGGCAAAAAACTCCCTTGAATACCTTATTTGAGATTCTACGTCTCAGGAGACCGAACCACTCAAAAACACCCTACTAGCACATTTTATTACAAACCCCGCAGGGCCATGGTCAAAATTATTCAAATAAAAAACTGGCTAGCCAATATTGGCTAGACATGCAGACGAATCAACTAATACACTAGAATCGGACTTTGAACAAGTCTGTCAACCGGCGGCTCCTCAGGTAACCCAACTATGGTACAAAAAGTTGGATAACAGGGTCTTCAAGGACAGGTGATGGGTCTACTATTACAGGTACACCGTACAGGGGATTGAGACCAGGATCAAGATTACAGGGTACACCTGGTGTTGGTACATCAGCTTCAGGTTCACAGGTTACTGGGGGTACTAGCTCTGGTAGTTCTTCAGATGAGGATAGACCAGTGTGGGAGCAGTCTTCAGGGATGAAGAAGCCTAAGTGGCTTCGAAAGACTTTGAAGGAAGCTATGAAGGTTGGGACACCCAAGGATTCAGTGAGGGCCATCAAGATGCATGATAGATCGGGCATGTTGTTGGTGGCTAGTACATGTGATTCTGAGCCTTCTACTTTTGAGGAGGCCTCCCAGCATTCGGTTTGGCAAGATGCCATGATGGATGACTACCATTCCATCATGAAGAATGATGTATGGGAGATAGTTCCGAGACCTAAGGGGAAGTCAGTGGTGACTTCTTGGTGGCTTTACAAGCTAAAGCATGCAACGAATGGGAGTGTGGAGAAGTACAAGGCCAGGTTTGTAGCGCGGGGGTTTTCACAAGTTGAGGGCATTGATTATGATGAGACTTTTGCGCTGGTTGCTCGGTATACTTCTATCAGGGCATTGATCTCCATTGCAGCAGAAATGGGTTGGAAGATCCATCAGATGGATGTGAAGACCGCATTTCTCAATGGGATCATACAGGAGGAGGTGTATGTTGAGCAGCCTCAGGGCTTTGAGATTCATGAGAGAGAGTCTCATGTTTGCAAGTTGAAGAAAGCCCTATATGGGCTAAAGCAAGCTCCTAGAGCTTGGTACTCCAGGATCGATTCTTACTTGCCGAGTATGGGGTTTCTGAAGAGTGAAGCAGATCTGAATCTCTACTTCATCATGGTTGGAGATGATCCGCTTATTCTACTGCTATATGTTGATGACGTGTTTATCACAAGGGGAGAGAGACCCATTGCAGCTTGCAAGAAGGATCTTGCAGCAGAGTACGAGATAACAGATATTGGGTTGATGCAAAGTCACCGGATTCGGCAATTTTTCGCCTTAAAATTCGAAAATCGCCGAATTTTTGTGGAAGACGAATTATCCGTTGAAAATCGCTAGAAAAAATCGCCGGATTTCATGAATGAGTTTTAAACAGCTAAGTAATGGGTCGATTTCAGTGTAAATTCAGCTTAAATAATGGGTCGATTTCAGCGTAAATAATGGGTTCGATTTCAGCGTAAATTCAATTTACTTTTCGTTTGGGTAGCCAATGCCGTAATCCCTAACCTCCGCGAACCTCCGCCAACCTCCGCGAGTATATACATCATGCGGCCGCTATCGTGCTCTGTGAAGCTTAGCACAGTGAATTGTTAGTCGGCCCTCAATTTCGTGGCCCTCAATTTCATGAATTGTGAAGCATAGGGTTAGTCGACCGTCACGCATTAACGTTTTTTTACAGTCGACATCTTATATATAATCAAGTATGTAACCATTTACCTATATTCACGAGTTTATGGCTTAAATCATGCAAAAGAATGAAATATTGTTAATCGCGTGTACTATCAACGTCTTGAGTGTATTTTCATTGTAAACATAATGTTCTTACCCTTCTCCATAATCAATCTTCCTTTAGAGCGAAGTATTTGATGGGTGTGGTGTAATGATTATAATGGTTATATATTAACAATATGGTAGCTCATTTCAATTAACAGCAATTTTAAAATATTATTATAATTATAATGGTATGTTAGTTGTGGTATTTATGGCGTCAAAGTTGCGTACCCAATTAAATTAGGAACCGGAGATAGCCTTTCATTATTTGGAAATTTCATATATTATTTTATTGTATATTAAATTTTAAAATTAAATTAAATTTAGCCTTTTATTATTTGAGAATTTCATATATAATTTTATTGTATATTAACTTTAAAATTAAATTAAATTTCATATATTATTCTATAATTCTATATATAATTCAATTAAATTAAATGATATAATTTTATAGTTGCATATATTTTATATATGTAATTTTAATTGCATATTAAATTTTATTAAAAATATATATAGATATATTTTTTATTTTCAAATTTTAGACTATCGAATTTAATGCCGAATATTATTACCAAAATTTTTATTGCCGAATTTTTGGCGAACTTCAAGGTCGTCGAACTCGAACACGAATTCGAACTAGGTGACTTAGGGTTGATGCATTATTTTCTGTGATTGGAGGTTTGGTAGGAGCCTGGACATATTTTCCAGGGACAGAGAAAGTATGCGATCGATATTCTGAGGAGATTCAGGATGAAGGATTGCAGGCCTATGTCGACACCTATGATCACCAACTAGAAGAAGCTTCATGCTTCTGAGGGAGAGTTGGTGGATCCTACTTTATACCATCAGCTCATTGGGTCATTGATGTATCTGGTCAACACTCGGTCAAATTTTTGTTTTGCAGTGAACACTCTTAGTCAGTTCATGCTTGAGCCTAAGAGTGTGCATTGGGTAGCTGCAAAACATGTGTTGCATTATCTAGCAGGGACAGTTGATTTTGGTCTGGACTACAAGAGGTCGAATGGGATCAGGTTGGTTGGCCTCACAGATTCAGATTGGGCAGGCAGTGTGGCAGACCGGAAGAGCACTTCCGGTTGTTGTTTCAACTTCAGCTCGAAAGCAGTGTCGTGGTTCAGTTGGAAGCAGAAGTCTGTTGCATTGAGTTCTGCAGACGCTGAGTATATGGCAGCCAATCAGGCCAGCTGCAAGGCTTTATGGCTTTGCAAGTTGCTGGTGAATTTATTTGGTTAGGAGCTGAAGCCTGCAGTGATCTACTGTGACAATCAGAGTTGCATCCAGCTCTTTGAGAATCCAATATTTCATGATCGATCAAAGCACATTGAGATCGGGTATCATTTCATCCGATATTATGTTCAGAGAGGTGCAGTATCTTTACAGTACATTTCCACTGATGAGCAGGTTGCAGACATTTTGACAAAATTTTTGGTGAGGAGCAAGTTTGTCTTCTTTAGTGACAAGTTGAGAGTGGTGCAGGACACCTTCCTTGGCAAGAGGGAGTGTTAATTTTGTACCTAGGAAAGTATTCCCCTAGGTGACTTTAGCCTTAGTCACTTAAAAGGGGAAATAAAGTGACCCTTGCATTAAATGACTTAATTGGAGCATTTAACTTGACTTTAGAGAATAAAGTCACTTTTTGATAAATTTAAGTGGATGAGTGAAATTAATATTTATGAGAAATAAATGTGAGCATTTAATCTCATCCACCAATCTAATCTAATCTCCACCATTAGAATAGATGAACCCTAGGGTTCTCTCAAAAATGCAGGGGAAAGTCATTTTCCTCACTTTTGCAAATTGAAGTGAAGGAGAGAGCTGAGAGAGAAAGTTTCCATTTTTCTGAGAAAGAGAAAATAAATTGCAGCACGCAAATCGAGGGAAAAGACAGCAACAGAGAGGGCACGAAAATCAAGGAGAGGACAACAGCTTTTATTGTTGGTCTGTATAGTACAGTTTTCGAAGCAGTGGACACGATTTTCAAGACATTTTTGGGCACAATTTTCGAGAAAAACAAATCCTGGGAACGAATTTCGAGGTCCATATGGTATAGTCCATTCGTATAGTCTATATAGTGGCACAGAAATCGAGGTAAAAAACAAGGAAAAAATCTGAGTTTGATTTTTCCTGTTTGGCATGAAAAATGAGGCAGAAATTTTCTCTTCCAGGTTGAAATAAGTTGGTCTAGAAATTTCTGAGTTTTGCTGTAAATTCCTGATAATAAAAACATCTCTCTCTCTTACTGGTTTTCCCCTTGTGGGTTTTTCCAGGGCCATTGGCTAAAAATTTCTAAGTACTGTATGTTGAATGGCGTGCATATTTTTTATTTTCTCTCCATGAAAAAGTGAAGTTACAGCAGTGTTATTAAGTCTAAAATTTATGTTTATTTCCAGCATTTAAATTTCTGGGTTTGCAATAAACTGAGACAATTTTTTTAACTTATAACCAGAGGCTGAAAATTGTGAAAAATCTACACCTAAGACATCTTAACCAAGTTTAGAAGTCTTTGATAATTCAAAACCAACCTAGATCAACCCTTACACAGTCAAAATTCTTGAAAATTTTGAAAAAAATTGCGCAGGATCTTGATGTTCTTGGAAAAACGTTGGTGCAGAGTGTACATAGTAGCGTGTATCTCTTTAAAAACGCTGGTGCAGAGTGTACATAGTAGTGTGTATCTCTTTAAAAACGCTGGTGCAGGTCACTAGCAGTAGCGTGTACCTCTTGAAAAACGCTAGTGAACCTCAGAATAGTAGCGATTTACGTAGGGTGTAGTAATTTGGGTGTAACTTGGGCTAGGATTGTTTGTTTTGAGTGAATCTTTTTGTTGTGGTTAGCATAGGAATCCTACAACAAAGTTTTTAGAGACTAATTTGATCTAATTTGACTGAGATTTGGGGATCCTTTAATGATTTTAAACATTTGTGTGATTACTAGCTTGAAAATTGTCAAAAGATTGTCAAAAACTAGAAATTCCAAATCATTGTTTTAGGCCTATATTTAGGGATGATTTTGAACTTTGCAGACTTGTAGATGACAGTAGATACCTGTTAGGACCCATTAGGATCATATTTGAAGAAATTATAATCAATTTCACTTGAATTTGGAAGTCTTAGAAACCTCCCTAAAAAGCCAAGTTACCAAGATACGGATTCGGATCCGGATCCGGATTCGGATACGGATTCGCTAGATTTTTTAAAACCCACGATCCGGATTCGGATACGGATTCGCTAGATTTTTTAAAACCCACGATCCAGATACAGCGGAGAAACGACAAGTACAAACAAATATAAAAATATTTTTATAATAAATAGAAAAATAGAATGAAGAAACAAGACTATTTAGGAAACAGAAGAGTAGAACTATAAGTTATTGCCAAAAAAGAGAGTTCATGTACCATAACTAATAATTTGATAAGTTGTGATATTGATAATTTTAAAAACCATTTCACCATGAACTTGAAGCAGGTCATAATAGTGTTTTTGTGAGCCACATCCACATGTCCCTATCAACAAGGAATAAAGTGGTTTTCTTGAACGCTATGGCAAGACTACATAACAATGTAGGTGAAGTGAGCAACAACATAGCACATAAAGATAGATCAGCCCTTGATAACAGAATTTGACCATAAAGATATATCAAATAAAAACGTTGAGAGCAGACCTTGATATTGATATATTAGAGTTCAAGAGCATATCTTGACATAAGGATAGATCAGACCTTGAGGAGGACTGGGGTTTATGCTTTTAGCCATTAGGTGTTTAGGGTTTTTTAAGTTTTTCATTACAAAATAATTTTTTGGGGGGATTAATGGGTCATAGAAGCACTGGAAGTTGCAGGATCCATTTGAAAATTTCAGGAATTGTTTGATTTTTCACAGAATCCGTCTGAAAATTTTAGGACCTTTTTTTATTTTTCACAAGATCCATTTCATGGGACCTGGATACGTTTCCTTCTACAGGGGATACGTTTCCATGGTGGATCCGAGGCGGATACGTATCGGATCCACGGACCCTACACACTAGGGTGGTGGATCCGATAACACGACTAAAAAGCTAGGAAAATCGCCTTCATTAGTAATTTTTTTAGTTTTATTCAAGTTTTTCTTTAAAACATTGCTCAAATCTGAATGTTTAGGACATCTTTGTCATTTAGATCATTTATTTCGCTATTAATGGCTGAAATTTTGTCTGATTTGGTCACTTCAATCACTTGTTTGCATAAGAAAATTGTCAAAAAATTGAAGAACAAGACACATTGTTTCAATTTATGAACCTTTAGGCCATGAATTTTGAGTTGCATAAACTTGCTAACCTAACACACAACATGAAATCATAGCTAAGACACATTTAGAACCATCAATTAAATAAAATGCACAAAAAAATTCAAAATTTGGACCTCTCACTTCGGATAAATTCAAAAAAAAAATTCCCTCCAAAAACCACAAGAATATGACTTAATCAAGTAAACTTCTTTTGGACGGATTAATTGACTTTCTTGAATCACAATTAGAGAGATTTGTAGCTTTAATCTTCAAGATTCTTGTGATACGTTGTGTTCAAACCACTATTATCCTCTTCACTTGCACTTTCGGGTGGTCCTGTGAACGAGAAAGTGGATCTCAATTGTAACAGTCTAGATTTGATTTTTGAGCATAATTCCAAGCTCTGCATATCCTCTTCACTTGCACTTCCAAGCAGTCCTGTCAATGAAAAACAGAGATCTCAAGTGTATAAATGTAGACTTTGATTTTTGAAGCATATATTTTCCGAGCCCTGCGTATCCTCTTCACTTGCACTTTCGGGTGGTCATGTGAATGAGAAACAAAGATCTAAAGTGTAAAAGTTGTACTTTATAAAATTTCAAAGGGCTCTAGGTATCCTCTTCACTTTCACTTTCGAGTGGTCTTGTGAACATGAAACTAGGATCCCCTGCGTAAAGATTCGAAGGCACTTTTAATTTGAGATAATTGAACAACTCTTGAAGGTTTAAATTCAAAGCAAAAATACAATTGCTTCAAAACCTCAAAAGATTCATTTAGAATTTTGCATTGATTTTCAAACCATCAATTTGGAAGATTAAATTCAGCATTCATAAAGAGAGCATCATGTAATTGTGAAATCAAAATTGAATCATAACGCTAAATTTAAACGTCAGTTTGGGATACTTATTAGAAATAGACAAAACATTGAACATTCAAACATTTTCCATCCCAATCAGTTATAGTTGAAGCAAATTGAACACATCTTATGTTTAAATCCAACCTCTTGAACCCTTGCTAAAAATTGGAAACTTAATTAAAAAGAAGTTAATAATAATTTGTGACAATAAAACATCACTTCTTTAGAAAATTTCTTTTTCAAATTCGTAAAAGTGATTCTATTTTGCAATTTGCATGTTTGAAGGATCTCAAATAACCTCTTACTCTTCTATAGTATGGAAGTTCATTTAACTAAAGGAAAGAGTAGTGATCATTGTGCATTTGATTGGTTCATCATTTTGAGTCACAAACACCACCAGTTTCACCATCACTCTTCGAAACTGAGCAAACTACCCTAAACTCAACGCTTAATCTAAAAGTTATCAAAATTCCTTTTGATATCAGTGTTACATTGCACTTGTACCCAGCGCACCTTCAGATGTACCCTAGGGAGAGGGTCATTTTTTCGACCAGGAGAGGTGTTATTGAGCAATGGTGGTCATGGTTGGGCCCTTTGGTCCATCCTTTAGGAGTACTATGGCTTAATGGCACTGTCGATTGCCCTTTGATGGGGTTTTTAACCTCGTGGTTGGTATCCGGGGATCCTAAGGGTTGACCACTGGGTCACATGGCTCCATATCATGTTTATGTGCTCTGGTGGCCTCTGCTTCAACTACGAGACATATATCTCCCTTTGCAGACACTTTTGGACACCCGCCTGACCCTTCAGTGAGTGGGTTCCTTCTCTCCCTGGCCTTATCTCCTCAAAGGAAGGGCACCCTCCATGCTAGGCCTTTTCATGCTTTGAGGAGGGTGTTGAGCGATTTTACAACATTCTAGGGGTTAGATGGGGTATAACGCCCTCCCTCCAACTCACTCTAGCCTTTTGTTCAGAGTGATTCGCTTATTTGAGCGTGTTTTGGCACCTACGGATACAAATACCCCAGGTAGCCTACCTTGAGAATACGTTAAGCCATATTTTATTATTATTTTCTTTTAATTTTAAGTTGACATTTTATAATTTCAAGTTGACTTATTTTACGACATGTAAGCTTAGATATTTTGTAAAAAGTGAGTGTTAGATCATATAAAGAGATCTCCTCACTTTCTTTTTAAAAAGAAGACTTATGGAATCTGTTGCCAACTTTTTTGTACCATAGTTGGATTAGCTGAGGAGCCACCAGTTAACAAACATGACAAATGTTTGATTCTAGTGTATCAAATGATCCGCCTTTGTGTCTAGCCAGTTTTGGCTAGTCAGTTTTTGTTTTGAATAATTATGACCATGGCCCCGCGGGGTTTGTAATAAAATGTGCTAGTAGGGTGTTTTGAGTGGTTCGGTCTCCTAAGACGTAGAATTTCAACTAAGGTATTCCAGGGAATTTTTTGCCCTTGACAATTATGCTTTGCCTATAGCCGAGTATAATTGACGAGGTTTTCTCCCGCTTCCTCCAAAGCTAGAATGCCCGATTGTGAATTATGGGCCTTGGGGGGTTATTAGAGCCCAACTGAGTATATATAAACCTACTAGACATTATTAGAATAGACTGTGGTCATGTCCTAAGTCATTAGGACCCTCAAATTTTTTTCTAAACAAATTTTACCGGACGCATCAAATTTTTATTTTTTTTAATTTTTTAATTTTTTAATTTTTCCTAAGTTTTTAATTAAATTTTTCCATAATTTAAATGGAAAAATTCAATTTGTAATAAGTCGGTCATCCGAAACCCAAATTCAGTGATTGAGGGCTCTAACCTTAAGCCAAAAATCATTCATGATCAACCGGCCAGCTATCTCCAAGTTTTAGAAGTTCATTCAGCCTCATAATTAATAATTTCTCAAAAAAGTCGTTTATAGAGAAATTATTAATTAATATATTAAAAAAAATATTTTGGAGAAAATAAAAAACTCTCCAAAATAAACCAAATTGAATAAAATAAAAGGTTAAATGACATGGCACGGAGCATTTATGATGACTCCAATCAATATCGGTCAGTTTCAGATCAAGTATCAGAGTGTAGCAGTTGAACTATCAGTCAGAAATTTGCTCTCTTTGGTCAAATCCGTTTTTGGTTGAGGTGTGGGTTATCTATTGGTTGGGTGATCATTACGAGGGAGGATGAGCCACTTCACCCCCCCTCATTACTCTAGCACTCAGTTACAACTCAGTTGCAGCTCAATTCAACTCCAAATCATCATCCCAAGCTCATTCAATTACTCCGATGTTACTCTTAGTCTAAATTTAGGGATTTCAGCCCTATTTTCTTTCCTTTTTGTATAAGTAGAGGCTCTTTTGAGCTCTACAAGAGATGAATTTTTGTGTAGAGAAACTCTGGTGAAACTTTGTAAATGCTTGTTGCTTTTATGCAACCATTGGAATAAAATTAAGGCTTTTGAGGCTCATATGGTGTGACATTGTGGATGAAAGCTCTTGATGGATGAGGTGATTGTGTTCTGATTCTTCTCTTTCTTGTCTATTTGAGATTATGAATTTATGCTTTAGAAAGCTTCTGTAAGCACATAAGAACAGGTATTTGTGGTTTTCAAGTTATTTGTTTATTGCTTTACTTTAGAAATTGAAAAGAAGCATTGTTTATTCAGTCATATTTCATGCTACTTTATATTTCAATTTGTGAACAATACATGATCTAATCCACTATTTGGCAAGTCTATGAGTTGATTTTTTGCAAATCAGTCTATCCAACCAAGCAGAAGTTCAAGCTCAGCTGCATCCTCTCCTTTTGGAGTCAAGTACAAACTTCCGGCAATTGCATGCTTTACGAGATCCAAGTGTCCTTAAAAAGATCCACAGGTTTTAAACTTGCAGTAACACAAGTCAAGAGCACTATCTATCAAAGAGCATAGTTAGACTTGCATATCCTTGCATTAGGCATTTTAGATTAGCTAAGTCTCTTGAACCTTTGTCATAAGACAAGGTCAAGAGCACTCTCTGTCGAAGAGTTTTAATTAATCAACTTAATAAAATTTGCAACTCACTCCCCCATAATTAATTAACTTCGTTGTTTCCTTGCTAGAGTATGCTTTGACCGACTTCAAAATCGGAGTACCCAGAAACGGCATTGGATTTTTAATCTTGCAAGAGAAACATAATAAAATTTAAACCCCATAACCAACGCACCGGCGTTGTAGGGAATTTCCTAAGTTCTTCTTAGTAGAGGCGCCAGAATTCTCCGTTGTCTAAGCTTCTCAGCTAGCTGGTAAATCTTCGCGATACTAGCCTAGGATACTAGGCGGGCCGTCATGTCTTCAACAGATTAAACTTGGAACATTCTCCCGGCTTTTGACAAACCATCATTGACACCATAAGCAAGATCACTTAAAAACATTTAAAATATACCAAGAGCACTTGCATAACTTAATATTCACTAGCTTTATTTCAAGACTTGCTGTTAATTTCTTTACGCATTACAGTACTCTGACTCCATAAGGCACTGGTCTATTATTTTATGCATAATTGTTATATCTGGATCATCTGTCTTTAGAACATTTTAATTTATAGCTGTGAATGCATCTTTATAAAGTCTTGAATTATTGCTCATCTTGTAATTCTCTTAATAGCAACGTGGATTGCTTTATCTTATGCATCAAGTTCATAATAAACAAACACATTTAATCACCATAACTCCTAAACAACATCCATCTGCATCCGCAACCTTTAAAAACACTTTAACAACTTAAGAGCCATAAAAACTCTTTTGTAGGGACTACCCCCCTTGGCTTCGTTAGGAGTTAGCCTAAACGAAGGAGCTAGGAGTAGGTGACAGTACCTGGCTCTGTGCTTGCCCCCAAGGTCACACCTCTCCCACTTTCTTAAGTGAGGAGACAGCTTTCGGAAGATTTCTGCTGCTGGTGTGCAATCAGCAAACAACAAGATTATACACTATGCATTTGTTTTACCCTTGCTATGGCTCTTTGGAGAGATGTGCCCTTCTTGAGGAGGTTTTTCTAGGTTAATGCAAGTTTTTTCTAGCAATTCTTTGGTGAATTTCCTTGTTAGGTGATGTTTTGATTTATTGGCTAAACACGAGCACAAGGAGATCAAGCTTCTTATCTCTTTGTTTGAATGGTGGTTGATGATGCATGTTCGAATCTAAATGGTATCCCGAATGTTCCATTCTCCTAGAATAGGCCATTTCCATCCTTCTTGTCACCTTAGCTGGTTGAGGCGCATCTCCTTGTGAGGGTCCTCTAGGGTTTTTACCTTAGTTTTTCTAGGCTAGTTGTATGACCTAGGAACTCTTCCTCTCTAGGTTATCCATCCTTCCTAGATGCCCTAGGTTGTTGTAGGTTTTTTTGCTAGGGTTGCTTCCCTTGGTTTTTGTAAGTTTTTCTCAGTTTCAGCCACCAGTTTAAATGTCAAAAATATTCACTGTTTAATACCCAACCCATGATTTAATGAAGGCTGGAAATTACCCAGGAAAAACCCACAAGGGAAAAACCTGTTAGGAGAGAGTATTTTTATTTCTTCAGTAAAATGGAACAGCAAGTACAGCAGAAAGTACAACTTATCTCTACTGCATTAAATGCACCCAAAACCTCCTCGAAGTATGTGCCAAAATGCCTCCTCAATTTCTATGCCAAAACTGAGCCTCAAAATCTATGCAAAACAATCCCTCGATTTCTATTCCCACGGCCTCAAAATCTGTGCAGAAATTTGTCCTCGATTTCTGTGCAAAAAAGTACAGTCCGTACAGACTATACGAACCTCGAAAACGGTGGTGTATGGCCTCGATTTCTGGGTAGAGTATGGCCTCAAAATCTATGCCTGCCTTCTCGAGATTCATGCCCAGACTTGCCTCAAAAACTGTGTTGTACGATCACCTCGGGATCTGTGTTGTACCAAAAACTTCACCTCGAAATTCCTGCTGCCAAGAAAATGAGCCACCTCGAAATTCGTGCCTCCTCTCTCTTCTCTCCTCTCCTCACTTCAATCTGCAAAAGTGACTAATTTTGCCTTCACTTGCCTTTTTGGAAAAAACCCTAGGGTTCATCTAACAATTTAGATGAGATGTGTGGATGAGATTAATTGCTCGTTAAATCTCATTTAAAAATTAAATTCACTCACCTCACTTAAATTTTCCAAAAAAGTGACTTTATTCTCTAAAGTCTAATTAAATGCTCATCTCAAGTCATTTTATGCAAGGGTCACTTTATTTTCCCCTTTTAAGTGACTAAGGCTAAATTCACCTAGGGGAACACTTTCCTAGGTACAAAAATCAACACTCCCTCTTACCGAGGAAGGTGTTCTGCACCACTCCCAACTTGTCTCTGAAGAAGACAAACTTGTCCCTCCCCAAAGATTTCGTTAGAATATCTGCAACCTGTTAATCAGTGGAAATGTACTGTAAAGTCACTGCTCCTCTCTGAACATAATCTCGGATGAAATGAATCAATGATACCTGATCTCAACATGCTTTGACCGGTCCTGAAATACTGGATTCTCAGAGAGCTGGATGCAACTCTGATTGTCACAGTATATCACCGTAGACCTCAGCTAATGACCAAATAAATTCACCAGTAACTTGCGAAGCCACAGTGCCTCGCAACTGGCCTGACTGGCTGCCATATACTCAAGCTATGCAAAACTCAAAGCAATAGACTTTTGCTTCCGACAGAACCACAACACTACTGCCGAGCCCAAACTAAAACAACATCCGGAAGTGCTCTTCCAGTCTGCCACACTGCCTGCCCAATCTGAATCTGTGAAGCCAATCAACCTGATCCCATCCGACCTCCTGTAGTCCAGACCATACTCCATTGTCCCTGCAAGGTAATGCAACACATCTTTTGCGGGTACCCAGTGCACTCTCCTAGGCTCAACCATGAACTGACTGAAAGTGTTCACCGCAAAACACAAATTTGGCCGAGAGTTGGCCAGATACATCAAAGAACCAATGAGTTGACAGTATAGTGTAGGATCCATCAACTCTCCCTCAGAAGCATGAAGCTTCTTCTAGTTGGTGACCATCAGTGTAAACATTGGCCAGCTATCCTCCATCCAAAATCTCCTCAAAATATCAACTGCATACTTTCCCTGTCCCAAGAAAATATGTCCAGGCTCCTGCCAAACCTCCAATCCCAGAAAATAGTGCATCAACCCAATGTTGGTCATCTCGTACTCTGAAGCAAGATCTTTCTTGCACGCTGCAATGGGTCTCTCTCCTCCTGCGATAAATAAATCATCCACATACAACAGAAGAATGAGCGGATCATCTCCAACCATGATGAAATAGAGATTCGAATCTACTTCACTCTTCTGAAACCCCATCTACTGCAAGTAAGAGTCAATCCTGGAGTACCAAGCTCTAGGAGCTTGCTTCAACCCATACAAGGCTTTCTTCAGCCTGCAAACATGAGACTCTCTCTCATGAATCTCAAAGCCCTAAGGCTGCTCAACATACACCTCCTCCTATATGATTCCATTGAGAAATGCGGTCTTCACATCCATCTAATGGATCTTCCAACCCATTTCCGCAGCAATGGAAATCAATGTCCTGATCGAAGTATAACGAGCAACCGACGCAAAGGTCTCATCATAATCCACTCCCTCAACCTTTGAAAACCCTCGCGCTACAAACCTGGCCTTGTACTTCTCCACACTCCCATCAGCAACATGCTTTAGCTTGTAAAGCCACCGAGAAGTCACCACTAACTTCCCCTCAGGTCTCAGAACTATCTCCCAAACATCGTTCTTCATGATGGAATGGTACTCATCCATCATGGCATCTCGCCAAACATGATGCTGGGAGGCCTCCTCAAAAGTAAAAGGCTTTGAATCACATAGACTAGCCACCAATGCCATGCCCAATCTGTCTGGCATCTTGACGGCCCTCACTGACTCCCTGGGTGTCCCAAACTCCCGTGCTTCCTTCAAGGTGTCCCGAAGGCACTTGGATGTCTTCTTCCCTGAAGGTTGCTCCCACACTAGTCTACCCTCATCTGATGAACTACCAGAGGTAGAAACCCCAGTAACCTATGAACCAGAAGCTGGTGTACCAACAACTAGTGAACTCTGTGATCATGATGCTCTGTATAGTGAACTTGTAATCTAAGACCCAAAACCTGTCCTCGAAGATCCTGTTGGCTGAACCACAGAAACTGGTGAACCTCTGCCTACACTGTGTGGTTCAGTAATCCCGAAAACTTGTGATCCTGTCTGTTGTACTGATGGTACCTGTGTAATTGCCTAAGGTGCAGGAACCTGCTGCTCTCCCTGCGCTAACTCTCTAGACTTCTTGAAGGCCCGCTCCTCCTCAAACTTCACTTCCCTCCTCACAACAACTTTCCTCTAAGAAAGAAGGTAAATACAGAAGACCTTCGAAGTCTCATCATAGCCCACAAAGATGCCCTTCTCTGCAGCGGGCTCCAACTTTGTCCTCCTCTAAGAAGGGACATGAGAGTAAGTCAAAAAATCAAATATGCAAAAATGGCTAACCTCTGGCTTCTTGCCTATGAAACAATCCTTAGGTGTCATGTTCCCCACAGCACAATGGGGACTCCTGTTCTGAAGATAAACAGCTGTACTGCATGCCTCTGCCCAAAGGAAGAAAGGAGTGATTGGACATGTAACATAGCTCTATTTGCTCCAACAATAGACCTATTTTTCCTTTCTGCCACTCCATTTTGCTCTGGAGTGTATGGAACCATCAACTGCCTCCTGATGCCCTCCTGTCTGCAATATCCATCAAACTCCTTGGAGGTATACTCACCCCCGTTATCCGATCTGAGAGCCCGTATCTTCCTCCCTGTCTGGTTCTCCACAAGAGCTTTGAACTCTTGGAACCTGTTACCACCTAAGTTGTACTTAGTGGTTTTTTATCAAGTGAGCCTAGTGAACCAAACAAGGGTAACTTGTTCGGACTTCAGAAGACCTTCAGTCTTGCTTCTAGGAAGCCTTGTTGTACTATATCACATGTTCATACCCCATGGGGGAATTGTAATAAATGTTCTAGCATGATAGTGTCTGTAAAAGACTCGGTCTCTTAGACTTTATTTGTCAATCCGATTAGCCCAGGGTGTTTTTTCCCTTGATTATTATTGGTAATTGAATAAATTACTGATAATTTCTGAGTTTTTCACTCCATACCTCCAAAGTTGGGGTGGTCGACTTGGCATTTAGGCCTATTGAGGTTATTAGAGTCTATGTGTCAATGTATAAACATGCTAGGCATCATGGTCAAGTCATATGAACATGTCTAAGTCCCCATAGGTTTTTTCAACTATTTTTAATTTTTAATTTTTTCAGTGTTTTTTATTAAAATTTAATTTTTCCAAAACTTCGGCTATTTTTTAATAGATTAATTGGAAAATTTGGTTTTGTAATAAAAGTGGGCCAAATAATTAGTTTCAATCATGTAGGTGCTCATTTTCAAGCTAAGAGCACCATGTAAACCCATGGACCCACTTTTTTCAGGTTTTGAGTGATTTTCCATCACTCAGGTCAAAAAGCCCCAAAAAATCAATTATTGATTATTTTAATTAATAAATTGATGAATAATGGAGCAAATCCAAAATCTTAGATCAGTGGATTCTCAACCGATTTGATCGAAATCAGTCAAATCTGAACCAGATTGATTGGATCTGACAAATCCTTAACTGAAGGAGGTGATCTGGATAGATCCAGAGTTGATCTTCAGCATCCTTTATGGGGAATTGCACCCTCTCTCTCTCCTCCACACGTGTGGGCTCTCCTGGAAGCTCTGTGGATTGATGTGTCAGTCTATGGGTTGATGTGTCAACTCAATCAGCCCCCCAATTGACAAGTAGGCTCAGTTCGGCTTCAAATCAGCATTGATTGACTCTCCTTCAGCTGCAGTGGTCTGTCTCCTTGGGATTTGCGCCCCCCCTTGGCTGGATCTCCTTTTTTTTGTATAAATAAAGCTCAGGCTGCCTCTTCCAGGCTAGTTAGAGTTGGATTGAGGAGTTGTTGCCATTGTAATACTGCTATATTTTTACTGTGAATAAAGAAGCTTTGGAGGCTATACTGTGTAGTGCATGTGTTTGTGTGGATTCCCAGCATCATGTTGATAATGTGGTAACTGCAATTTCTTTCCAATTTCTGTGCTGCTTTTGTTTTCTGGCTTCAAAGATTCAGTTGAATCAAGTAAGGGTGTAAACTAGGCAAGTTAGATTACTTGCTCTTGTTTATCCATATTATGTATGCTCAAGAATTTCAATTATATGCTTAAATAAGATTATTTTTGCATGATCTTTCATTTTTGTTGCTTTATACATCTATATCCAGATCTCACGAGGTGTTGTGCAGGCTTGTGTTATCTAGTTACAGGTTCCCGATTGGACGAAGGTGTGGATCAAGATTGACGTCATTCCTTGCCCAATAAGCTCAAAACTCTGTCTCTCAGCGCTCCACAAAAGGGCCTCCTTTCAGCTTGTTCCATTCAAGCAATGAGCTGACCTTCTCTCCTCTTCTTCTCTTTTATTTAAAAAATCAATTTTCTTACCTGGTTACTGTGTTCGAAAGCTTTGTTATCATTTGGATCTGTTATATCAAAGTAAAATTTACATAGATCTACTATTTCAAATCTCATAGTCTAGATCTCAATTCTGAAAAGTATCGTTAAGCATTCTAGATCTAGCATAAGGAAGTCGTCCGTTTTGCATGGCAAGTTAGAGAAAATCACTAGGTTGCATGCTCTAGATTTCCTTTTATAATTTAAAAAGATTAAATCTACCAATCAGTGCATATTTCATTGGCTGCACAAACAGCAAGCCAAGATCCCAAGGAAAGCTTGGTTCCTTTTTCACCTGTTTAGCTAGTTTTAACTTAATCTTTTTTGAGTTAAGGTAGGCTGATCCAAAGGTACTCTTAGAGTGCTTTTGGGCATATGTTATTCTAACATGCTTGTTGGTTTTTAGCAGGTGTAACAGAAAAGAAAAAGAAGCTGTTGTTTGAACGTCACCTCGAGAGCGTTCAAGTCCCCCTGGGGGTCTCCCCTTTCACTAAAATTTAAAAAAAATTGGAGAGTTGTAAGATCTTGGTTTTATCCCGTATAAGGACCAAGAGGTTTCTGATATTTCAGTTTGCTGATATTGTAACCAATAATAATAATAATAAATCTTTTTTGAGTAGGCTCTTTCGAGCCTGCTCCCCATCCCTTAGGGGGGATTTGCGTCTATGTCATTTTTTACTTTTTGTTCATCTTTTTTCAATCTAGTGTAGTTCTAATCTGCAGGGTAGTATACTTTGACTTATAATCATTGCCATATTCCATATCTAGTGGTTTCAAAGTAATTTTAATACTTACCCCACGAGCCTCCTTTTGAGCCGAAAGGTGAAGAAAGGGCCGTGGTAGTCTAATTAGAAAATTATGGTTTGCTTATCTGTTTATGCTTCATCTACTATCATCATTTGTTTTAGTAATCATAATAATATCAACCCCTCCTTGATTCCCTGATTGAAGTCCACTTGGACCGAAAGAGGTTTCTAGAGGGTTTTCTTTTTTAACAAGAACATCTCTTTTAAAATTTACTAAAAATAACAAAGACTCTGGTGTGTATGCTATGTACTTGGCTACGGTTCCTCCGATCAGTCAAGCTGCATCAAAAGCACTCGAGTGACTAGAATAATTAGGATTCACTCTCCCCAAATTGACAAACCATCAGGCAAAAATCCAACGCCTCGAACAAACCATTACAGTGGCAAAATACCCAAAGGAAGCGGGAACTCCTGAAAGTGACCTCGAGGCGCCGATCTCTGTTACACCTTTGAGTCCATTATGAACAACAGCCTCAGAGACTCCATTCATCCCACATATTCCTTGCGGGTAGCCTTGACGGTTTAGTTTTGGACATACTTCAAGTACCCCCCTGGGTATATCTGGAGTCCCCTCGCCTAAGTTAAATTACTCATCTTCTTACATTAATTTAAAATCAACCAAGATACAATTGTACAACATTCATTCCAACACTTGCAAGCACTCTTAATTGTTTTTCGACTCGGTTTTCAAGGCACTGGTCAACTGTTTATTTCTTTCAATCTATATGTGATTGGGTGTCATTTTCATGCTTACTTGTGATTATCTCATCATGTTATTTGTTGTTTACAATTGTTAAAATCGAAACTCTTAAAAAACTTACTCTTTAATACCATCATCATACTAAATAATTTTGCCTTAGTAACTTAATAGGGTCTACCCCCTGTTATCCAACTTTTTGTACCATAGTTGGGTTACCTGAGGAGCCGCCGGTTGACAGACTTGTTCAAAGTCTAATTCTAGTGTATCAGTTAATCCATCTGCTTGTCTAGCCAATATTGGCTAACCACCTTTTTATTTGAATAATTTTGACCATGGCCCCACAGGGTTTGTAATAAAATGTGCTAGTAGGGTATTTTTGAGTGGTTTGGTCTCCTAAGACGTAGAATCTCAAATAAGGTATTCCAGGGAGTTTTTTGCCCCTGACAATTATGCTTTGCCTTCAGCTGAGTATAATTGACGAGGTTTTCTCCCGTTTCCTCCAACGCTGGAATGTCCGATATTGAATTCTGGGCCTTGGGGGGTTATTAGAGCCCAACTGAGTGTTATAAACCTACTAGGCATTATTTAGATAGATCATGGTCATGTCCTAAGTCATCTGGACATGAAAAAATTTCGAGAAAAAAAATTTCGAACGGTGAAAAAATATTTTTTTATTTTTTTTATTTTTAATTACTTTTCCTAAGTTTTTTGGGTTGATTTTTCCATAAATTAAATGGAAAAAACCCGTTCGTGGTAAATAAGTCATCTGGACTCCAAATTCAGTGATTGAAGGCTCTAACCTTAAGCCAAAAATCATTCTTGATCAGCCAGCCAGTCAGAACCAACTTTCAGATCAGCAATCAGACACAATGCCTTTTTTCTCAAAAAAGTCAATTTTGAGGATAGAAATGATTTTTTTATTAAAAAAATGATTATTTTGGAGAAAATTAAAACTCTCCAAATTATTCCAAATTCAGTGAAATAAAAGGCTAAATGACATCTCATGGAGCACTTATGATGATTGAAGTTATCATAACTCAGCTTCAGTCATCATTAAGAGAGCAATTAATTTATTATCAGTTAGCAGACATGTCATCTCCAGCTAAAGATGAGATGGAGAGCTCTCATTCGTTCGGTGATTTGATCGAGGTGAAGACTGAAGCTTACACCATCAGTGGGCTTCCCAAACCTAGCACAGACTCCAGCCAGACCTAAAGAGGTGGTTTTACCAACATCCAGGAGCCTCCTTCACCAATCCACGCCCCTCCTCAACAGGTTGCGCCTTCCACACATGTGGGCCTGTTTAAGGGTGGATTTCAGCGTTTTCAGTTGGAGTGGGGGCGCCTTACCTGGGTGGAGGCCTCGGTCCGCCGATTTAGGTTTGGCTCTGTTGTTAGGTGGTCAGGCTGGTTAGGGTATTTGGTTTGGTTTTAGGGTTTTAGCACTCTCTCATTTGTTAAATAGAGGATCTTTCAACTCTATTCAGGATGGAGAATTTGTACAAGTACACTCTGGAAAAATTTGTAATATCTTTTGAATTTGAATAAAGCAAAAAGACTTTGGAGGTCCATGTGGGAGTTATTTGCGTGCCATGCTTCATCTTGTTCAAGGTGATACCATTCTTAGTTCATTTCTTTTGATTCTTAAGTATATGATCTTGTGATTAGAAGGCTAACAATCTAGCACAATATTATTTGATCTATGCTTTTCTCTTAAGTTTTGTGGCTTTCAGGTATTCTCCCAAACACAAGAGCACTCATTTGGTTCATGCATTCATTCTACAGGTGCCCAAGGGAGTCTTCTACTTTAAGAAATCAAAGAACGAAGGGCTTGCTTGCCTCATCCATCAAACCATAAACTTCAAAAAATTCTATCGGTTACTTTGATTGCTACAAGTGGATCTCTATTTTCAAGGTTCTATCTTACCTATTTTCCACTTTTGTAGAAGTTATCAAGTCATTTAAATCTTTATTTTAAGCTTGCTTGGCTTCTACTAAGTTAGATCTAGTCTTTCTAGCCTTAGATCTACTTTTTCAAAGCTAGATTCATCTTTCTAAAGGTCCATTTTTAAAGATCTAGTTTCTTTTCTTTTTTTAAATCCATCTTTTTTTTTGCTTTGGAAAACGTGCACGAGTTTTCTCGAAAAACGTGCAAATTTTCCATTTTTTAGGCTTGCTGGTTTTCTGTATTTCTCATTAATTCTAAATTCTGGAAATTCATTAAAAAATCAGAAAAAAATTTGAATTTTTTTCAAAAATTTTATTTTTCAATTTTTCGACTTTTTTCTCGAAAAGCATCATTTTAAGCTTGTTGTTTTTTGGGCTGATTTTTTACTTTTTTCTGCTAATTCTAAATTCTGGAAATTCATTAAAAAATCAGAAAATTTTTCAAAAATTTTATTTTTCAATTTTTTGACTTTTTTCTCGAAAAACGTGCAATTTCGTACTTGTTGTTTTTTTACTGACTTTCTGCAATTTTCTGCTATTTTCTAGATTCTAGAAATTAGCCTAAAATGTTAAAAAATCTTTAATTTTAAATTCGCAAAAAGTCCCAAGTCGTTTCGTCAAAAATCATGCATTTTACATAAAAAACAGTGAGCTTGCCTAGTCTTTTCTAGGTTTTGATTTTGGGTCTCATTCTATTGTTTTGATCTTTTGTTTCATCTCATAAGGCACTTGTCTTCTCATCCACTTAATCTTTTTGAATCACAAGTTAAAATTGGTTTCCTAACACTCTTACTAGTCCTTGTTTAGAGCTCTTATCCACAGGTGAGCCAAAAGCAAAACCAAACAAGAAAAAACAAGCATAACTAGATCCAAAAACAAGGATCCAAAACCAAAAAGGAAGTCATTCCCCTTTGTCCAAACTCATAAGGGTTTTTTCATTTCACTTAAAATAGTTCTCAAAAGTCTTGACAAGGATTAAGTTCCAAAGGCATTTGTACTTCATTAATAAAACAAGGCTAAGTGGAATAGGGCCTCCCATACTTGGTTTTTCTTCCCCATTTGGGGAAGAGTGTTTTTTGTTCTTAGCTTAGATTTATTTCGAGTACTTAGAGTAGTTTCATTTTTTGCAAAGTAGATACTAATTGTTAAATTAGCCCATTTTGTTTCATTAACTAGGTTGATTACTTCATCTTTTAAGTTTTTGTATCATTCATAAGTAATTCAACTATTTAAAGTAGAAATCTTTTGAATCTCACTTTGTAGATCAAGAGTGTTCTCTATCGGAAAGTTGTCTTTTCATTGTTTAATAAGTTAATCAATTAATCTTGAAAGTCTCTTGAACTTGTCGTAATCCAAGTCAAGAGCATTCCCACTGCATATCCTTGCATCAAGCATATAGTTTATTAGCTAAGACTCTTGAACCTCTGTCATAAGACAAGGTCAAGAGCGCTCTCTGTCGGAGACTCTAATTAATTAGTTTAATAAAACCTTCAACACACGCACCCCTTTTAATTAATTAACTTTGTTGATCATCCTTCACCTAGTATGCTCTGCCGACTTTCGGGTTGGGCTCGTACTCGAAACGGTGAACGGACTTGCTAAAGTTCGCACAAGAGTAACTTAATTAAAACTTTTACCCCATAACCAACGCACCGACGTTGTTTCATTTAAATACCAAAACATGTGGGCAAATTCCAAGTGTGGGCACCAGGCAACCCAATCTGGACACAGGTAGTTAAGTTATTGAACACTTAGCTGTGATTCCAAACAAGTCCGTCATGTCTTCGAACAGAGCCACTGAAAGTATTTCCAGTTAGGATATCCAGCTACCTTAAGCAAGACCACCATTAAAAACTTTTAACACCTACCAAGAGCACTCGAAAAATCTAATACTCACTAGCTTAATTCCTAGACTTTTATTCACGCATTTATTTGACTCCATAAGGCACTAGTCCTTTGTTATATCTGAGTAATTTTCTATATTGATCAAATGTCTATGGTTCATTTCAAATGTTATATTTGAATGCTTAGTTAAAAGTCTGGAATATTTGCTTATCTGTGTAATCTCTTGTTAGCAACGTGGATTGCTTCTGATTAATCATCATTCTCTTAATAAACAAACACTTCTAATCACAATAAACTCCTAAACAACACCCATCCGCATCCGTAACCTAAAAAAACTTTAACAACCTTAAGAGCCTTAGTAATCTTTTTTGTAGGGACTACCCCCCTTGGCTTTGTTAGGAGTTAGCCTAAACGGAGGAGCTAGGAGTAAGTGACAGTACCTGGCTCTGTGCTTGCCCCCAAGGTCACACCTCTCCCACTTTCTCAAGTGAGGAGATAGCTTTCAACTGATTCCTGCTGCTGGTGTGCAATCGACAGACAACACCCCCCTTGGCTTCGTTAGGAGTTGAGCCTAAACGGAGGAGTCAAGAACAAGGTGACAGCCTTGACTCGAGACTTGCCCCCAAGGACACACTGAGTGGCTTGAAGATTTCCACCACGTAACCTAGGTGTGTGAAAGGCGACAACAGAAACTCTGTAAGACCTCCTCGGATTTCTTGCTATTCAATAAATAGATCCAGGTCTTCCTAGAATGATCATCGATGAATGTCACATAGTACTCATACCCTCTCAGAGAAACAGATAACATAGGTCCACACAAATCTGAATGTATCAGGTCAAGAATCCCTAACTTGCTATCACCGCTAGGAAAAGCAGTCTTGGTGTACTTTCCCAAAGCACACCCCCTGCAAACCTCACTCTGCTCTGTGCTGAACTCTGGCAAACCTGTAACCATATGTCTCAACAACCTCAAAGATGGATGATGCAAGTGAGCCATCCTCCGATGCCACAACTCACAAAGCTCGTTGCCACTGCTATGTGCCAAGGCATGTTGCGGCTGAAACAAGAGCTTGTACAGTTTCCAACATCTAACTCCAATGGCATATGAAGCAAATGGTCCTGCAATCTTAGGAAACACATGTTGTCGCCCGAAACTGGCACGCGGGTGCCGAAAGCCCAAACCGGGGGCGCGCCGGCCCGGCGACAACCTCTCGAGAGAGAGGCCAATGTCACCACACCTTCTCTCTCCTCGCTTCAGGCTGGCTCTTCTCCAGCTCTAGGGGGGTTT
>LPNX010640400.1:2641-14414 GCA_001517045.1 Pseudotsuga menziesii | reverse complement strand
GATACATCCACTTAACATAAATCACAAGTTTACATTAAGTCCTGTCACTTGTCATTCATTGATTGAAAGAGAAAATGTCAAGCGAGAAATAGCTTATAGATGCTTTCTATTTCAAAGTTCATGCATTAATATTTCATACCACTATCAAAATTTGTTTATTTAAAAAGAATGAATTCAGGGGTCAGCAAATAGAGTCATTATAACTAAAAATTGTGAACTGAGAATAACAACTTTGAGGAAAAATCCTTGAAGAGAAATAATGTTATAATAACAGAAATAGCAGTGATTAAGACTAACATTTTGAATAATTAAGACAGAACACTACCTTTTTCTTGTACATTCGTTTAAGGACAGCAAAATCTATGTTCTCATAGCGAGAGAGACCCAATGTTTCATAATAATCTGAGCTACTTTTTATTTGTAGCACCTCATGTTCATGCAAAGGATTAAACCAAGCCATCCACCACAAACTTTAGCACAATACATGGAGTATATAGTTGTGATCAGAATTGCCAATTGTGCATGGTTCAGTGTGAATAGACAATACCCATGATTTGTTCAAATGCATTTGAAGAATGAAAAGCCATGAGAAGAACTTCCAAATGAAATAGGGATGGAAGACTTGCACAAACTTCTAGGATATTTTGACCCTATGGATGTCCTTATAATAAGAATGCGAGCTACAAGAACAAGAGCATCATCAGTATAAGCAAACCTCCCATCCTCTATAGAATGCTGCTGCTGCTTCCTGTATCTTTCCTTAATTCCAATTCCCTGCTCTATGTACCAATAGGATATACTTTTGGAGCTGGAATGTTTGAGATGGAACAAGTAAAAGGCGGCAGTCCATATGGTTCTTGAACTTTTGCTGGTGATGGTTCACGCCAGCCAAGCAAACTAGATTTGGAGCAAGCTTTTCATCAATGAAAATACTTGCTGGCATTACAGAGAAACTAAAGGGGGAAGCCTGATGAAAATACCATTGTTCCTTCATCATTGCTTCAACAACTATTTTCTAATTAAGTGCCCATTTAGCTTAATTCATATTTCCAGTGTTCAGTTCATAGGATATAAACTATTGCGGTTGCTTCACAACAGTTCATATAGCATATAGCATAGTGAAATGGCTCTAGATTATGTTGTACAATTCTGAATGGTTTTTTAATCTGCTCTGGATCAATGTTAATACGTCACCTGTTTGTAGTTTGAATGACTGGCTGGGAAATGCTATGATTATTATCCAATTGATACTAGAACAGTAATAGATGGGAAGTGTCTTTTGCTTGTACTTATTACTTTCTTAGGAGTTTTATGTTTGCTAGGTCATTTGTATGAATAATGAACTTTTTTCTGTCTGCTCTTTATGTTGGTTTGTAGAAGGACTTGTACATTTGCACTTTGTCCCATCCCCAACTTGTCCCCAAGTCCCCTGGGACATGGGAACTATGGGGACAGCCTACAGGTACCCAAGGTTTGGGGACATGTCCCTGGGTAAATGTGGATGTGAAGCATCTTTTTTATATTCTTATGGCTGAATCAGGAGTTGTTCACTTCTTCTCTATATGGAATTTATATAACTAGAAACTATGAATATATATTTGTGTCAGGCTGAATCCCTATGGGTTATGTTTAAATGACCAGATGCAAATGTACAATAGTTGCATAATGAATGAACTGTAACTTTAGCAGTCCTTTGTAGCCTTGCAAAATATACTTTGCTTAAAAGTAGGATGTGTGATTCGATCAATAGTTCGGTTAGACTTTGCAATATCGTTGGAATTTTTTTGCATGTGCTAATGGTACTGCTTTTGTTGTTCATAGTTTGTAAGTGTTGTCACCAAACTTGTGCATAGCTCTTATACATGTGATATTTTTCTGTTTCAATAGAAGTTTCTTGTTTTATCTGTTGGATGATTTGCTAAATGACAGCTGTTTCCTTGTGTCTTGTAAATGAAAGTTAAATCTTTATTTTGCATTTATGTGCATGCAGTTCCCGTATATGGACTTGCAACTTCAATGTGAATGATATAAATGATCCACACACTCTTCCCAATGTTGATATTATTACAGGACCAATTCTTTTTGGTCATAATGCTCAAATTTGGGATTGCTACATCTCTGATAATGTAAGTATCTACCTTTTCTTTCTCTGTTGTTATATTTTTACACTTACTCTGCTGGGCCACATTGAGAGAATAATGGATGTAATGTATAACTTGACATACCAAATTTTCCTGTTAGTATGTTAATATGGGATATTGATGGAGGACTAACTGAAGATAACTGTTTGGGCTATGACTGTTTGATACTATTCTTGGATTTGTGACGAAATTAATAAATGATTTATAGTTTTCTTTAGAAGACCGAGAACTAGTGGGGTGTTTTGAAGACAATTTACAAGTGTGTGAAACAGAATAGGGATTGAGTTGCAAATTGCCCTTCGGAAAGCCTCAGTTGTAACAAGTTGTTGGTAGTGAGCTACAAGGCATTACCTAGCAGGTGAATGGCACCAAGAGGAGTCAAATCCGTGCAAGCTGGGATTTCTTTATTCTTCATTGGGAGAGGAGTTGGAAGCTAGGATTTCTTCTCAAAGTATCCTAGAGTGAATACCAGGCTGCTAGGTCTTTTCTGAAGTTTTATTAAGCACAGTAGTAGGAAAAGGAGTAAAGAAGAAATTTTTGCGATGGCAATGTAAAATCCCAAATTAAATTCTTGCTTACCACCTAAATTTTTATTTATTGCTCAAAGCAAATTCCACCAATGATAAGCAGTATACTCCACAAGGACCAATTCATGTGCTGAGACATCTGTGATGCAGGGATAAGTTCTATCAATGATTTTCTATTTCCTTTGTAAGTTTTTGGTTGTCATTGTTCCAAATACTAGAATTCTCAATGCCATTATTTTTGTTATACAAGATAAAGTTTGATGTGATGATACTCCCCCTTTGCCGAGCCTCTTTTCCACAAGAACCATAGCCTAGAACCATAACTTCATAGCCTGGATCTTAGCCTAGAACCATAACTTCATCATTGAAATATCATGCCTTGTGGGATGTGGGCTGTATCTGGGATTTCATTCCATTACCTGCACCAGAAGTTTTATTCATGTGCATGAGCTTGGTGTGAGATGGTTGTTTTTAATCCAATTCCTTATGAATTATTTAGCCCTCAGCAATCTCTCTATTAACTGAATTTCCTACAACTGTACTATTTTCCCCTTGTGTCTACGGTCCTAGAAGGGGTCTGATCTAGGAGCAAATCACCCAGCATGCCCTGGGTGCATATTATATAAGTGGAAACCTTCCCCACTAAACTGGAAGGTCAAAAAGTTTCTTTCTGGTCTATGTTTCTTATTTTCGGGGTGGATGCTGTGATTCTATGGTGGCATGAGTGAAAAACAATTACAAATCATATAATGTTACTTGTACACTGAATGGCACTGCTAATGCTCTGAATGATGCTGGCAGGAAGCCTAATTTGATATCTTTCCCTTGTGAATGCAGTGATTTAGCCAGACTCCTTAAAATAGAGGAAAGCCATGAAAAACATAGAATAAGATCAGATTATGAAAAGCATGCTTTAGACAGTAGAATGTATTAAAAGTTGCTATTGCTTGTAGAGGGAGGATAAATGACCAGTTAGAGGGGCTAAGAGTTGTTTGTAATCTCTAATACATAGAATTGGTTTTTTCCTCTGCCCCCTCTTTCTCTCTTTGGATCTTTATCTGTGCATCATTAGCGATGGCTACTGCATAAATTATCTCAGAATCGCTATGCTTGTAATTTTATCTTGTCCGCTGGCATAATATAAGATCTTGTTTAACAAGTGTGCCATATCTTCCCCTCTTTCTCTCTTTGTGTATATATATGTGCATCCATTATGGTGACCACTGCATAAATTCAGTCCATTGCTATGCTTGTTGTTTTATCTTGTCTGCCAGCATGATATAAAGGTCTTGTACAAATATGCCATATCTTCAACCTAGGCAAGCACCATAAAAAAAATGATTTTCATTTTGTAAGGAGGGCACAATTTTATTGTAATGACCACTTAGCATGAGTTAACTTTTATATGGGCATCTGTGTTATTCTATAATGTTTCAATAGTACTGACCAGGATGGTTATTGGAGGAAATTGTTTTGGTTTCTATAGTTATTAATGGATACCGCAAACTTGATTTAGGTGTTCCATAAGTTTAGGCCCTAGGGGTTTATTTGGTAATGGTAGGTCTTGTAGTTCAATCGATATCTCAGAAATATCATAAACAATATTTTTTTTTTAAAAACACACATAACCGTCGCTTAAGCGACGCCTCTTACTGTCGCTTTTCCGACGCTTATACTCTATATCCGTCGCTTAAGCGATGGAACTGCATGTCGCTTATCTGACGCTTGCAGTTGATATCCATTGCTTCCTCGACGGCATAAAGGATACTTTTTTTTAGAAGTCTGCCTATCCGTCGCTTATCCAACGGGCCCTTCTGTCGCTTAACTGACGGAAAGAAGGTTATTTTCTCAAAAAAATTCACTATCGTCGAAGATATTCTATCGCTTAACCGAAGCTTTAAATTTAACCGACAGTTAGTAAAGTGTCACTTAACCGACGGTTATTTAAGTGTCGGATAGCCGACGACAAGTTTCCAACGCTTAAAAAAAAATCAAAGTGTCGTACATGCGATAGGGAAGTGTCGAAAATCCGACATGACGGCCGTCGGATTTTTGGTCAAAATGTAGTAGTGCATGTTTTATTAGTGCCAAATCATACACAAATTCTCCCATATGATAGGGTTCATTACTGTTTGTTACAGGTTCATAGTGATACCCTTTTTCCTTAAAGGATAAATCATTTTCATCAACTTGTCACCCTTGTGGGATATGTGAATAAATACACATATAGAAAACCATGCAAATTGGGGGGTAACACAATAATTATTGTATTACAGTCCAAGGGGTTAGCTCAACCAATTGTCACCAATTTTCTTGGGCATTTAGCTAATTCTATGTTGATAGGTCCACACTACCCAATGTGTTGGGCCAAACTGATGACCAATTTACATGTGTAGCAATATTTTGAGAAACAAGGGTAGGAATTCCACTCCACCTCGAACTTCTAAGGTTAAATAAGTGCTTACACTACCTCTATAGAAGTGCTTCCACCTTCTTCTACATAGGAGAAATTGATGAAAGTACATCATGCATTCCAAGTAATCTAGGTGCAATTTGTAGAGCTATAAGAAAATTTGAAATTAGTGCTCACTTCAGAGGAAGTTGAATTAGAAACACAAATTATAGTTTCAAAGGAAATTTTGTAGTAGGTGAATCCTAGGAAGAATGGGTTTTCGATCCTAGTTGGATCTAATTTTTAGATTTTGACATAAGAAGCGCATGAAAGGTTATACAATTTGAGAGTGAGACTTGTATATTTTGTAAATACAACAAGTTATTTGGTATTTATTGATGACTTTGTGCAAATATTCCATGACTAAGGTGACAACTATAACCAAGCGCATTGCTATAACACTCTCAAATTAGCATCAATTTGCACATAAGCTAGCACAAATTCAAGGGCATGCCAAGAAGAATTATTCAACATTTGTAGACATTTAGATATAGATTTTTTTGGAAACTCAACTCTATTACAAACTTAAGCCCATGAAAGGTTGAACAACCATCAACCCCATCACTACCAAAATAATTGAAGGTCCTTTACTTGTTGTTGCATTGCTACTGATTCAAGCAAGTATAGAATCCTCACTCATACCACACTTATTGTTCTATGATCCTACTCACATTATTGAATAATATCGAAATTTCAAACTAATTTGACTTTAAATAGTGTACCAAATATTCTTTAACTCTGTCTTGTTCTTAAAAAACACTTCAAACAAATACAAGTACTCCTATTAAGGACCACTCTTGAAGGGATGCCAACAAGTCCTACTATTTGTACCTAAATGAATCTGCAATAAACCTCTTACAGGACTGTCTTAGTGAGCCAAAACAAATTGCATTTTGTTCCTCTTTTGTTGTCATATCCTCCTCTTAATACTTGGACAAAAATTATTCGTAAACTTGTTATGTGATTTTATCATATTGATTGTACTACTAGTAGTTCCATTTTTTTATCATGTAAGGGGTTATGCATCATATAATATTGTGTTAGTTCTTGCAATGCTAGTGCTTGAAATACTTCAAAGCCTCTAAATGGAAGCCATAGTCCAAAAAACATTCTACAACAACAAATAATTACATATCATCAAAATCATACCCTATATTGGGATCCTTATCATTGATAGCAACCTCTACCTCATCCATTGGCCTCTTCATTGATCCTCCAAGGATATATCAGTACTAGTACTTGGTAATATTTGTGGGTCCAAGTCCATCCACCATGTTTTTTTGCAATGAAACACCATCCAATTTTGATGAAACTGGCTAATCCAAGCTGCAAAACTAGGAAGACATTTTAACATTCCTAATCAGTAATCAGTGGTTTTGACTTGAATGAAAGGTATATTTTAATTAATTTCATGATGAGTTACTCCTACAACGAAAATCAACAAGAAAGGGGTACATAGAGGGATTGGTTCTCTTTATTAAATTCCAATCCCATACCCTCATATATGATAGAAGTTAGTCTTAAAATATTACAAACCCAACAATCCTAGAATGTTGAAACCCATTTCACTAACATAGTTTAAATTCTGAAAATTTGTTGGATTATTTTGAATTGTAATGACTGGAAGTGTTTCCAAGTGCTAAGATTTGTTGGGGAGGACACAGATTTCCTTCAACTCAACCAATGTTGAAGTCATATGGGTGTCTTTAGACTCTACATGCATGTCTTCCAAGGAGTTATAAATCATGAACTTTCTTGGTCATGCATTTTACTTTCCATCAGTTACTAACTTACTTCCATTGGTGGGGTTCAGGCCCAACCATTGTGCTTTGAGTATTATAGCTTTTTGGAAAAATAAAAAAGGTTGTCATTGCAATAAAGTTTAACTCTTGTAAAATTTACCCTTGCACTGTTGTAGTTTATAACTTTATTGTTCTCCTATCTCATTGAAAGTGATATAATTTTAATCATAATTTTAATAAGCAGTAATAATTTTGTTGAACCTTGTTTTCTTACTTTATGCTTTTACTCCTGCCAATTTTTGAAATATCAGTTTTCATTACCCTTTTGTGGTGAAATTGAAGTCTGCTGAATCTTATAATTAATTATATTTTGTTTTTTCTTCTAACCTTTCCACTTATTGTCAACAATTCCATAAACAAGAAAATCAAGACCCCACACTGTGTCGAGGCTTATATTTCTGATATTTCTTAGCATTTTGCGTGATGGATAATATGATAATATAATATTATTAATGTCCAGCAGGTGACCACACCAGCAGGTCAAAGGGACTAAAACCATATGTCTAGTGTGAGTATAATGTGGGAGTGCCAAAGAAACTCCTATAAATGCTGGAAGAAAAAGAGAAAAAGGCAAAATAGTACATCATGAGTAAGTGTTTAACTAAAAGTGAATCTCTAAATCTAACCAAAGAAACCTAAAAGGCACAACAGTGGTAGAAGTGTAAAGATATAAAGGGATGCTCTGAGATTGAATATCTAGGTGTTGGACAAAATAGAAAGAGAGATGGAGATGATGCCAATGTCTCTTGGTCCTGATAATTGGGAGTTAAGGGGGCGATTGCGTGACCGACTCATTATTTGAGTACTACTCCTATAGCATTGTCAAAGGTTCTGTTTGCACAATCCTGGGGGGTGGATGCAATATAAGTGAGGACACCTTGATTTCCTGCCATCTAAGGTGGAAGGGAAGAAGCTCCTGATAGAAATCTGGTTGCTTGGATGAGTCTGCAGGTGCAGTGTGGTAGGTGGGAGGCACCTTGCTCTGTACCCATCTAGAACTCTTTATGTGACTCTGTCACTCTGATGAAGCATGGTATATGGCTGGATCCAATAATGTCTCACTAGCCTTGAATATATTGTTCAACCACCTCTAGAAATTGAACCCAAGTGATAGATCAATTACACTCACAAAATTGCTAATCAAACATGCAAAATTCACACAAAAGGAGATTGAAAATGGAGCATAACTTAATCCTGTATTGAATAAGTGTACATAATCTAACCATATGAATTAATAGTATGCTAAAACATATAATTACATGAGATATTCGAAAGCACTAGGTTTCTATTCGAATTGCTAAAAAAGAAGGCTTACTAAAACAAGTCAAATCCCCCATAGGTGCAAAAAGGACTTTCCAAATATATGAAGATCCTCAAGAATTGGATAAAGAAAGTGGGAAAGATAATAAGTGATGGAAATACAACTCATTCATGTTTCTTTTTGGAGAAAAGGAAGGAGGATGATGTGGTAAAAAAACAAGGCAAGTTCCCCTAGACTAGCTTTTCCTTTATGCCTTAAAATTGCTGTAAAGCAAGGACACTTTCAGAAAAAGTAGATATGCACTTTTAGGAACCAAGAATAAAAGAAAAATTTCTAAATATGTTTACAGGATGATTCCAAACCGCTCCATGAACCAGTTTAATAAGTATTGACTTCTAGGAACATGTGGAAGTCAACTAGCATAGAGAGGGAATCTAGGAATAAGACAAAAATGATTAATTAATGTAAAATATGGGTAACTATGGGTTGATTATTATAAAACCCCCCTTAATCCTGAATTTATGAGTAAATATCATAAAATTATAGGGCTTAGCAAGAATTCTTAGTCACCCTTTTACATACTGCATGTCCATAAAACCAAGGAAAGAGGCAAAAACCTAGTGGGAAAATTCTCCCTTAAACATGGACACAAAACAAAACTTTGGAAATGTTGTTATCAATCATTCTTCACCACATTATTAGAAATCCCCAACAATGATTTGATATTACTGAAGGTATTCTCACAGAATACTTTGGTGATGATATCTGCTACTTGTTCTGAAGATGCGCAGTAGAGTAGAGAAATGGTACCAGCATGCACAAGCTCCCTGATATAGTGCATACGGATCTCAATGTGCTTGGTTATTTGTATTTTAACTGGATCAGTGGAGATTTTAATGGTGCTTTAATTGTCACAATAGATGAATGTTGAAAACTCTGATGCGAAACCACATTCTTCAAGTATTCCTTGCAACCACAAACATTGAGTAACTGCATTTACAACTCCTCTATACTCCACCTCTGTAGATGAGAGTGCTATGGCACTCTACTTCTTACTTGATCAATATATTGGTTCTTTTTCAAGCATTAACACATATCCTAAGGTATACTTTTGATCTGTGTTGTCACCTG
Organism: Pseudotsuga menziesii; assembly: GCA_001517045.1. Classification (NCBI taxonomy): domain Eukaryota; kingdom Viridiplantae; phylum Streptophyta; class Pinopsida; order Pinales; family Pinaceae; genus Pseudotsuga; species Pseudotsuga menziesii. Next base: position 5,100 of record LPNX010640400.1, on the reverse strand, counting down.
CCCAATCACTGTCAGTAAATCCAACTAGCTCTAAGTCAGATTTTGCTTTGTAGAAAATCCCATGAGTCCTTGTTCCCTTAACAGTGTTTAGGATCCTCTTGGATTCTCTCCAATGGATCTCATGAGGCTGATCCATCTATCTTGAAGCCACACTAATTGCATAATATAATTCAGGTCGAGTATGTGTAAGATAAAGAAAACACCCAATCAACTTCCTATACAGTGTATTATTTACCATAGGAGAAGAACCTAGTTTCTCAAGCTTAACTCTTGAAAGGAATGGAGTCTTACTTGGCTTGCAATATTTCATGCTGAATTTGGTGATAAAATCCAAAGAATACTTGGACTGATGGACCTTGATTCCATGTTGGGATTGAGCAATTTCGAGAGCAATTTCGAGACCCAAGAATTGGCTCAACAATCCCAAATCTGTCATAGAAAAGGCATGGTTCATTGCATCCTTTAAGGAGGCAATCTCTTTCTTTGAAATTCCTATAATAAATAGGTCATCCACATAGATAACAATAATAATTAAAGAACCATGAATTACCTTCAAATAGACATTAGGATAATACTTGCATCGAAAAAAAATCAGTGACAACAGAAAGCCATCAATCTTGGCATACCAAGCCTTGGGGGCTTGCTTGAGCCCATACAATGATTTATTTAACCTGCACACTAAAGATGGATTAGATACGAAACCTTCTGGTTGATGCATATATATCTCTTCATTCAAATCTCCATTTAGAAAGGAACACTTAACATCCATGTGATGTACCTCCCATTGCTTTGAATCTACAATGGCTAGAGCTAGCCTGATGGAGTCCATATTTGCCACTGGTGTTGTTACAGCTGATTTTACCACACATGGTGGATCACACCTTTATTTACTTCCCTGTACCTTTGCAGACTCTTTGGACCCCATGGACCATTTTTTTACCTTTGATGTTTCCAAGATCATCCCTAAAAACATGCCTTATTTGCTATACATGACTTTTAAACCTATTCTCGCGTATATACACAGATTTGACCCTCAAACCTGTGTACATCGCGATGTGTACAAAAGGACAAATAGTTGTGAATTTTTCCTTGATGTGGATCCAAGTCACTTGTCTCTTGGCCTTCCATATGCCTTTAGATCACTTGGATTTGACCTTCCATTACCCCATTGAAGCACTATATAAGGAACCCTTTGGATACATTGAAGGGAGAGGAATTGAAGAGAAAGAAAACTATAGTCCATTGTTGCCGGAGATTATACTTGAGTCTACATCGCTTTGTCCCTTGGATCACTTTTTTTTCTTCCCAAGCTTGCCTTTTCTTGTGAGCTTGCTATTGAGAGATGGAGGATTGAAGTGGTGGAGGCCCGGGTGGAGGACTCAGTTTCTCCAATTTGCGGACGTGCCGATAGAGGTTGTCACTATTGTAATCTCTATTTTATATTAATAGATATATCTTTTCCTGTCCAATAATGTGTATTTAAATGAGTATTGAATACATGGATGATTTTAAATGATTATATGTTATTTATTATATATTCTAGAGTAGGTCTAACACCATCATATAGAATGCTTATCTCATTTGCTGAATGTTGAGAGAGCAAATTGCTAATAAAAGTGAGAGTGGAAAATCTCAATGGGGATCTACATCAAACATCCAGAATAAGGTATGTTTTGAGATCCTTTAGTGTTAGATATTTGGTTTCTCTTGCATATGGGAAATGATTGATTTCTGCGGTTACTCTGTCTGTTGTGGTACCCCAAGCCATAGGAAGTTTTCTCCGTAACAGAATTGGAGACCATACTGGGGACGTTCCTTGTATTTCTTTGGGGTTTGGGGTCACCATGTGCTTGATATTATTAACTTGCTCTTTGTTTCTCCTTATTTCTATTTTTCATTTTATAGTATGTTCATCCATTAACACTCCCCTTTATTGGTTTGACCCTTGGCCTGCTTTTTACCACTGTCTTCTCTGTATACACAGGTTTTGAGACAAAAGTATCGTACATATGTGGATTTATGGCCAAAAGTCCCGTATACATGCAGGTTTTTGGACAAAATCCACGTATACATGCAGCTTGTTGGCCAAAAGTCGCGTATATATGCAGCTGTTCTTTAAACATTCGCGTACATCCTCCCTTTTGGTGAGTTTGATGTTGTGGGAAGTTGTTGGGTGGGTTGTGAGTGTGGTTAGGTCTTCCTTGGGTCTGATGTTGTCTGTTGGATGCTTCTTTTGTGACCAGAGACTGCTTTTTCATTGTTTTTTCTTTGAAAGTAGTTTTATTCATTTATCCTTTTTGTTTTGCCATTAGTGCATTTCTCTTTTTGTCTCAGTGTCTTGCTGGGCTTTTGTTTTATACTTGCTGCAGAGACTGAGAGTTTTTAAATGAATTTTATTATATTTTTCATTCTTTTATATTGAAAAATACAAAATAGTTGCACTCTTAGTTGCATATTAG
>LPNX010640375.1:0-248885 GCA_001517045.1 Pseudotsuga menziesii | reverse complement strand
AATGGAATCAAGTGAATCCCAGTTCTTTCAGTCTATTACAAATTGTGTTACTATTATGTGCGAATAGTTCCATAGGAAGTGAACTCATGTTTACAGGGTCTATTCATAGAGGTCTATCTGATGAGTCTGTAAGTGCCAGACTTGTTTTAGTGGCAACGTATGAAGTAAAACATTTCCATTTGAAGGGAACCAAGGCAAGCCTAGTTCCTTCAGTCTGTTAGAAATTGTAGTACTACTGCTTACAAGTAGCTCCACCAGAAGCCCAAGAGGTTAAATCAACCAGTTTTTTACAGTGTTGTTGGACATTTGGCTAGTTCTGTGCCAGCAGGCACCATATTCAAATCTCCTGGGTTAGGTGCACAAGTCTATGCCAATGGGTTTACTATGGATGCCATCCAATCCTGTAGAGAAGCATCCCCTGGGTTTCCCAATGAGATTTTCCTTGGAAAAAAATAGTTCCTGGAATGGACACATACTTACAGGATCTATGTTTTGAGGTGTACTTGATGAGTTTGTAAGTGTCAAACTTGTTTCCATGGTGACTTATGAGGTGAAGCATCTGCATCTTAAAAGAATTAAAATGGAAGGAAAACTGGAAAGGTAACCTCTACAGGTGATATAGGCCTACTTCCTGCATTCTTTTGCACTGTGGTATTAGTGTATGTGAACTCAATGTCTCAATGAGAATCTACGTCATGATAGAACTGAAGTTCAATGAGTATCATAAAAAGGGATGGAAATGAATAAGGTAAGACATAATGGTGTGCGATCCCTTGGTGATAGTCTGGTAGGGCACTCAGTCACTGACTACATCTACCATCTACCAGGAAAACACTGCTTTTAACCCATTGACAAAATACGTTGACGTTTTGTCCCACTTTGATCAGCTATTGTCCGCTAAGAAGGCTATCATACTCGAGATCATCACTCTTGTTGACATTTTTGAGTTGGTGGATACCATCCTCAAAAAGAATGAAAGGACAGAACAAAAGAATTGAAGCTAAATAGGTATATGAGGCTCCAATTCTCACTTAGGTACAGTGAGCAATTAAGCCATGAGGCCTATATTGCATGCATTTTTTACTAAAGGGGTCTTTGATGAACTTTAAATTATGGCCAAGATTTAGAGCAGATTTAAACACGCTTAATTAAGCCATGAGGTTAAGCTACAGTTCACATCTAAACATACATAAGCCATTATGCCTAAGCCATAAGGCCAAGCTACAGTCCAGGTCTAAACATGTGCACATCAGCCATTATGCCTATATTGCATGCATATTTTGCACAAGTGATCTTTGAGGAAATTTAAATTATGGCCAAGCGATAGTTCAGACTTAAACATGCGTAATTAAACCATGAGGCATATCTTACATACATATTTTGCACAAGGGGTCTTTGAGTCTTGAGGAACTTTAAATTATGTACAAGCCATAGTTCAGATCTATAAACATGTGCGCATAAGCCATGATGCCTATAATGCAAGCATATTTTGTACAAGGGATCTCTGAGGAAATTTAAATTATGGCCAAGCTCTAGTTCAGACTTAAACATGCACAACAAAACTGGATTTTGAAAGCATGGGGTTGATTTGATAAATCATCAAATCCCATGGCCTAAAAGAGCGATAGTCTAAACAATCAACAATTGGATTCCAAGAAATTCAATTTTTAAACATGCTGAATTCCAATCCATGCAATTAAAAGGAGTTGCAAAAAAGGTGACAAGGGTAAGCAAAAGCCCATAGGTAAATTTGGTGCTGGTCCCATTGACCTATTTGTGGTCATTTGTTCAACACTACTGAAACAATCTTATCTTATGTTTGTCCATGTGTGTCTACAAAATTTAAATAAATGTATATGTCCGTGTGTATTACAAACAAGAAAAATCAAGGGAACAATAGATTCACTTCCAAATATTTAGTTCTGGTAATCAACTTAATATTCCCTTGCATCATGCTAACACTACCATATTTCCATTACATCAATGCTCTACAAGACTGCAGGTAGAAAGCAATGCCTTAAGTCAAAAGTGTTCTCTAAATTCTAAGCTAGAATTACCACAGGCACACTTAGCTTTACCTTCCATTCCCCTTCAGTTGCCGGAGAACCATTTGGGAGTTGGCATTGAAGACCTTTAAAACCAAACAATTAATTATGAGTTTTATATATAGCACTCCTTGATATGTAAAAAAAGCAAATCCCATAAATATATTGGACTGTTTAGCATCTTTGCTTGATAAAATGAGATAAATTAAACAAATTCCAAAGAATATTAACTTAGCTCACCTGAATGACCCCCGTCTCACCCCAGCAGCAATGATCTGTCCATCAGAACGAAATACTCCTGAATATGCCTGCAGCAGAACAGTTCAAGAAACCTTTATAAAAAATTTCTAGAAAACATTACCAAAGCTTTTCAAGCAATTTGAACACAGTTCAACCATGGGCAAGAGAACCAATGCCAAGAATCAAATACTCTGAAAATAAATAAATGAATCAGCAACAGCTACAGAGTAAAAGGAAAGAACAATTTTACACCCCTGTCAGAACTTAAGACATAAAACTAGAACCATGAGTCTATTGCAATTAAATATGAAGTTCTTAATTACATGATTGGAATTTGGGGAATGCACTATCACATATGTGTGCAGGCATCATAAATACTAAAAAAAACACAATGGTGTCCAAAAATACATTATCAGAAAAATAGTCGCTAAAAATGCAGCAAAGCACACAACGGCCGCCTTGCTGTAATAAAGCATTTAACTCTAACAACTTGATACCTCTCAGTCAGCCAAGGGATTTCACATTTAAGGCATGAATGAAATACAAATCTAGTATAGATTGGCAAAGTTACTTCACATTGCAATATTTTCAGAGATAATTTGTACTTCTTGAGCTTCCATGCAACCTGTTGTCTGTTTTTAAATGTTCAGCTGCAACAATTTGCAAATGGAGAGAGATCACAAGTTGTTTCAATCATTTCTCAGATATTGCTTTCTGTTATTGAGATACAGGGTATGATATTGAAGCTTGGAATTCAAGTCCCTTCCATGGAACCTATTGTCTGCCCAGAAAAGGCTTGAAATGGCCATTAACTGCTTCAAGTTTCCTATAACAGCCTGGAAGCATATAGAAAGGCCACATACATTCTGTCCATGTAAGCTAGCTAACCAGAAAGTATTCTTGAAGTGTCTACATAGCTTTCAGTTCGCAGTTTTACTTAATACCAAACTAGACATCTCGTTCGGGTCATCTAATGGTTATGATTTCTGAACACTGGCCTATCTAGAGACTTCTATAAATTGCAATCACAATTGATAGACAGATCGACTTAGGGAATCAAATATGGGGAAGATGCATAAACGCCAAGGTAACTAATGCCTAAATAGCCAGCCACAGAGAGATAACCCCCTAGGTGAAAATATACAAACATTGCCTGAACTATGGGCATAAACTTTGTAACTGCTTGCAAAATCCAGGGTAGCTTGTGAATTTATTGAAAATAAAGGCCCAAATATACAGCGCGGACTGCTCCAAATCAAAATGGCGGACTTCTCCAAATCTCTGAATGCCGGCTTTCAGCTGAACAAAAGGGAAAGAACCCATCAAACATACCATGATTTCCATTACAGAAACCCTTGAATTGGACTCCTTCCTGAAGATTTGAGATGAAATGAATTTGTCAAATTAACAATCTCACAGCCATGAACATGAACATAAACATTGCGTATATTAGCNCTGAAGATTTGAGATGAAATGAATTTGTCAAATTAACAATCTCACAGCCATGAACATGAACATGAACATTGTGTATATTACCTGGTTGAGGAGCTGATTAAGAAATTGAAAGAGCTGCCCATTTGCATCGTTGGCTCCTACCATGGCCGATCTTCGCTGACCTTAACCCCAAAGTCAAGAAAGAAAAGCCAAGGAGCGTAACTAAGTNCCCATTGGCATCGTTGGCTCCTGCCATGGCCGATCTTCGCCCCTGAAATCACTTGGGTTCCAATCTAACAATGGATCTTCGTGGCTTGTGTTCCCATCTCGCAATTATTATGTGTTGTATATATACGAGAGAGATGTAGCACTAACAAATACCCAAATCTACGGCGGACTGCTCCAAATCAAAATGGCGGACTGCTCCAAATCTCTGAATGTCGGCTTTCAGCTGAACAAAAGGAAAGAACCCATCAAACATACCATTATTTCANTAAGTTCCGGTCATGAATTATATATGGAATTCTTTGACCCTGGACTGTTAGAGAAGGGCACTGTCGCCCAAATTAATCCCATTTCAATACTGTAAAGGCCATAATNTGCAGAAACCCTTGAATTGGGCTCTTTCATGAAGATTTGAGATGAAATGAATATTTCATTGCATTGCAGTGGCATCCTGGTAATCACCAAAATGCCGTGTTGAGGGAACACAGGAAAAATGGCCATAGATTGAAAAGCCTTGAACAATGGCCATAAATTGAAAAGCCTTGAACAGGGTCACCTTGGGCTTGAGCTTGAGTGAAATGTAAGATTTTTCTACATTGGCACCCACCACTTCAAGTTGGCGCCAAAACCCAAATTGTGAAACTACACTACTAACATGATATAATGAAATTTGTATTTGTTCAACTTGAATTGTATTATATTTGTATTTATTTAACTTAATTTTTTTATATGTATTAATAGTATATAATAAAAAATTACTAGGTATATATTTTTTAAATTTTATATGTATTATTAGTACATAATAAAAAATACTTAGTAACATTTTTTTAATTTATAATGTAACTAGTTTAATAATTAATATTATTTATAGATAAAATATTTAAAAACAAATGTATATAGATATATTTGTATAGTTATTTTCAAATATATAAGTAATAGCTTACACTATGACATTGTCATAGTTAATTTACCATTAAGACATTGTCATAATTAATTTGGTGTTAACAGTGGAGTTGTAACACGTGAGGCTTTGCAATTTACTAAGTTCTAGGGGGTCTATGAATTCATTTGTAATCTTAGAATTTAGAAAAATATACAACATTGTCAAAATTGTAATTTTTCATTGCCGAACTAATCCACAACTAAAAATGACCAAATAAATGACCAATTGTTATGTGGTCATTTTTTTCTAGATACCCCGTGACCAAATTTGGTCATTTATATTGGTCTTTTTTAGTTTAGTTTTATCATGTGACCAAAATTGGTCATTTATCTTGGTCGTTTTTAGTTAGCCCGCTTAAATTTATCAATTTTGGTCATTTATCCCTTGAAAAAAATTGTGGTGACCAAAATTTTTGGTCTCTTGGTCACTAATCTCTCATTTTGCACTAGTGTTGAGGCAACCACTATTGTAACAACAATTGTACATGATCAGCTATTGCATTGTAGATCTTAGATCACATTATTCTTTTGACATCATTACAAACATGAGGATGCCTGTCTCGTCCATATACATGTCGCACATGATTTGTATCTCACCCATTGATGGGAACCATATTAATACAAAAATAAAAATCCACCATGCCCCAGCCTAGGAAGCACCACCTCTCCCCAAAAAATCCTATGATGTATGTCAGTCATACGATGAGCCCCTACCCTCAAACATCAGGAGGCAATCTGTTAACCCAAAAAATTACACATTTTGGCTCTACATGACCTACACCACAAAGCAATCCATTTCATTTCCCTCATTTGACCCCCACACCCTTGCAAAGGCTCAAAAAACACAAAAAGAACTTAAAAACCCCTAAAAACAGCCAAAGTAGCTCTCATAGGGGCTAAACCCTACAAAACAGGGCTAAAACCCCTCAAAGGAGCCTAAAATCCCCAAAGGGGCTAAGAATTGGGTGAAAGGGGATTGAAGCCCTAAAAAGGGGCTAAAGCCTTGACCAAGGGCTTAAAAACCTAAAATATCAAGAAAAAACTATAAATACAGGGGTGGGGATCACTCTCAATTCATTCCTCATTTTCCTACCATTACTTTTCTCGTGTGAGTGCCTTGAGACCCATCTCTCTCAAGCCATTCACCCCTTTGTCTCATTTTCTCCATTAGCCACTTCCCTTATGTGTTGAGCTTAGCTCCACACCATTCAAACCAGTAAGGAGAGGTTTCTCCTTGAGCTTGGGTATGGTGGCCCATCTTCAATTAAAATCTTAGGTATAATGAGATGTGTGTATTTTTTAGTTTTATTTGCATCTTAGATGTATATGTAGGTTTATTTATAATAGTAGATTGTAGGTTCTCCACTGATTATTTGATTGCAGGTTTATTTTATTAACAGTTTGTTGCAGGGTTTCCATGGCTCAAAGCTAACCCTTTCCTATAGGTTTTTCTTCCATCCACAGGAACCCTATCCTTCTATAGATGGAAGGTATCCGTTGTTGTTCATAGCTAGGGAGAAATCCTTACTACAATGATGATGATGATGATGATGGTGATGGTGATGTCGATGATGATGATGATAATCAGAAATCAATGATATTGATGATGAGGAGGAGGAGGAGGATGAGGATGTAGATGATGATGATGATGATGATGATGATGATGGAGATGATGATGATGTTGATGATGGTGATGATGATTATGATGATGATGATGATGATGTCGATGAGGATGATGATGAGGATGATATTTATGAGGCATTGATGATGATGATGATGAAGTCGATGATGGCGATGATGAAGATGACGATGACGATGATGATGATGATATTGATGAGGAATATGATGCTAAAGAAGAAGAAGAAGAAGAAGAAGATGATGATGTTGATGATGACTAAGATGATGGTGATGAGGATGAGGATGATGAATATGATGATGATGGTGGTGGTGGTGGTGAAGATGATGATGATGATGATGACAAATATTTTGATGATGGTTATGACGATGATGATGACGATTATGATGATGACGACGATGAGGATGATGAAGATGATGATGATGTTGGTGGTGGTGGTGAAGATGATGATCATGATGAAGATGATGATGAGGATAGAGATTGTGATGATGGTGATGATAATGATGGTTTAAACATAACTAAATAGTCATAAACATAATACATTATGGAAAATAATGTTCTCACATACCTTCTATATTCCAACATTACATAATGTCATTCGGATTCTTATTCATCTAACTCAACATCTGTATCATCATCTGGTTTTGAATCCCTATTGTTGAAAATATTTCTCATATCAGGATAATGATCAAATTCATTTTCAGTTACATATTCATCATCAATATCATAAATGTCAATTTCATTGTCTAATAAATCATTTGTATGATCAACTTCTTGATCGGATTCTTCATTTGACACAACTACGTCGATGCCCAACTGCTCCTGATATGCATCACCTTCTTTTTAAACATTGTCTTCTTCCTCTACTACATTATACTTGACCGATATTCCTCTTGGATCATATCTAATAATGTATGACCAACCTGCTTTACCTGTAAGCTATAAGTAGAAGAATTGCTCACATTCACTTGAAAGAACATAAGGCTATGTACCTGGTTCAATTGCCCTTGTATTAACCATGGTAAATCCATTGGCATGCTCAATAACAGTTCTTTCAATATCATGCTCATTCATTTGTATCCTGTAGCATTGGACCTCAAATAGAAATACTTTAAAATAATTAAAGTCACACTCAAATATATCGTCCAAATAACCATAGTACCTATTTTCAGATACTTATGGATTTCTGTCACTTCTAGAGGAAACATTAGTGACTTGAAAAACTACAGGTATCCCACAATCAAATGTTTTCCTCTTGTCATTCAACTTTTTGATGCGAAATTTATGACCATTGCACCACATAGAATTGTGATGTATCAGTTGCATCATGCCCGTCTTGGTAAATAAATATATAAGAAGATATAAACGAGATAAATATTTTGATACAATGTGAAAAAATGAAAAAAATGAGCAGGGTAAATATACTTTCGTTTTTATCTTTTAAACCACATGCTAAATCAATTTTCCTTTGACTAAGTTCAAGATATTGTTCTCGATGACGTTCCATTGTTTTGATCATTTTACTAACCCATTCCCATGATAAGGCACCATAGTATTCTTTACATCGTTCAATCCATTCCTCCATCCAATCAATGTTATTTTCAATGTATAAATGTATTACATCCCACACGCAACCAACTATATGAAAAATTAACAATTAAGAATTGTAAATTAGCTATCATTAAAGGAAATTAAGTTTACCTTAAAATAATAATGGAATAATAAAAATTACATAAATTGAAAAATTAATTGTATAATAAATAAAATGTACAACATTCAATTACCTTTCACTTTCCTCTTTCTACCTTTCCCCAATAGGACCTACCCTTCAAATTTGTTGATGGAGTTGACATGCCAAATGCGAGGCAGATTGATATTTTTTTCTAAATTTGGAAGATACCGACTAATGTACACCATGGATTGATATAGCATATAATCCCTACACCATAGAACCCTCATGGTGTGCTCTTTGTCTAACAGAATCCTTCCATGACTTCAAATTCCTTTCCACCATCTATATTGACCTTGAGTTTACAGGTCCACACAATTCAATCTCCTCAACTTGGTGTATGATATAATGTTCTTGTGCATTGGAAAATGATGGAGGTAAATACTTCAGCATTTAACACATTAGAAGAGGAGTTTCTCTCTTCCAATACCTAATATATTCTTTATAGATTTATTTAGATGAAATCCACCTACAAAATATGCAATAAAAGAACATGAATGATCAACCAGATTGAGGCATATAATATATAATAAAGTTCCAAGTTGTAAAACACATTATGTTAGCAAGCCATGCAACCAAAAGAATGGGCATTTTTCATGCATATAAAATTGTTAATTACCTCATGTATTTACCAAGATCATATATAACTTGTTTTATGTTTTAATCAAATCTATTGTAACGGTAAAAACTGTTTTACTGTAACTTCTCAAACTTCCACTTTCTAAAATAAAAATAATCCATGAGTTGATAAAATATGATATGATGATAGATTTTAGGATATTACAACGTATCTCACCTTTAATATGGCTTGAGCGTTTCATAATGAAGAGTTATGTCCCTTCACATTAATAGCTAACTACTGTAATAATTAATAATAATTATTTTATTTAATTATTATCCTATTTATGTTCGTTACATTGCCACTCCCTCAGAAAATGCTTTATCCTCAAAGCCATGTAATGTTTTTACATCATTTTTTGTGGTGTTGCAGCTGACGAAACATGTCAATACGAACTTCTAAGAGTTGAACACAACTTCCGATATGTGGATAAATCAATCCATCCCAAATTGATTTGTTGTGGACTGTTGGCATTCCATATTGATTTATCATTAGGATATGTGATCACATTGGTACCGTTATGTTTCGACATTTCCCACTTTTTAGAATATCTATTTTTATGGTTGGGGTGTCGATAAGGAATTTACACAATGCCATTTTCTTTTACTAGTGTCATCTTTTGAGCATTGATATCAGGAGAAAGTTGTATTTTCATCTCTTGAGGTTTTAAGGTTTCGTTCTGTATCTTTTCCAACTTGTTTTCTAACTGCATGTTATCATTTTGAAACTTCTTAATCACTTCTACATGTAATTTTGTGTCATCTTCAGAATTCTTAAGTTGTTCCTTAAGATCTTCGTTATGCCTTCTGATACAACGATTTTCTTCCTGTTTGTCTAGAAGTTTTCCTTCAATGTCTTCCGTAGATTGATCTGTCTTCTGACTACTTTTCAACTTCTTAATTTTTGTGACTAGTGCCTTGTTATGATTTCTTAATCTGAAAATTTCTTCGGAATTGCATGATAACACCTTGTTTACTTTTTTCAGTTCCAACTTATGTGTTTACTATCATCATACTGCTGCTGAAGTTTTTCTTCTTATTGTTGATGATGATGTAACTCTATTTATTGATTTTCTAACTTTCTCTGGACTTGCGCTAGCTTAGCATCTTTTTCCATGATGAGCTTGTTTAGACATTTTATTTCTTCTTTTAAATCATTATCACTTACATATTGTGATTTGCTGTCATTTTTTGACTTTTTGATCTGGTCTTCTAGATTTTGATTATGAATTTTTAAACATGATATGTCTTTTTCCTCATCAGATAACATTTTCTTGTTATCTCTTATGGTTCATTCTAGCTGTCGATTTTGATTCCATAAGCAGTGATTCTCATTGTCTTTCCACTCCTTCAACCACTTTTGTTTCTTAACCTCAGCTTGTAAACTTGTATTGATCACCTTATATTTCTCTAACTCGTCCGCTATTGTTTGTAGCTTTGCCTTCATTTATGAATATGCAGGTACCATTGTCTATGACTATGTTTCTACCTCACTTTTGTCTTCTTTTCTTCGAGAAGGGTAGATACAAAAGCTGTAATAATTCTCAATATGTTTCTTTTGAAAAAAACTTTCTTCAACTATTTCTTGTTAAGTCAAATAACCCTTTTTTTCCCAAAAATAATTTTCTTTTTTTATAATAATAATTATTAATTATTCAATTAATAATATTACTATATTAATGTTTTATAAACTATATATATAGTTTAAAATATAGTTTTTTTAAATAATAATTAATTATTGTATTAATAATTATATAATAAAAATCTTTATTTTATTATTTGCTTTAATAATAATAAAATAATGTTTTGAAATATTATAATTAAATAATCGAAAAATGCCAATAATTTTGTAAAATGCTAGTAGATTGGATGGTTGGGAGGAATGAGTGTTACCTTCCCCACTTAAGTTCAAATCTCATCTGCTTTTTAGTAGCAATTATTATGCACTTTTTTTCTTTTTTTATTTCCCTTAAGTTTTGTAAAATGTGAGTAGGTTGGGTGGTTGGGAGGAATGAGTGTTATATTCTCCACCTAAGTTCAAATCTCACTTGCTCTTTACTAGTAATTATTATGCACTTTTATATTCAAAACAAAACCCACTTTAAGAAACTAGGTCTGGTTTCACTTTTACCGTCTCTCTTTTTTTTCCTTTTCCTTTTATCTTTTCTTTTTTAACTTTTTTTTCTTTCCTTTTTTTTGTTTTTTTTTCTATTTTTCCTCCTTCTTTTAGTGTTTTTTTTGTTTTTACTTTTTTTTTGGACTTTCTTTTCTTTTTTTTTACTTGGTCAAAGACCATAAATTTAGGGACTCCCTAAGATTATGATTAAAAATCACAATATGGCGAAAGGGCTGGATCACAAACTAGCTCTGATACCACTGTAATGATAAAAACCGTTTTACTATAATTTCTCGAACTTCCACTTTCTAAAATACAAATAATCCATGAGTTGATAAAATATGATATGATGATAGATGTTAGGATATTACAACATAGCTCACCTTTAATATGGCTTGAGCGTTTCATAATGAAGAGTTATGTCCCTTCACATTAATAGCTAAATACTATAATAATTAACAATTATTATTTTATTTAATTATTATCATTATTTAATTATTATACCATTTATGTTCGTTACAACTATATGGGAGAGCCAGAGGTAGAATGTACAGTAGAAAAAAGAAAATCATTATCTAATGTTTCCAAATATAAGAGAATAATTACTAAAAATATTTACTTAATGAAAATTATATAGGTAAATAATCACCTTAATGAATGTATGCTAGACATGATTTTTTACACCGCCAAAATGACCTTTTTTGGTTAAAATATTTTGTATGTTCGATGAAAACCCCGTCGGAAACCTTATTTTCTGAATGACCTCTTTCATAGCATTTCTTTGTTGCTCCATCAATAACCATGGAATACTAATATTCTGGTTCCCATTTTCGGCATTGGAAATAATTACACTTTGCAATGAGTGATTGGCTTCTGCAATGTCACTACAAATTTTTCCAATTTTATCTTTGTATGACCTTCCATCTAATGTCCACCATATCATTCCTATTACATTCTTCTCGATATGCATTGTATCAAATAAATGAGCTATTTGTAGGTACTCGTAGTAAGGAAACCTACTGAATTGTATGGGATAACTTTTCATTCCTCATGGAACCCCATTCATTCCTTAAATACATTCATTAAACATAAACAAAAACACATTAACAATAATTCATGACACCGATGGTAGAGAAAATTTAGTAAAACATAAAAATCATATTATTACGCGAACATATTGTATGTTGCATATACAATTTGCATACCTCGACAATTTCTGTTATATTCCAACTTCCATATGTGAGGTGTCATTCTTTGTGGTTTCTTTGCATTCTCTTCTTTACCATTGACTTTTTTTCGCTATTTCGGTACCTACGGTTCTTAGGGAGGAAGTTCCTCTACTCATCGAACACCTCCTTTGCTAAACTTATTGAACGACAAGAATTCATCCTAAAACCACATATTGGACAAGCAAATTTTCCCTTTCTTTGAATACCTGCAAGATATATGTATTAATGTTATAGCATCAAAATATTATTAATTTAATAAAAATGCATTTTTTTACCTAAAAAACATATAACTTTACTAAAGTGCAACATAAAGTTACATACCACAAAAATGGTTTAACCCAGGAGCATCATGAATTGTCCATTCAAGTATTCCATCGAACTGAAATTTTTTCTGCCCTATTGGTCTAGAGATGTCATAGATAGTGATTCCAGCCCATAACTTCAATAACTCATCGATAAGAGGCTCAATATATACATCCATATCTTTAACTTGGTAGTTACCTAATTGATCAATAAACATACAATCTTGGTATTTAGTTATTCGTCAAAATATATAAAAGGTGTTATGATGCATTAAACAAAAAACTTTATGAAATAATATAATTACATATTTCAAAAAAATACTTGGACTAATCATTGCCAACATTGTGTGCTCTTTCTTAATGGTCATCCATGGAGATAGGTTATTATTTATGACGAAAAAAAGCCACACTGAGTAAGTAAAACAAAGCTCACCAAATGGATTGAAACCATCAGCTACCAATGAAAGTCTAACATTACGAGGTTCATCTTTAAAATTTTCCTATTTTTCTTCGATGTTCTTCAATGCATAACTATCTCCAGGCATTCAAAGAACACCATCTTCACTTATGTTCTTTGCATGGTAATTCATAGACAGTGCTATACTTTGGTAGCTGAATATTCATTGGAAATGTGGAATTATGGGAATATAACGAAGAACTTTGTGAGGGACCTCTTTTGTTAATTGATCAGTTCAATATCAACTAATTTCACATTGTGGGAATTCATTTTCTGATGCATATTTTTCATAATATATAGTATGATCATTAGGACATGCATCTAGAGATTGATACTCCACTCCAGTTTATTTCATAATCAATAATACCTCTCGACTTGTGGATGGTAAATTATTTGATGGTGGTAATAGAAATTTGCCCCAACAATCTGCAACATTGACAAAAATTGAAATGTAAACAATATACGTCATAAATATTTCATATCCCTAATTTACGAATTAATTAACACTAAAAATAGAGGAAAATAATCAACTTTATATACCTTAGGAGCTATGTGAAACAAGTTTTTGATAAACCATTCAAAACCTTCAAGTTCACCAACAACAAGACAGCATATATAATATTGGTTATTGAGCCTTCATAAAGAGGTTCTTAGGACTTCTTGAGAAGAGGAACATCATGAAAATCATGGAGGTTGTCCTCATCCAATGGAGCAAATGTTTCTTGCATCAATCTATTTATCTCATCTTCACCATTGGTATCAATAATTTCATCTTCATCCATAGAATCATTAAGAACTCAATATTCAATACCATGATCTCAATTCCCATCGTCTTGTAAAGTAGTATTTCTACTATTATGTGGCAAATAGTTGTCTGGCGGTCGACATCTTGGGGGAATTGTCTTTATATTTACAAATAATGCAATAACATTCATGTATAATATACAACACATATATTTAAAATGATAAAAAAGTTTGTGAATACATTATCAATACTATTATAAGAAGTACAATATGTAATGAATAATTTATTACCAAGGGATGATATTCATACCCCCCTTCAGCATGCCCCTTCTCCTTACAATGTTTTTCAGCTGATGTTCTTAAAATTCTTCTAGTTCGCAAACCTTTGCAATCATTGCAAGGGAAATAACACTTTACATCACCCTTTAGCCTAGGCATACCTCCTATTGTTTTCTTCCCAGGTATATTTATTTGACATTCTCATAGCGTATAAAAAAAAACTCATTAATCAATAATATAATGTACGTCTAAATTGAATAGAGTGTATATATATATTAAAGGAGACTGAAAATTAAAGGACTTGATTAGAGGATTACCTAGTCATGCATAGAGGATTACCTTAGTTATAATTCCCTTGGATTACTACATGTTCCAATATTAGGTATTGGTGTATGGTGGGTACTGGCTATTCACTCTACATAATATGAATTTATATATTTCCTTAAAAAAGGGGCTAAGGAAATGTGTTAATGATGTCACAAATTAGGAGTTTACATATTACTTCAATGCATGTGTTGGTATATTAAACATAGATATGGTTTTTCCTTATAAAGTAATGAATTTCTATGTAAATGTCCAAGCGGGTTAGTATGTTGGGTTAAGTGTGTTTTTGAAAGGAGTTGTTACACCATTTTAACAAGTGGTAATACCCATAGGATAATGAATGGTTAATTGGTTCCCTACGTTGGGTTATAATTATTAATTGAAACAAAGTCTACACCATGGTGTCAATGGATCTAATGTAGAAGAAATGGAGGGGTCGGTAATATTGTTCATGTTCGTTATACTAGAGATCAAAAGGTTTCAATAAATTGACATGATATTGTCAAATGACTATCAAAGTTTGAAAAGATACACCATTGTGGTCTCATTGGTTATCTATATTGAGGGGGTAGTTAAATCTAATTAGATTGTGTACTTTAAATATATAACGATGGTCATGATATTAACATTTTAACATAAACCATCATTTAAAAAATTACATTTTAACAGAAATGAAAATTTGAAAATTTACATTTAAACACAAATGACAATTTATAAAATTACATTTTGTCACAAAAATAACAAACTATATAAACATTTTCTCCATTTCATTGAAGCCCTAGTTGGAACATAAAGGGTGCAACATAATAAAATACTAGTGCGTTACAGTCAAACTAAGCTGGAAAATGAATGAGATAAAAAATGTGATGTGTCAAACGGCCAATACCAGACTGTTGAAATCGCAGAACAAAAAACCAATAGAAAGATAGCTGCAAATATAGCAAATGATTTTGAAAATATGACTTAAGAACATGTATTTATAGATCAATAAGGGTTGCAGTTCTAGTGAAAATACACAACGATCAAATTTCAAAAAAACAAAAAGTCAATGACCGTTAAAAAAGAAAAACAAAAACAAGTTTTATTCTTAGAATTCATCACTATAGCGATGGTATGGGCCTTTTGTCTCTATAGAAACTAAATTTTGTCACTATAGTGATGGAATTTCCATAATGTCGCTATAGCAATGATCGTTGGGGAAATTTTCAAAATTTTCCAAAAATTTAAACTGTTTTCCATGAAAACATTGATTTTGACTATTTCGGGGTAAAACTTCGTGGGAATTTTGAGCCATATGTAGTAGTGTCTCCACCGGCGCACAGGGGTTGTGTAGATAGAGCATTGAATCTCTTTTCCTTAATAGAGAGTGCACTGCTGGCACTTTTTCTTGTTGTTGTAAGTGCTTTCTCCACCGACGCTCTTTTCCTTAAGATATAGTGTAGCATTGGAACCTTTCTGCAGTGTAGTAGGTGATAATGTGCTCTTGTGGAGTGTTGTACGTGCACCTGCTTCTCTACGATGCTCTTGTACAATGCTGGAAGTGCACCTGCCCCTCCCAGGTGCTTTGGTGCAGTGCAGGAAGGTGTGCCTACCCTTTGAAACTTAGAGATCAACCCAAATTTCCTTCTTCTTTGGGTTTTGGTTTGATGGATTGTGGTGTTTAGGCTACATATGATAGTCATAGACCCCCTAGACCCAACATTATCTCAGTTTGGAGTTGATTTTGTAGATTTTGGGATGCTTTACTAGTCAAGAGAATGACTTGGTTGTGAGGGGAAATTTCAATCCTCCACCTGTTAGTTCTTTCTTTCCATTCCTAATCACATTTCCAAACCTCTTTAGATCTGTTTTTATTATCATATCTAATATCCAAACCCTTCCTCCCCTCAATCATTGATTTTTGGTTGTTTTGGAGAAATTCTTGAGTGTTTTGAAGTTGTTTGGGTGCTTGTCATTTTCCTTTTGATTGTTGAACGAATAGAGTGTTGTAGATATTTTCTCATTTTTTGTTTGTACATCTAAAAAGAGTATAGTTACCAAGTTTCAATTTGATGCATGCATTTAAATATCGAAGTGTTTCCCTACTTTGTTTTATACATTGTTAATATTTGTTACATCTTTGATTCCATTTGTGCTTTTTAGACTATTATTGTAGAAAGTTAGAACTATTTCACTCAAGGAAATAATTATTTTTTTCTTCATTGTTCATATTCATGTTTTTTTGAAGAGAAAGCTCAATCAAAAGAAAAGAAAATTAAAAAAAAGAGCCAATTTTTTTTTTCTCGGTGGTTCACACCCCCCAACCCCCCAAAACACTCAGGGCGGGGGGTGGACCCACCCCGCAGAATGCCCTATAGCTCATAAGGGAATTCATAGGTGTGTTCAAGAATTGTGGTTGCTGTTAGTAATTGAAGCTGCATAGTTGGATTTGACTAGAACATGGTTTTCTTATATTTTGGATTTCTGTCTTCTTTAACATAAAAGGTATTTCCCTACTTTAGGTAGTTTTCATCGAAAGAGAAATGTGGATCGTCATTTATATAGGATCTTCATTCTTTTTTCGATTTCCTATCTACACCTCAGGAATCCACTTAACTGCATAAGATTAAAGTAAATCTATCTTGGGATTAAAATCATTTAGTAGCTGTGTGTAAGTTAGTGACGTGTTTCGACGTCGTTAAGCATGGTAGCTGTCATTTATTGCCTGCAATGCATCTCGAGGACTGTGTGGTTCTTCCACATACCATCATTATATAAAATGTCCTTTCACATACCCCTAAGGTATATAGAAAGGTACTTCACTTACTTGATTGTATATCGGAAGGCCCCTTTCATATGGTTGTGCATTATATTACACCACTACAGAGTTGAGCTCCCCCGTACCTAGTGTGTATTGGGAGACCCCTTAGGATTATTGTGACCAAATGATTTAACCTTTTGGTCATCTTAGAATCATAATACACTGATACCAACACTCAGGGAGATTACTATGCATGTACAATATAGGTATTCGGGTATTCAGGAAAGGGTACAGTCCCAATACTCCATGTTGCGTTTTACTGTTGGACCCTGTAGTATATAGTGAGTTGTGAAGCCTTGATAATCCCATGAGAATTACAAATTTTGAACCACTCCTATTCACACAGTTTTCTTGTCTCTTTTAGACTTGAGAAATTTTTGATTTGTGTGGTACTTTAGTGAGTTCTAGAGAGTTAAGATATGGGAGACTTTCTTGGGACCACCAGTTAAGAGACCCCCTTTGAGGGCATGTCTTTTTTTTCTCCCCCATGTGGAGTTGTTGGTCATCCCTTCATGACCACTTTGAACCTTCCAGGATTGACTATAGGATTGCATATGTAGTTATTATCCAATCCTGTTATACCAAATGACCCTTTGTGTTAGATCCTGGTCCTTTACCGCATGAGCATAAACCTCATGTTAACCCTTCTCCTTATTCCTAGAATGTTGAATCAACTTCCCTTTCTTCCTCGTAACCTGTTAAAAACTATGATGTTCATAAACGGGAGGCTAAGAAGAAGACAAAAAGGAAGGATAAGAAGAAGAACACTAAAGAGAAGGTCATAGCTCCAACCTCTAATCGTCATGTTGGAATCCCACTAACCATTGATCATCATGATGGTAGTACGGATGTACTTGTTTTTGGCTCGTGTAAACCTAAGTTCCCTTGTAGACTTTGCAAGGGTGATCACCTTCTCAAGGACTATCCCAGTATTTCTCATGTGTCAAAAGTGTGGTCTAAACAACCTGTGTCATTAGTATCTAGTCATCATGATGATGATGCCCCTCCAACCAATGACTCTATGGTTAACAGTCGTAAAGGAAAATCCAATTATTGTTGCTTGCTATGTAAGGGTATGCATTGTACTTACCTTTGTGCTTGCATGGATAAAGCTTCAAAGTTGTTGGAAGATATTATTGTTCCTCAGTAATGACTTCCAACAGATTATCATAAGGTGTCCCTTGACATCCCATTGGTTGATCAAGTGGTAAATCCAACTCCATCCTTCGTCGATCCCACTCCTCCATTGAAAAGTGAAGTCAAAGTGGTTGATCTTGTTCAAACCTTAGTTGATCCCACTCTCCCCTTGGAGAGTAAAGTTAAAGTGGTCAAGTCGATGCCATCTTCACTAAATCCCACTCCTTTGTCAAAGATTGTTAAGATTGAAGTAGCCTTTTTGACACGGTTTTTATATTCTCCCTCTCTTCTAGTTGAGAGTGAACTGAAACCAACTAAAGTTTTTGAAGTTAGTTTCGATTGTTCTATGCAAGAGGAAATTTTGTCTCTTTCAACAGAACTGTCTCCAAGTAGTGAGGTTATTTCCTTTCACTGGAGTAACCTAATAGAATCTCGTCTTCAATTGAGTGTTCATTTCCAGATAGTTGTATGAGTTACTACTAAGATCATACTCTACACTATCATTGACAAAGGGGTTTTAGTTATCATTCTATCCTCTACTGCTTTCCAAGACATAGGTTCTCCTCTTCTTGTGCTTGCTACTGATTAGATACTAGATTTTAATCAAGGACCTACTACACCTTTAGGGATCCTTCCTCATTTTCCTACTACTTTGGAAGGAAAAACGGTCTGCTTCGATGTTATGGTAGTCCAAGGTCCCTTAGATTTTAATCGTCTCCTTGGGAGATATTATGTTTACGCCATGAAATTCATAGTTTCCACCCTTTTTATAGTGATATATTTTCCCCATGATTGGAATATTGTGACCATTGATCAACTTTCCTTCGTTAAACCTGATCATTATATGACTCTTAGTCATCATAATTCCTTGAATGTCCCACATGTTCTTGTGGTTTCTTCCCCTTCTAGTTAGATTCTTCCCTTGATAGGTAAAATGGGGGGCATGGATCCATCCTCTAGACATCATACTAGATTTAAGTCTCGAGCTTCTTATGTAAGGGGTAAACCCACCAACCTCTAGACATTGTGTTGGCTTAGATTTTCCTATGAGCCACCTATGAGCAAAGTTCCCATCCAATGTTAATATTGTTAAAAATGAAATAGGCACCTGTGAGCATAGTTCCTTTTCTCTGTAAATCTCATTAAATAATGAAATAGATGGTTGTGAGCATAGTTCCCATTCTGTGTCAATCTCGTTAAAAAATGAAATAGATGTCTACAAGCATAGTTATTTTCTTTTTCAAGCATGTGTAAAAATGAAACAGGTCCCCTTAACCATAATTATTTTTTTGTTTCAAGCTTGTGTAAAATTGAAATAGGTCACCTTGAGAAATGTTTATTCTTGGTTTCAAGCTTGTTAAAAAAATAAAACTGAACTTGAGCAGAGTTC
Organism: Pseudotsuga menziesii; assembly: GCA_001517045.1. Taxonomy (NCBI): domain Eukaryota; kingdom Viridiplantae; phylum Streptophyta; class Pinopsida; order Pinales; family Pinaceae; genus Pseudotsuga; species Pseudotsuga menziesii. Next base: position 229,238 of record LPNX010640375.1, on the reverse strand, counting down.
CTTTTTCATGCAAGCTCGTTAAAAAATGAAACATATTCTTCCATTGTGTTCAAACTCAATTTTTTAGCCTTCATTTCATTCGCTTGTAAAGTAAAGGAAACAAATCTTGGGGAGCATGTACCCTACCTCTTTATTGGTGTTAAGTTACTTGACATTCATATTGGGGGAAAGTACCAACCACTAGACATGATGTTGGGAAAGCACCCGTCAATGGAAGCCATTTTGAGCATACTTTATTTTAGTTTCGAGCTTGTTAAACGATGAAATGACCCTTTGAGCATAGTTCCTACTCTGTGTCAAGCTCATTAAAAAATGAAGTAGATACCCTGAGCATTCTTTCAACTGATCTTTGATCTCGTTTAAAACAACAAGATGGTGTTGAGATTACTTTTCATTTTTCATTCTCTGGTTAAAACATGAAAACTAGTTTGAGCTTACTTCATCTCTTTTTTGTGCTCTAGATTCAAACATGAAAAATGTTCCAAGTTCTTTTTATACCTTCGGCATGCTCGTTAAAAACTCAGTGAAGAGGTATCAATTGTACTTTTACTGTTTTTCAGACTCTTTAAAATTGAGTTATGAAAAAAAGAACACTAATGGAGTCCTCTTTAAGCTCTTTTTAGACTCTTAAAATGTGAAAATATTACCGATGAACTTGTCTTCTTCACGCTTGTAAAAGGACCTGAAGAGTCGTATTCTTGGTGATATCTTGCCCCTTCTTTGGAACAGGGGGAAATACTTAAGAAAAAGGTATACTCCATCCAATCATGAATGGAAGAGTTCTTCTAGGCATTATTTTATACTTTTTTCAGGCCTCGGGGACTAAGTTTATGAAAAAGTAAATTTTGGAGTCTTCTTAGTCATTTCAAACTCTCTAAACATGAACCGACGAATGAGTTTTCTTTCATCGGACTCATAAAATTAAACGATGAAGGACCATTTCTGGGAATGAACCACTCCTTTCTCAGGTTCATAAAAAAAATATGAGAATGGACTGATCACTTGATAAGATATATTGAGTGTTTGCTACGCTCTTTGAACTCGTAAAACCGAAAAGAGGTACTCATCCTTCCTAATGGGAAAATTAAGGAAATAATTTTTGTTTCGTTCTATTTATGGCAGTACATAGTTACTTTTGAACATGGCACTCATTTGAATATGTGTTACCGTACTTGGGTAATCTGTTTGACTTCGAGTCCTACTGATTCCATGAGTATTCTTACCTCACTTGAGGTGTCCAAGAATTCTCCCACTGTGAGTTGCATTAGGGTATTGGTATCATTCTCGTGTCAATACTACCAAGTCATGCCATGCCCATGTTTAAGAGATGTTTGGTCATTTGTTCATTGTCTGCATTCATTTTACCTTCTATCATGTTGATAAGCTCTGAGTCAATCTTGTACATCACTCTGTTGTCCAGTTTACTCCAAAACATATTTGATTGTGTTTTGTGTCAATGATGGGGGATATATAATGTCCCTCCTTCGATGAGTCTATTCTTGTTGACTTCAACATATCATCCAAGAATTAGACTTAGAAACGAAGACAAGTACCTTGAGCCTACATGGCTCAATTGTTGGTTTCCTCGCTTTCAACATGAGTTCACATCATTGACCCATGATTGAAAGATTTTACCGATTGTTTGACTTCAAGTCCTTTATTCACACTCGGGAGGATGTGCTGATATACTGTTGTCACCCCAACAATTCCCTTTGATTTTGCAAAAAGCATAGGGGCCCCATTAAAATTTTGTACATTGTCTTTAGATTTTCTTGCTTCACTTGGTGGTATTTTTGTGGTTTTCATTCTTTGATCCTTTAGTCCTTGCGCTACTTGTTCTTTGGTTTGGCTCTCATGACTTGATGATTTGATCCATTTTTGGTATTTGAGTCCCCTCATTTCTTGGCTACTTCATGATTCATGCATGATGCATATTGGTTTTGAACAAACTAGTTTTAGATCTTATGAACATTGTAAAAATTGAATTGATATTATCATTTGACAATTTTGTCAATCTTTAGTTTTCAATAAATCAATGAGTTGATGGACATTTTTGCAATCTAAATAAATTGAATTTTTTTTTAAAACCATTTAGATCCATGTTGTGAAATTATATTTGAAGAATTTGAATCAAATCAATAATTTTTGATATCATATTTTGTTAAAGCTTTTATTAAAAGAATAAATATACATTTTCTCATTAAATTTTTATTTAGTTCATTATAATTGAGAAAACAATTTTGTTCAGCTAATATTCATTCATGATACTTAAACTTATAACCTTTATATATTTTAAATCATCATAAAAATTAATAATATTTCAACCAAAAACAAAATTTTAAATTTAAACTTTTACAAGGTAAAGTCTTAATAATTTCTGGAAATACTTTAATGACTTTCTTTTGAAATATAAACCGTAACATATCCCTCTCATAACGCCATTATTTCACATAAGCTTCCTCCAGTTTACCTTTATTTCATAGAAATGGTAATAAATGCATCATATACACATGTTTTGATCATAAAATGTTTCACAGTCTACTTTTAAGTTTTTGGATTTTTAAATTATCTTTCATGTCAAATTCAAGGAATAAAGAGTGTGTTTCATTTATTCTTTCTGAAAATTTTTATAACTATGCATTCGTTGAACTCGTAAAGAAAAAGAAACTACATGTAGGTACCATATCATATTAAAAGCTCCATACAACGTCATAACTCAATCCAAAAGTTCACAACATTTAAAATCCATTGTTAAATTGCCAATGACTTCCATTAAGTTACAACAAATCATGAAACCAGGGATTGCACTTCAATAGATCACTATAATTGCGAAGATTGGATTGCCACATGGATGATCATTGTAAATGTAAATCTCGTCAATAAATCCATTGAAATGTATATGAATGGTAGCGTCCATTATAATAGTTTTTTGCCACAATAATATCGGTCTCATTAATGCTTAAAGAGATCTACTACGATATTCACTTAGTCTCACCAGTCCGTAAAATCTTCCACGCTTTAAAGCAAGAAATACACAACCATCTCCCAAACAAAACTGTAGTGAATGGAGTAATTTACCACATCACCATATCTAGACTGATTAAGAAAAAACGTGCCACCAGATAAATCATGAATTTTGATAGATAAAAGAAACGTAGTTTCCAACAAGTATACTTTCATTAAATGTTTTGTGCAAATCTGTTGGCATGAATTAATTAGTGTTGAGCTACCATCATAGTACGCATTGACTGCACAGAATTGTGAGAGTTCCACAAGATCACTTCGTGTGTTACATATCATAACTGGCATCAAAGAAGTATCATCACAAGTCACATATATTGTAGATCATGGAGAGCGTTGAAAATATGGTTGCAAACACCACGTCTTTCTTCCAGAAGTTAATGCATAGACAGTTAGCAAATTTTTTTATTGAACTGCTCCTCTTGTTTCCATCAGATTGTAGAGATTTGAGGGTCTCATGCATTAGTTGTCTTTGTTGATACCGGTTTTGTCCTCATTTGTTGCTGTTAATTTACATGTTTGACATATGTTTTGTCACATTTTGGCGTGTTTTCTGTCATGCAGCTCACTATTCAGCCTCAGGTATGACTATATTTTGGATTTATACAAGTTCTGATTTGTTACAGCTAATTTTACTATACATGGTTTATCACACTTTTATGGCCTTCCCTGTCCCTCTACAGACTCTCTGGACCCCATGGACTATTTTTGTACCTTTGATGTTTTCAAGATCATCCCTAAACACACTCATTATTTGTTGTACGCGATTTTTAATCCATTTCTTGCGTATATACACAGATATTACCCCTAAACCTGCATACATTGGGATGTGTGCAAAAGGCCAAATGTTTTTGGAGTTTTCCTTGATGTGGATCCGAATCACTTGTCTCTTGGCCTTCCATATGCCTTAAGATCGTTTGGATTTTACCTTCCATTACCCCATTGAAGCACTATATAAACAACCCTTTGGATACATCGAAGAGCAAGAAAAATATAGTCCATTGTTGCCGTAGCTTCCTTATACTTGAGTCTGCATCCCTTTGTCCCTTGGATCACTTTTTGTTCTTTCCAAGCTTGCCTTTCCTTGTGAGCTTTCTATCGAGAGATGGAGGATTGAGGTGGTGGAGGCCCACTTGGAGGACTCAGTTTCTCCGGTTCGCAGATATGCCGACAGAGGTTGTCACTTATATAATCTAGGATTTATTTAATAGAATTATCTTTTCCTATCCAATGATGTGCATTCAAATGAATATTGAATCCATAGATGTGTTTAATTGCTTATGTATCATTGATTATATATCCTAAAGTAGGCCTAACACTACATTACATAGCATGCTTGCCTTGTTTACTGTTGTTGAGAGTAAATTGCTAACGCAAGCGGAATTGGAAAAAAAACAACGGGGATCTACTGCAACTGTCCAGAATAAGATATGTTTCAAGATCCTTTAGTGTTAAATGTTGTATTTCTCTTGCATGTTGGGAAGGGATTGATTTCTGCGGTTTCTCTGTGTGTTGTGGTACACCGCAAGCCATAGGAAGTTTTCTCTGTAACAGAATTGGCGACTGTACTCGGGAAGTTCCTAGTTGTTTTTATTTGGGGCTTTTCGGCATTTAATGTGCTTTTATTGCTCTGATTTTTCTGTTTTTGTGTCGGGTCTGGGGGCATGATTACCCAGTAGTATCTTGGAGAAGTCAATTTTGCCTCAGTTTGTCCATTTACCTTATTTTTCTATCTTTTTCTTCCTATACGTGGATTTTTCTTTCAGAGTCGCGTATACACGCGGGTTTTCCTAGAAAAATCGCGTATGTATGTAGGTTTACTGAAAACAGTCGCGTATGCCCTAGTTTTTTATTTTCTTGGGAAGATTAAGTGTTGTTGGGTGAGTTTGGGTGATCGTTGAGTCTTCTTTGATGCTTCCGGAGTCTATATCTTCCCTCTATTTCTGACCTGAGACTCTTTTGATTTGATTTTTGAAAAATGTTCTTATGATTTCATTTTTTATTTTTTGTTTTGGGATTAGTGCATTAGGTCTCTTTTACCTTGGTGCTTTGCTTGGCTGCTTTCTATGAGGGCTTGTAGAGTCTAAGGGTTGTAGAGTCATACTTTTGCTTTTTATCTCATTTAATTCAAAAATACAAAAACATCTTTCTTTTTTGCATTGTTATGCATTATTTGCATTTTGCATTTAGCATGGTACTTGCATTAGGTTTGCTTGGTGAATATTAGTCATATTTTCATATAGGAAATGATTGCATATACATTTGAAGGAAAATTTTTGCACTTCACGTAGTAGCATACTCCGTTTTTCATTCGACACAGTGCATTTGCATTGATTGTAAGGTGTGCATTTTACTTCTTGTTCTGTCATAACACTATTAGTTGCAATTCCATTTACCTTTTGAGTAATAAAGCCAATTAAAATTAACGCATAATAAAATGAATTACACTCTTTTCTTTTTTAGGGTGCACCAACAAGACTAGGTTTTAGGGTCTTGGAATAGTTCATTGTCAGTCAATTATTCAAGACAACTAAACAAAACAATTACGTGTATGTCAAGGTGAGAGTGTGAAATCCTTTATATAATTAGTGTTCTTGGGATCCTCCTCTTACAAGGGAGTTAAGCACGAGGCAATGTGAGCGATTATGATTGGGATGACCTCTGGTTGTAACTGAGTAGCACCATAGATATTTCCAAGATTGTATTCCTATCTGGGATCTCATTCGAGAGTTTCGAGCTTTACTACCCTTCCCATATGGTCAATCCCACATACGATTATCCTCCTGAGCATTGATTATATTGAGGTGACCTTAGTTTCGTTACCTAGGTTATTGAAGGGTATTTGCAGAGGTTATTCTGCAGGTGTCTTCACCATGTAGGGGCCGGACAACACAGTTGCTATATGCATTGAAGCTGAGGGCCACTATAATTAGTTATGAACCTCCACTTGTTGTGTATGGGAGTCTCAAGCCTCTCCTAGGCAAGACATGCCTGCTTCATTCAAGAGCTCTCATATTCTACCCTTATTTGCTTGCGATTTGGATTTACATTTTATAGGTGTATACTCTATGCATACTGGTTTTCCTACAGTTTGTGTGATTAGATCAAGTCTTTTTATTCTTTGAGTCATTGTGGATTCGGGCGCGACACCCCACCATTGTTGTCATTTAGCAGGACTTCCGCCTTCCATGTCTCCTCCTCCTTTGGGAGAGAGAACCAAACAATCCGGGCAGACTACTTCTCATTTTTATTCACACACCATGGAAGATCATGAGGATGAGATTCCAGAGATGTCTTCTCCACCTCACAAGGTTGGGGAGGAAGATCCTATTAGCACATATGATGCTTTACACGAACAACCTTCACGATATAGCTATGATTTCTCATTCAGAGGTCGTCGGTATTGGTTTCCGGGCGACGAGACTCACCATGAACCCGTAAGCACTAGTCATGTTAGATATGACATGTCTGATATCCTTGCACCTGATTCGACACATCGTGTTGAGTCATAAGTTGGTCCTAGCACTACTCCTGGGGGAACTCCCATCCTTTTTCATGCGAAGAGATTTGGGGGAACTAGTCACATTGCACCCTACATCCCTGTGGTGGAGGAAACTTCACATGTTCATCCTAGACCTAGTGTTAGTAATTCTATGTGGATACCAGAACCGAGATGAGTGAACATTGGGAACACCACTTATATTCCTTCACATGTCCCTACGTCTTCAAACCCTGTTCCTTCGAATGCGTTTTTAATGACTCATCATCCCCCTAGTTTATGTGGGCCTTCAGGCCAGAATGTTTCTACTAACCATGTTCATTCTGCGACTACTCACACAGTGGTATCTCAGATTCCAGTACCTCCTGTTTTATCAGCAAGTCATGTACATGCTTCTGGATTGTCTCATGTTCCAGCTTCTGGAGCTTCCCATACCCTTAACTATGGACATTCTCATGGTACATCCCATGGAATACCTTATGGATTTTCTCATGGAAATTCATATGGACCGCTCTATGGAAACAACTATCAACTGTATGGGTATGGGTATCTACAACCCTCTTACTTTTCCAATTATAGCTTTGTAGCAACTCATAATTAAGGCACCCCACATCATAATGCTTCCATGCAACCCTACATGGGTCAAATGGGAGGAGGTTATTATCGCCAATGCCATGGTATTTATAGCAATCAACCTTACACAAATCAAAACTACCAGAGAGCGTGGAATCGACCGGCTCAACTGAGGCTCCCTTTCCTTGGAACTTTGAACTTACCTGACTTGTCGAGATTGATGAAGGATCTTGTGTCTGATAACCTTCAATGGCTAGTTGTCCTTAACAAGATTCCTTCAGATAGTCCCAAGTTCGAAGGTAAGGCTAGTGAAGATCCTGGTGAGCATGTCACCACTTTTCACCTTTGGTGCTCTTCTAATTTCTTACATGACGATTCCATTCATTTGAGGCTATTTCAATGCACACTAATGGGCCCTGCAGTGAAATGGTATATAGAGTTACTGGTGGGGGCTTATGTTACGTTTGATGATCTTGTGCTGACTTTCCTTAATCATTTCCAGCTACCTGCACGTTACGATGTCAGTACCAAACTCTTGTTGACCTTCCAATAAGATAAAGCCACGCACATTTCAGATCATATTCAAGAGTAGCATAGAAAGAAATGGTTAATCAAAGCTTTTATACCACCAGAGTTTCTTCTTGAGTGGTTCCTCAAATACGTGTTACCTTACATAGAGAAGAATGTTTCAACATCTGGAGTTCAAAACGAGGAACATGCTATTTTTAGGGCACAAGAGTTGGATTTCATCTATGCTCAATCCAGACTTTTGTATGAGATTATACCCAATGCTCCTAGGTCCAATTTCAACCCCAAGGTCAAGCCTGGGACACATGTCAATGGTATTGTGGGCTGTATAAGTACCAAACCTGCAGACTCGGTTGTTAAACAAGTGAGCCAATTGTCAATTGACCAGTTTGCGTCGGGACAAGATACGGCTTCGTCTCAACCTACCTAATCGATGAATGTACTTTTTGTGCAAACGTCGAACCCAAAAGGCAACCAGCAGCCTAGAAGGAATAAGAAAAAAGGTAAAAATAATCGTAAGAGTGGGAACAAGAACTAATATGTTAATAATAATGACAAGAACACTAATGTTGGAGCGACAAGCAGTCTAAACATAAGGTGAAGTTTCCTTGCAAGTTGTGTAAGGATGACCATCTCACTCACTTGTGCCCTCGTATTGAAGACGCATCGAGGTTCATAGAACAGGGCCCAACTGTGTTAACTAATCCTTTATCCAACAATCAAAATATGAACTCGAGGACCATTGATCTTGGTTGTGCATCGGGTGGAAATCAAAACCCGCCGGAGGCCACTAGTGGTCATGGATGCATCAACATGATGAGTGCTACTAAAGTTGTGACTCATACGAAATACTATGGTTCATCACAACCAGACCTTGGGAAAGAACCTTCCCCACCCGAGATCCCACTGCAAATCGAAAATCCTATGGATAAACCTCAAGCTCCACCTCGCATTCCTAAGGGAGTATTAAAACATTTGGGGCACAATCCTAATGCCCGAGCCGCCCAGAACTATTCAGTTGTTGAGGATTTGGGCTAGATTCCTTGTGCGATGTCCGCGTTAGAAGTGATTCAGAGTTGTCCTCCGTAGATGAAATCTTTATTATCTGCTCTTGGGGTAAGTGATGATAACTCTTCTACTTTGACCAAATTTGAAACCATGGGAGTACAACCTCACTTTCCTTACTACATGTTTCTTTTGATTCATGTAGAGTGTCTTAACAACACCATCAAGCATACTATCATTGATGAAGGTTCTACTACTTCCGCGATGTCTTTGTCTTGTTGGAAGGGCTTGGGTTCTTTCGAGTTTTCTCAATCCGCTACTATGTTGACAACTTTCAATGGTAGATCGTTTCGGCCGCATAGAATTCTTCCTTCCTTAAAGGTTCAATTAGGAGAGAAGACCGTTGCGATCGAGGTCAAGCTGGTTGATGCGCCCCTTGACTACAATCTTTTGCTGGGTCGGAATTGGATGTATAGTATGCAAGTTGTAGCTGCTTCCCTCTTTCGAGTGATATGATTTCTGTTTAATGGAAATATTGTTACAATTAATCAAATGTCATTATAAAATTTGAGTGTCAATGCATCATCGAGATCTTCTATCTTGATTATCGATCATTCTCAGCCAACAACTGGGAGTGTGGGCGTAGGTATGTATCCTTCTCTTTTGGGAACCTTTAGTTGTCTTATTCCCATTTTATGATTGGGTCTAGTTTTGGTGGGGATTCATCCTCGTCGAGTTCAGTATCTTTTCGTACTACCCATATGGAAGATCCTTGGATTTTTCCTTCACTGAGTACTTCGAGTGTGCCGACTGAGACTGATGTGCCATTGCCTACAACAATGGTGGCTTATCAAGCAAATCTTAATCAGGTTGCAGAGCCTAGTTCTTCCTCTTCATAGACAGAGGAGGAGGACTCGTATGTGCTGCCTACATGGGCAGTGGAGTCATCTCACTCACATGATTTCCTCGATGATGTTTTTCCATCAGATGAAGCTATCCTTGAGGCCATGTCGAGAGTTGAGAAACCTTGGGAGGAATTGCATCATCAATCATATTTTCTTCCTAAGCTTGATCGTATGGAGTGTGATGAATTTAGGGAGATTCTTAGAGAGACTATTGGTAGGCCCATGGTTCGATTAAGCTCTCCTGGTCTGATGGATGATGGAAACATGGCTAATGTATCACCAGCTATTCCTATCAACATTTCTCGTGATCTTGGCAAGGTTGAGAATGTCTACATTGGGGCGGATTGTTCCCCCGATGAGATCAAGGAGTACACTGACCTGTTTAAAGAGTTTCATGACATATATGTGTGGTCATATGATGAGATTCCAGGTATTGACCTTTGTACAGTCGAACATGAGATCAAAACCTATCTAGATGCGAAGCCAGTTCGAAAATTCTTGCGTGTGGTAAATCCTAGAAAAGCACCTGCCATTAAGGCTGAGATAGAAAAACTTTTGAAAGATAGTTTTATCTATCCCGTTCCCTTGACAGATTGGGTTTCAAATCCCGTTCTAGTGGATAAGAAGCAGAGAGCGATCCATATATGCACTGATTTTCATGACTTAAATCGTGCATGTCCTAAGGATAATTTACCCACACCATTTATTGATCATATTTTGGATGAGTGTGCCGGCAGCGAGGTATTTTCGTTTATGAACGGTTTTTCCAGATATAATCAGATTTAGATTAAGCTCAAGGATCAACATAAGACTGCATTTATTTGTGCTTGGGGTACTTTTTCATATCGAAAGATGCCTTTCAGTCTTAAAAAAGCTAGAGCTCCATTTCAGCGGGCTATGACCTTAATTTTTCATGATCAAAATGATTATCAAAGTATATTTGGATGATCTCGCTGCTCACTCTCATTTGAGGGTGCATCATCCATATCATTTGAGATTAGTATTCGAAATGTGCCGTCATTATCAGGTTTGTTTAAATCCTCATAAGTGCATCTTTTGCATGATTGTTGGTTGCTTGCTAGGATTCATCGTATCTAAGGATGGTATAAGAGTTGGTCCCATAAAGGTTGAGGCAATAGTTCAATTGTTTCCCCTACATAATATTAGACATCTTCAGTGTTTTTAAGGCATGGCAAACTTCTTGCAGAGATTCGTGGTTAATTTTTCCAATTTGACTAAAATCTTTATGCATCTTTTGAATAATGACACTCTTTTCTACTAGGATAAGCGAGCCCAGGATTCCATTGATGCTCTTAAGCGAGCATTAGCAACGGCCCCCATGCTTAGTCCACCTGACTATAGCCATGATTTCTTGATCTATGTGGCCGCGTCCATGGAGACGGTTGGTATGGTTTTGGTTCATGAGGATGAGGATCTCCATGAGCACGTCATATATTATTTGAGCTGAAACCTTATAGATGCAGAACTTCGCTATTCCCATGTAGAGAAGCTATCATTGGCTGTCGTTTATGCGGTTCAGTGTTTGAGACACTACATTCTCCTTCACTAAACCTTGGTCATAGCTCATATCAATCCATTTCAATTCATCCTCACTAGAACGATGATTGGAGGAAAATACAATAAATGGATTGTCATTTTGCAAGAGTTTGATCTCGAGTTCGTTTCGGTGAAATTAAAGAAATCATTGATCTTTGTGGAGCTTATATCCAATTTTCCAAGTTTAGAGGAGGAGGAATTTTATGAGGATACGTTATCGATGAGAATATTTTGCTTATCTCAACTTTGGACCCGTGGTACATGGATATCATTGTATGTTTGCAAACATTGAAGGTACCTACTCACCTTTCATGGGATGAGTGATGAAGATTACGTCATCTAGCTAAGAAATATATTATAGTGGATAACACTTTGTACCACTGTGGGGTAGATTCCATTTTTGCGTCGTTGTTTAACCCATGGTGAGGCTGAGGTTGTGCTGAATGATTTCCACGGAGGGGTGTGTGGTGGTCATTTATCTCGGCTTTCTACAGCCCCAAAAATATTGAAAGCAGGACATTTTTGGATGTCCATATTCAAATATTGCGTTAATGCAGTCAAGAAGTGCCACCCTTGCCATGTGTTTGCACGCAATATCCACTCGTATCCTACCCCATTACATCCTATTGTCACCGCCGGTCCCTTCACGAAGTGGGGGCTTTACTTTATGGATTGCAACCCAACTTCGACTGGGGGGCATCATAACATTATTGTGGCTGTCAATTATTTCACGAAATGGGCAAAGGCTATGCCCATAATTAAATTCGATGGTGAGACAACTGCACATTTCGTGTTCAACCATATTATCACCCGGTTTGGCATTTCAAAAGAGATTGTCACTGACCATGGTAGGAACTTTCAGAATACAATGATGGAGGAGTTGGCTTCCAATTTCGGGTATAAACAAGAGCATTCATCTTCTTATTACCGTCAGGCGAATGGACAAGTTGAAGCAGTGAATAAATCACTTAAGTCTATTCTCCAACGAACCATCACACGAAGCAAGACCAATTGGCATATTATGTTTTATCCTTCTTTGTGGGCCTATAGAACCGCGGTTAATACTGCCACTAGTTTCTCTCCATATCAGCTTGTACATGGGGTGAAGTCAATTTTACTGGTTGAATGTGAAATCCCTTTTCTGAAACTACTTGTAGATATTTTACCTGACACTTCTGCATTCGAAGAGTGTTTGGTCCACTTAGAGCAACTTGATGAGCAACCTCGAGATGCCTTAGTGGCTCTAGAGGTTAACAAGCATCGCGTCAAGGTCCAGTATGATAAGTCTGTTCATCCAAGGAGGTTTAATGAATGTGGCTTAGTCCTTTTGTGGGATCAAGCTAAGGAACCCTTGGGGGTAGGGAAATTTAATCCCATGTGGCATAGTCCTTAGGCGTTTAAATGAGTCTTAGAGAGAGGCGCTTATGAGCTGGTTGATTATGAAGGGAAAACCTTGGCAGAGCCTAGAAATGGGCTCTATCTCAAAAAAAATGATGCATGATATTCATCCAAGGCTGATTGTTGTATATTATTGTACAATTTTGCATTGCATAGTTAGGTTTTCTTATGGTGATCGGGTTTGTTGATTATCTTTCATTCTTATGGAAAATGTCGATGGAGTCTTTCATTTACATAGGATTCGTTGATGGTGCTAGCTGCTACACTCAAAACTCAGCTTCGACTGCTTGGGTGATTTATGATCCTATGGGTCAAGTATTGTCTTCAGGAGGCATATGTTTATGGCCTTGTTCGAACAATGTTGCTAAATATAGTGTCATCATTGAGTTATTGCGTGATGCCATTTTACATAGTGTTCATTCTCTTGAGGTATGTCTTGATTCGCAGTTAGTGGTTTCACATATTAATAGCTTGTATCATATTAGGGATCCGACATTATTACGAATATTCTTACGTGTGAGATTTCTAGAATGACAATTTGAGAGTATAACATGCATTCATATTCCAAGTGTTTTTAATCAAATTGCTGACTCATATTCTAACTATGTGTTAGATTGGCATTTGTTTCATATATTATAAGCATATCACAAACATACATTTTACACACATGTAAATATAAATAAAATCAACCATCATAAAAAAAATTCATTAATATCCAAAAAGTGACATCATAATACATAAGTGTCATATACAAAATTGGGGCTTCTGAGCCACCAACATATAATACACGGTCATACAAAAATGAATACACTCAGGTCTCTAAGACTGAGGAGGAGGGGGGTTCTGATCATGATATAACACTACGTCTCTAGCTAGTTGTCGAAAGAGTCGAACCCATGCTCATGGTAAACCAACCACCTGACACTGCATGGCCTCAAGAAAGTCCTCGACTTGCGCCATGGGTACCCTGTGTGTCAAGCGAACGAAGTTCATGTGGATGCTTTGGAGAATCTGCTCTGCATCTGCACCCATGATATCGTCTCCTATTCCCCTCCATTAATGATGAGGGAATCCTTCTGGCCGCTGTGGTCCTACATCTGCATATACATGACAGATTGTCACTATGTTTCCTCACACCAAAAATATGTGTTTTGAGTCAATGTATAAAAAAACCAAAAAAAATTAAATAATTCAAAACTTAAAAAGTGGGTTTGGGATTCTTTACCTATGTCACCATAAGCTACCACTGGTGGTAGCGACATATCCAAGTCTCTGCAGAGGTCTATCCCTGCATAGGGGTAGTCGTCTACGACGATGGTCTGTCTCTGGCACCATGGAAAGAAGTCTACTGGGTAAGGGTTAGCCAGCCTACCTCCACCCAATCTATGCATGAAATTTTCCCAGTGTCGCTGGGCTAGATCCCGAACTCCATGTAGAGAAATGTCCACCCTAGGGCTTAGCCCTGGTACCTGCTCAAATAAGAACGTGCTCAGTATGCTGCCAAACCCAAAGTTTCGCACCCTACCCATCTTGTAGTCACCAAGCTGCTATTTCATGTTGCTCAATAGTGTCGTACTCCAGTCATACACTGTGGGTCGCATACACTCTACCACATAGAACATCATGGGTCACGAGGAATAGTGGAGTGAAGCTAACCCTGCAATCCTTCCTAATGACAAATGTATGGCCTTCAGTGCCAGAATCTGGATAGAGTTTGTCGGGATTTGACTCCCAACATTTTTCGTCTCTAAAAAGCAGTACATAGTTATGTACTCATCAATAGTCATCCCTCCTCCTGGCCCATGAGATCAAAGGTTCACCATCTCTCCTCATCGGGAAAAACCAGTGATAAAGTATATGTCCTCAACCTCTATGTTGAGTGACATCCTGTCTATCTAAAATGTCTCAGAGTCTGGATCCCAGTAGTCCACCAGTAGCTGGAGCAGTCTTGGTTTGGCCCTTAGGCTGTTAATACACCAAAACTTGTATAAACCACATGCCTGTAATGCTTGTTGGGCCATACTATCACTTTGTATGGCCTCCTCCACATCACCATGCTCTCTTTCCCTCCAATCTAACACCATCCTGCAAAAAAACCAAATTTTTGATCATTTTTTTTCTTTGAAAACCTTGTTTGCAGCCCTATATGTGACTGTTCTCAAAATAGCCATGTATGTACGTGGGTTTTGGTGCTTTTTTCACGTATGGTGAGGTCTATATGCAGAAAAAAGATCGATTTCCACATGGGCCAAAATGCATATGTATGGATGGCCTAAAACATAAATTGGACCATGAAAATTCAAAAAATTTGCATGAAATTGGAAGAGAAGGGCATAAGAATCTACATGGATAAAACGGGGAGAGATTCTGCTGGACTATGCTCCTGAAATTCACTTCTGAGGTTCTGAGCTCAAATACACTATGTTGGGTAAAAATTTCAAATGATATGAAAATTTTTAAATTTTTTACTATTTATAGAAAAATTTTGAAATTTTTACCCACTTTCTATAGTTGTGACCATTTTGAACCGTTTGAACTAATTTGATGATGTAGGAGTCCATTTGAGTTCGGTTTGACCATGGATTTTATCTGTTCGTGCCTACTACGGGTATTATGTCTAAACTAGCATATAGGTTAGATTTCACATCTGTTTGTCTTTTGCATAACCTTATGAGCATTTCATTTTAACCTTAGGTACGAACCCATTCCATCTTGTCACGGAACCTTCTGGATGCTTTTAGAAGTGACATGTTGTGAATGGTAGAGATTTACCATACATGGGTACCCTAGTTAGATCCTATTTTGCATTTGGTGACCATGCCTCCATTTCTCCTTTAGGGTGTGGGAGTCCTTTGTATAGTACCACCATGACTTTGAGCAAGAGCTTCATACTCCTCTTGAACTTTATGATGGCCTTTTCCCTGGGACTCCTTGTATATGTCAAGCTGTAATTCCATTATCATGAGTTTCAGCTTCCCTGACTTTGCTTATTAGCTATATAGCCTGAGATTGTTTCATTTCTAGCCAAGCAGATCCGTTTTATATATCTTTTGCAGCTTGATTCCCCATTTTTTACCGGGAGGGAACTTTCCCCCAAGTTTCATTATCCTTCACATGTTTCCTTGCATTGAGCATAGGTATGTTCTATTGTTTGTAGCTAGTTTCTTTTCCCTTTGACACTCGTATCCTCCTATATTTGTAACTATAAATCACTTTTATTATTTTTCAAGCTTTTCAAAATATCTGAAAAAGTCCAAAAAACAAAAAAAAACCAAAAAGCTTGACAGGAAAAGATTTTATCTTTGGAAGCAGTCGAGTGGTGTCTCCTTTGAATAGAGCACTGTATATCACATCCATTGGTTGGGTTAGTAGTTTGACTTTAGGAGCTGTACTCATATCTCTAACTTTATTTCCACCGACTGGTTAAGCTTCCATCCCCTATGGAGCCTCTGTCGATGCCTCATGTGTCACAGAGATGTCCTAGTTTTGTGTATCGAGTCTATGCTGCCTACATTTAGTCACCATTTGCCTTGATGATCTTGTTTGAACGAATTTGAAGCCTGAGTCATCCATTCCTCAGTTGTCTTGACATTGCATGTCAACCATTCCTAGTATTATTACTGGTTCGTGTACATCTTATTCGTGTCCTTCCACATTCTACAACGTTGTTGAGTACCTCATGTTGGTTGATGGGGGATGCCTTAATGTCCTCCTTCCAGTAGTTTCCATCCCATCGACTTTAGATCATTTATTATAGTATAGGAGTCTAGAGTCATTTGAGTGCCTTAAGACTTAAAGTCATTAGTGGTAGGTTCTCTCTCCATCGACAATTTTGGGAATACATCAATGTCCCCTGATTGATGGATTCTTCCAAGTGTTTGACCTCAACACATTTATTGGCACTTGTTATATTGCACTCTAGTACCTTGATTCCCATTTTCATTATCGATGGGTGATCTCACGTATGTTAACGGTATACATCAATGATCGGTAATCAAACGATGGACTACTATGTTCAACCTCGACACCTCTATTCACATAGTAGGACATGTACTCATAGCAGTTTGTGTAGAAGACTTTCTAGATTGGTGGCATTTCCTCTATGCTACCTCCTTGATCATGCTAGTGTTCATGAGATTTTAGTTCTCGTGGCTTGATTCCAATGTATGTCAAATATCTTCAGCCATTATGGAGATCTTGATCCATGGTATATCTTCATCTTTCATGGAGGTCTTGGTCCTTTATATATCTTCATCATGGAGATTCTGATCTATTGTATATTGTACGCAGAAATGACTACACATGCCACAGTTTGTATATCATGCCTATTCATGGCCATTATACTCTTCTATATTCGAGACTGCTATATGTATTGGTAGTCATGTGCAGAGTTTCATTATTGTATTATAATGTTGGAGGGTTGGTTCTTCCACCTGGTTCTTCATCACTCCACTTCTGGGATGGATTTATAATTTATTTTGGCCATCATGTTACCCCTCTGATCTCACACATTAGGGGGCATCTATTACAACTAATTTTACCATACATGGTTGATCACACTTTTATGGCCTTACTTGTCCCTATGCAGATTCTTTGGACCCCATGGAATATTTTTGTACCTTTGAAGTTTCCAAGATCATCCCTAAAAACACTCATTATTTGTTGTACACGATTTTTAATCCCTTTCTCACATGTATACGCGGATATTACCCCTAAAACTATGTACATCGGGATGTGTGAAAAAGGCCAAATGTTTTTGGAGTTTTCCTTGATGTGGATCCGAATCACTTGTCTCTTGGCTTTCCATATGCCTCAATATCACTCGGATTTGACCTTCCATTCCCCATTGAAGCACTATATAAGGAACCCTTTGGATACATTGAAGAGGAGGAAATGAAGAGCAAGAAAACTATAGTCCATTTTTTTCATATCTTGCTTATACTTGAGTCTACATCCATTTGTCCCTTGGAGAACTTTGTGTTCTTCAAAATATTTCCTTTTCTTGTGAGCTTTCCATCGAGATATGGAGGATTGAGGTGGTGGAGGCCTAGGTGGAGGACTAAGTTTCTCTGGTTCGCAGATGTGTCGACAGAGGTTGTCACTTATGTAATCTTTGATTTATTTAATAGAAATATCTTTTCCTATCCAATAATGTGCATTTAAATGAATATTGAATCAATGAATTTGTTTAATTGCTTATGTATCATTGATTATATATGCTAGAGTGGGCCTAACACTACATTATATAGCATGCTTGCCTTGTTTATTGTTGTTGAGAGTAAATTGATAACGCAAGTGGGATTGGAAAAAGCTCAATGAGGATCTACTACAACCATCCAGAATAAGGTATGTTTTGAGATCCTTTAGTGTTAGATGTTGTATTTCTTTTTCATATTGGGAAGTGATTGATTTCTGCAGTTTCTCTATCTGTTGTGGTACACCCCAAGCCATCGGAAGTTTTCTCCATAACATGGTTCATTCTTGTTATTTCACAATTTTATTAGTTAATTCGATGATATTTGATATATGTTTGATGCTTAATTTGTTATTGCATACATAGTATTCAACGATCCAATGAACAGACAATGCATCCACCCTAGATATGCGTAGAGCATATCTAGGTCATTGTCTAGCACACTGTTAATCCCACTGAGCCAACCGCGCACTATTGATGAGAGATTCCCAAACATTAAAGCATGGAACGGTCTACAAACTGCCTATTATCCACGCATCTACATGGTAGCATGATCCTCATTCTAGAGAAATCTCTAGTGTGCCTCTTTTGCTTGACACCATGCCACCAGCCACGCCAAAGAGGACCGATATGACACCTCACGCTCGAAGGAGAACCGATGCGCAGTGAAGGAGGAAGACGCATTATGTGTTGGTTGTCAATTAGTTGTTTGTAATAAAGGTTGAATAAATTTAGAGAGCATTCGACCACTGAAAAGGTCGACCTTCTCACCTATGTAAACAATATATATATCAGCCTCCACGCAAGTGCTTACTTAGCTAGTTTATGCATGTAATTAGTTAATTTCAAAAAACTCTATAATACTATTTCACACTTTAATAGAAGTTATGTTCATTTTGTTTATGATCGTGATCATGTAAACTTTTAGGAAGCATCACCTTGATTGATGAGAGGGCCCCTCATCAACCATTGGTTTTCATTCTTGTGTATTTTCATTATCCCTTTCTTTGCAACTAGTATAATTTCGTTTCCAGTTTGTTTATGTGATTTGATTTCATTCAGCTATTTAGTTTATTATTTCCTGTAGTGTGTGTTTATTGTAATTCCATGTTGATAGTGTAATCTCATTTTATAGATTAAAAACCGGTTGCATGCACAACTTTATTACCAGTTTACTTTCCATCTTTCCTTTCAGACTTATGTTTGGTTTCATTGTTACAAATAAGTAGAATTTAGTTAGTTTAATTATGTAGGTTTAGTTTTGTTGTAGTTAGGTTTGATTTTGACAGATTTTATCTAAGTTTTAGATTTAATTCAATCACATTTCAGTTTGTTTTATTTTATGATAGGAAGCAGTTTCTTTTTATAACTATAGATTTGCATAAGTTATCTTTTTACAGTAGGTTCAGTTTTATTTACTTATGTTTTGCTATAGATTAATTTGGTTATATTTCAGTTTGTTTAATCGTGCAATTAGTAATGATTTTTTCATAATTATAAATTAGTTTAAATTACTTTATTGATTGAATTTTATTACTAACACTAGTGGAAAATGAGATATTAGTGACCACGCGACCAAAATTTTTGGTCACCATAGTTTTTTTAAAGGGATAAATGACCAAAATTGATAATTCTAAATGAGTTAACTAAAAATCAGCAAGATAAATGACCACTTTTGGTTACGAGATAACAACCAACTAAAAATGGCCAAGATAAATGACCAAATTTGATCACGGGATATTTAGACTACAAATGACCAGATAACAATTGCTCATTTATTTGGTCATTTTTAGTTGTGTCACTCCGGTGATGGAAAAAATTACAAATTTGACAATAAATTTGTACATTTTACTAAATTCTAACACTGCAAATGGATTCAGAGACCCCATTAGTGGGAACTCTGAATCTCTGAATCCATCTGCAGTGTTAATGAGGTCTCTGAATCCATCTACAGTGTTATAATTTAGTAAATTGTAGACCCTTCATGTGTCATAGCTCAGTTATTGACACTATTTTATCTATTATAATCAAGAAATATTTATACACTAGTGTTACAACTCAACAATTAACACCAAATTAGTGTCATTGATCATGATGATGTCCTAGAGAGACACCAAATTGATGTATAATATCCTTCATATATATGCAGTTTCTTTTAATGTTGTATTATGGATCTTACACCATCGATCTCCCAACTACTTTATAACGCTTTAGTACATTTACAGCATTCTAGTTGAGTGGGTTTACTCATTATGGAGACTACCCAATACCATGAAATATTACACCCTCATTCATTGATCTACTTTATTAAACCTTACCATCCAATCACTTAAATGCTTTATAAGCCTTATCGATGGACTAGACTGTAGAGCACCTCACTACTCTAGATGAATAACCATATTGAAAAGAAATCCTTAAAATTTCAATAATTTGACATTTTTTCTCATCATAATTATGATATAAAATTAGTTAATTTATTTTTATTTTTATTAATAAAAATTAATTTTATATTTTAATGAAAATTTTCAATATTTAATTTTTGGAATTGTGAGTGAATTAAAGTTTTTTAGTTTTCTTTATAAAATCAATGGGTGGATTAAATATATATATATTTTTTTCTTCACATCAATATACTAAAACTAAAATTAATGTCAATGGGGTTGGAGGGAACCTCTACACCCTCATTGTACAATAGTGTTTTTAAATAGCCCCCTTTTTAACTTTCTTTAGGTCTTCGAACCTATTTTCACGGATTCATGGGATTGTACAACTGTACCAAGGGAGGTATCCATATTAGTCCTATTAAACACGATGGGTTTATTTATTTTGTTGTTAATATCCCAATAAAAAGGCAATGAGAGTTTATCCTACATTTACATCAAACCATGAAACCTGCGCATTGCTGAAAATATATGTACATTAAGTCTGCACAAAGATGGTGGGATACCAAGAAACACAATTTGGAATAGATCATTGAGAGGAGAAGAGAAGGACGATTGGGTACACTAGTTTCTTGAACGGTTCCAATTGAAAGTGCATTACAACTTAATCTCATATGCCACATACTGGTAAAACCCTTTAACTCATCATCAACTTCTTCATCTAGAGATGTAGGAGGATTTGATTACGGTGGTCTTGATTATGAATTATCACATTGATATTCTAGGCTGAAAGCTCCTCCTGTAAAACCATGAATTGTTAAGTTCAACAAATCCCAAATTAGTGATAAAAAGGAAAATAATGACACTACATAGATAACGATAGAAAGACAAAGAGTGATCTAAATAAGGGTTTGAATTTTGGTGGGGGCGTGAGAGAAAATAGAGAGATTGGCATGAAATCTAGGGTTCTAGTTGATGAGAAAGAGGAGAAAATTTAATTACAAGAAGTTTCTATGAAATTCGTTGCATTGAAAACACCTTATAATGCCGAAAATATTGTAATTAATGAGATGTCTCAAGCACAACAAAGAAAAATTTCTTACCGAGATTCATTGGTGAAAAATGTTCAAGCATGATTGAAGAAGATTTGTGCACATGTGCTAAGGTTTGGAAAAGACTTCTCATGTAGACGCATTATTCTTCATCCTTTATCAGTATCTCTATTATGGGAACATTTTCTTCTTCTATAGAGGCCGTGGTATTGAGCATAGACATATTTCTTTCTTGTTGGGTAAAGTAAAATAAGTGGAGGCCGAGTTCCTCTTCCTAGGAAGAAATTGAATATAATAATTTCTAGTAAATCATTATAATATTCACAATCATGTTGACATTGTCATATTTCTTCATGTTCTTGACAATGATCAAAATATTTTTTCACTCTACCACAGATACAAAAACCCAGGTGATTGAAATTTTTAAATATATACCCTAAGATTGTATAGTATTTATAGCAACAACCACATAGGGTTTCGACATATTGCTCGATATTTTATAGTTGTAGACATAAGATTTTATACTAATTAATATATTTTGTTCAGCAAAATCTGTTTTCAAAGAATGTGAGTGGTGTCGAAGTTACCAAGAATGTAGTTATGGCAAAGTCACTATAAGCTCTCCATAAATATCATTGGACAGAGGTACATTCACGATATCAAGAATTATGATATATGCAATTTAATTTTATGTTTTTGTTTGGGGAGGAGTGGCAGAGGAAACAGGGGCTAATATATTTCAAGAAATACAAATATAATTGTTGCTATACAAAAAGTATTACTAGACAAGATAATAGATTATATATTTTATTGAATTTGAATGATAAATGATGACTCATCACTAATACATTTGGGGGGATTTTTCCACAAAATATTTCCATGTTTTGAACATTCGTGGATTAATATTTCATTTTTTTTTATCTTGGCAGAAAAACCGTGGCAATATCGATGTTTTTAATTTTGAATGAACTTCTGTCTCTATATCGACACTATATGGCTATCTTTAATTTAACATTCTTATTTATTTAAATCTAATTATTTGAAAGTGGTTACAGTTGGGACCCCATCGCGGGAAGTAAAATGAACTTATTTTTACTTACATATTGCCATTTGAGGTACTTTCTATAGATTTGATAGGATCAATTTGACTTTCCAAGCATACTACCTTTGGCGGAAGCCTTCAAATGCAAGAAGCAAATATTCAAATTATTGGATTTATAGTAGAGCAGGGCAGGCTATATGACGACATGAGATCTAATTTTTTATGGACACAGATCGAAGTAGGCAATTAAGAAAAGGAGTCACTTGGACAAGAATTGCACAAAATGTTTAGCATAATCTCATATATAATGAATGCACCTACGGAAAACTAATACAATTAATCCTTTAAACTACTACTAGAAATCACACCCTCCAAACCAATGCCATCTTTCAACGGCTCTTGGTTGTTTATGCGTGGGTCAGTAAGCATGCATCCTTTTTTGGCCATAAATAGTTTTGTATTTCCATGTCTTAGCAGGCCGACCTCATCACCAATTTATTTTTGTTATCATTAATTTATTTAATTTTCCACATCATCATCATTTTAATTTTATTTTTTATGCCAAGACTTGGCCTTCTCTTATGCTCGCATACCCTTCTTCAACTTCTCGTATGGGGGTCTTTGATATTCCAATAAGTATGCCCACACTGTCCATCTTCAAGGTTCCAGTAGATGATGTATTCAGATGCCTGCAAGGGCTATCTAGATGCCTTCATCTCACACCAGGATGCTCGTAGGTGGCCATAAGGGATTCCCGTAGGTGGCGCTTAGAAGATGCCCAGAATAGGAAATATATTATGCCTGCAATAGTTTCTATCATTCCCACAATTTTCCTCATTTAGCATGCTTATATGTTATTCTGGAGATGCCCGCAATATTTTCCTTTTCCATTTTTTTATGATTCCCACAGCCATCTCTGTCATCAAATTTGATTTTTTATTGTCATGTCATGATATCCTTGTTATCTTTGCACCAACATATTTGTCTTGCCCAAATCATCTTCAAATGACCACAGAATGGGTCATTTGACTCTCTAGATGTTCCATGCTTTTCATGCTTTCTTCTCAATGTCATTATGCATGTCCTTAGTCATCTCTATCCTTCATGCCTTGTTCCAATTACACCTTACCATGTCATCATTCCTAGACACCTCTTCGAATCTCTGTTTGTTATTTATTGTTTTAATGAAATAATCAATTAAAATTTCTTCTAAACATTGCATCTCTTCAATAGTAATATGTGTCTCTTCAAAACACTGTCTTAATTCTTTTTATTAAATTTCTGTTTATTTTTCTAAATACATTCTCGTAGATTCTTATTTAATAAAATCTGTTTATTATTTTTCACTAACTTTGTAGGTCCATCTTTTGCATATATGACCATCATAATGCACACTGAAAGTATGGCTAGATAGCCACCTCAACAAGGATTAGATCCATGTCCCCTTTTGAAAATTTTGATACACACGCATTATCTAGAGATCATTTGAAAATAGGCTTCCAAGATGTTTAATTTATTGTTTTTAACTTGTAAAAACATTTTTTCTTCTATGTTGGAAGATTGATTTCTCCCTCATGTGATCACCATAAGAAAACCTACAAGCATGGCTAGATATCCATTTCAACAATGAACAAGACCATATCACAATATAAATATGTTGACAAACACACAACCTCTTGCAAGGATTTCAAAATAGCTTCTCAACCTCTTTTGAACATGAAAACATATTTCTTCCCATTTTGGAAGACTCCTATTTCACACGTGTGAATACTCTATGGAGACCTAAAGTAATGAACAGATGTAGAACTTACCAAAGAATGGATCCATGACATTTGATAAATTTACTTGCACAAAGACAACCCTTGGCGGGCATTTCCAACTAACCTCTCAAACTCATGTTTTTAACACTTAGTCAATTTTCTTTTGTTCTCACTATGCAAAATATTATTTTTCCTATTTTTGGTAGATTGATATTTTGCATATGAGATGATCATAAGACAACCTGAAGGTATGGATGGATAGTCAGTTCACCAAGGAACATGCCTATGCTACCTAATGAGTTTTATCATCAGAATAACCCATCCTTTCCCCTCCATGTAGGAATTTCAAAATGCCTTTTCAATTTCCTGAATCTAACACTTAACCAATTTTCTTGTGTTCTTAAAATGAAAAATAATATTTTTCTTACTTTTGGCATATTTATATCTTTGTCATAAAACATGCCACATGATAACTAAGACCATGGTTATATGCACCCATAAACAAGATATAGCCTAACACTTTCATATTGTTTTTCTTATCATCCTATGAGACAGGGAGGACATTTCCCTCAGGCCACTGAGGCAATTTTGCTAGTACTGGAATAGTACAAAACAACCTAAAACTTTGTTTTGGCAGACCATTATCTTTGTCATCAAACATCTTCTTTGAGAAATGAGACCATGGTGGGATATCCTTTTCAACAATTGGTAGGATGATAGATTTAGATAATTTTTGTCATACACCTATAAGGTATGGCAGACATTTTCCCAAGGCCACATGAGCTAGTTTTTCCAACACTTGGACAATTTTCTTAGGCTGGTCCAATCTGCGTAAAACACTGCTTTCGCAGGTTCATAAAATCTTCCTCAACTACTTCCAAGACAATATGAAGACATGGTCAAGTAGGACAAATATCAATCTACAAGAACCCCATATGGTGCGGGAATTTTCTTAAGGCTACCTAAGCCAGTTTTCCAACACTTGGTCATTTTCAAGACTTTCTACAAAATTTGTTCTGAAACCTCATTTTGGTAGATTCATAACTTTGTCTTCACACATGCTGTTGGCAAGGGGTTTGGAGCGAGTGAGTTGCGCAGCATCGCAGCAGCTGCACAAGCTCACATGGTACTACATAAGGTAATATTGGTGTGATAAGCGGGGAAATAACCATTTTTGAATATTTTATGTATTTATTGACCAAGTTTTGTTGCAATAGGTCAGTAGTGGTTAGAAGTCATTTATTAGTGGACCCTTGATGTAAAGGCATAATCCTATTTATAGATCTATTTTGGGGAAATAGAGGATAGTCATAGATAGATATAGGTGAGCAGTCGAGAATAATTGTATTGCATGCGTGATTGTAAGGGGTAATATCTGGTGTGATCTATTTTATGGATACTTTCTTGTCTTGACTGAGATTTTATTTGGGCTTCTTTCTGATGTATGCAGTCTCTGGTTTTGGAGAAGGATTATGTAATGTGGCAAGATTAATATATGATGCGGTGTGTATGGCTCAATTCTTTTCTATTGTTATAGATCTGTTGTGATGCTACGACTTTGTTATGTTAAAATGATATGTTATAGATGTGATTTAGTTTCTTCATGATATATCAATGCGATATGTTGGTTTTAAGTTGTCGTAATTTATGCTTGATGTGCTATAATGTTCCTTGAATGATCCTGAGAAATTTTGATACTGTATGAGATCGAATAAGTTATGATCTCCCTCTATCAGATCCCCATGTCCTCCTTCCCCACTGTTGGAAACTCGATTCTGAAAACTCTCCCTTGAATGCCTCAGGTGAGACCTCATCTGCTCTGCAGACATTGCTGGGCAGGGTAAAACCTGTCTGGGCCGGTGCTCAGGGAGATTACGCTACAGGGTGTCGACAGAGTGGGAACCCCTGTCGACAAAGTTTTGTTGGTGGGCTTCACCAACAAATGGTTTCGTTGCCGAGACCGAGTCACAAATAGGAGGGGGATATGTTCTGGCATTCAACTTGATTAGAGATCGAGGAATGGTTTGATTGAAAGTTGTGGGGGTTTGCTAAAGCCAAAAATCAAAATCCGAAGCTATCGACGGGCAACTCGTTTGATAGATATATCCATGACGGTCCTCATTAATGGTTCTTTTGTGAATTCCTGGTGCTCTTGCATGAATGTTTGGCAAATTTTTCTGAGCGGAAAACAAAATTTCAAGGAGGAGAGTCGACATCTTGGACCCCAGAATTAATCCAGGCACTGCAAGAAACCAGTAACAAGGCATCGCGGGCAGTCAAGGTATGTTTGGATAGTATCTTGGAAGGATACATCACTGATTTTGTTGTTGATACTAATAAATCTTTCAGCGAGGCAGAAAGGGAGTTTTTCAGTGGACCTCGTGGAAGGTTCCTATTGTTGTTACAACTGCCGATTAAGCAACTAGTCTGTGAAAAGGGTATCCTAAAAATGGACCAAGAGTAGTGGAACTTTGGTGTGCGGGGGATGTAGGCACCACGATAGAAAGGGGGGAAATGCATAAGGGAATAAGGGGTAGATGGGCATGAGTTATGGTGAGAATGTAAAGGTCGTCGAAGAAACAAGTGGTTGTACCTAGGGAGGAGAAAGGTTTCGAGAAAAGAGGTAGAGGACAAGAGAAGGTCCTGCTGAAGCCGAAGTGTGATACCATGAAGAACAACCACATGGGATGAAGTGACCTTTTTGTGATGAAGAGGACATACAGGCCCAGGCTACACCCAAAATAATGATAGGATCGAACTGCAGCAGTAATGTGTCTATTCCTCCGTGCACTACTCCACCACAAGGAAGGAACACGCATTCTACGTCGACTTTCCCAATGTGTCAGCAACAGTCTAGTAATAGAGCACCAGCGGGAGGAAGAAGATCCAAAATGGTGGGAGACGAAATGAAATTACCAATATTCAATGGAAATGGCACTAATGATCTGGAGCAGTACTAGTTCTTATGTGAAGCGATCTAGACTGCTTGACGAACTATTGATGATGATGTCAATAAAAGTCAGCTAACCACTACTTTGAGGGGCCGTACATTGGAATGGTTTATGAGATTCACATGGGTGCCTTAGGGAGGTACTACAAAAACACTGGATGAGATCAGAATAGGGCTATTTGAGGAATTTGAGAAGCCAAAATTCAAAGCTCAGTACATTACTGAATTGAAAGAGATCAAACAATTCCCCAATGAAACAATTTGGGATTTTGCTCAGTGATTTAAGACATTGATGGCTCGGGTCATCTTTCAGATGAGTGATGTTCAGCATATAGAATGGTTTATCGCAACACTTGTCCTGCATATTTGACAACCATTAATGCAGCCAAATATTGTGACATAGAGTGAGGCTCTAGAGACCGCGATGAAATTAGAGGCATCGCTAGTAGGGGAAACCGTTATTGGAATGAATCAAATTTAGGCACAGTTGGCCAATTTAACGCTACAATTGCAAGACATCAAAAAGGCTAAGGAATATCGTGATGATCTTTGGTGCACTAGTTTCCATGCAAGCGGACATACCAAGGAAACTTATTCGACATTTCAGAATTATTTGCTATTAGGAGCCTCGATCCCGTTAAGTGGTGCCGGCGCACCATGGTGTTGCATCTTCCATGTTTATGGGCATGGACATGAGAACTGTGATTATATGCAGAAGATGTTACCAAGGTAGAAATTTTGTACTGTACGTTTTGTCAGTCAGTTGGACATTATGACCAAAAATGCCACGCTTATGATTTGCTTCAGGAAAGAACGTATGATTCATACTTTGTAAAAGGAGAGGATCCCTGGGCAGTGCAAGCACAGCCACAAGTAGTACAACCAGAAGCACAACTATAGTATATGCCACCGCCTCCATTGCAGTTTGTCCCTGCACAACCACAGCAACAGTTTGCACCACAGCCGCAAATGGTGGTACAACCACAATATAACAAAGCACTGCAATTCCAGTATAATCAGACACAATATTTTCAAGCCACGCAATATGTTTAGCAGCAACCTAACCCACCGCAACAACAAATGGCCTAGCCGTAGTTTCAACAAGGAGGAGTTCGAGGATGATTCCACGGAGGGTTCAAAGGTCAAGGAGGAGGATTCGACCGCGGGGGAGGATGAGGTCGTGAATCAGTCTAGTGCTATACCTGTGGGGTATTTAAGAATTACCAGAGAGAGTGTCCTCATGCGCAGTGCACAGACTGTGCATCCAACGATCATAATGTTGAAGGTTTCCCTTAGTTGATTGCAAAATGGTAGGCAATAAAAATTCCTCAGTTACAGAATGTGTAGATTCAGAATCAACCTGCATTCCAAGTTTAGAACCAGATGATAATGCAGAACCAGGTCCCACCGCAAAATCAGACTTAGAACTTGCCTCAGACACAGAACCAACCAATGAATCAACCATTGAATAAGAACCATCCTTTGAACCAGGTATCGACAGTTGCCACTATTCAGGCCGAGCCGCGGATGAAGGATGTCAATGTTGGGATTGTCAGTCATGTTGTTGCGACAAATGGAGATGATGGACTATGGCTACAAGTTCAACTCGCTGGTAAGAAGAAGGCTGCATTTGATATTGTGAGAGAGAAATATACCTTCTTCAACGCAAAATAATGAAATCGGAAGAAATTCAGGTAAGTTACCAATTGTTGATATGCCATTTTCTTTCGATCCATCTGTTGAGGCAGGACCATCACGATAGTATGGTACACTACGAAAGTTATTTGAGAGCTTTCTATCATTGGAAAATGACTCCAATGCCCTTGTCGAGCTCGACACATTATTACACCTTCTGGATAAGATAGTGAAGGATTTCACTATGAATTCCTTGAAAAAAAGGAAGACCGACAAGGAGATGAGGATGAATGTCCAGATTGGGGATTATGAGGTTGAATCGGTCATTTTGGACATTGGATAAGATGTAAACATCCTGACAAAGCAGACCTAGAAATTGATGGGGACACCAATGTTGGGATTATCGTCGGTACAACTGTGTTTAGCAAACCAGGAAAAGGTTCATCCCATTGGTCGTGTTTCAAACTTGGTTGTCGACATTGAAGGTATGAAAATGCATGCTGACTTTGATGTAATAGAAGTTGTAGGAGATGGTGGTTCCTATACTGCAATTCTAGGAATTAGATGGGCTAATTATAGAATGGTAGTTATCAACTTCAAAAAATGTGTTATGACATTTGAAAACTAGGATGTCAGAGTCATTGCTCCTATGGACCCTCAAGAAGGACGATGATACATCGAACCCGTAAAGGAGGAAGTTGGGAGAAGTTGGGATCATGCTTATAACATATCTAAGGACTATATTCACCCTACTGTCAATGGAGAACTTGGATGGCATAGCAGAAGTTCCACATCCTCCGACTCTAACGATACTCTGGAAAATTAGTAGAATCAGTTGCATGAGGTATCATTCAAAAAATGCGAGTTGATTACACAGTCTCTCTGACATGTTACGACTGAGATTGTCGAGTTACCCATTTACGAAGGGCTACCAAGACTATTTTAGTTCTTCCAAGAATTTGAAGAAAAGGTGTTTGAACCACAAAGGATATTGTATCTTGAAGTAGCACTGAAGGCTACTCCTTTTCGATGGTGGGTGACACACAAGCAAACGATCCATGACTAGGAGCAGTGCCACAGGTTGATGATGGTCCGCTTTGGTGATATAGAGGTCTATCATGTTGGGAGATATGATGGATGAAATGACCCCTCCCATCATTTGATTGAATGTCAAACGTTATGGACATTGTGACCCAGGGATGAGTGGGTTCATGCTTTTGTTCACACTCTAGAAGAGATGCCATGGTCCTGGTGTGTGGCAGCAGAAATGCGCATAACCATTACCACTTAGGTGGAGTTTTCAGTTTGTTTTGTGAAAAATGTTTAGCTTCCAGGATGCCAACCCCGAGGTATGTAATGATTTACACATTATCTGTGACATAGTACTGAAATTAATCCCTATTTCATACCATGTTGATCCTCATGTGCATTGCTATATCCAATCCATGGTAATGTGCTACAACATGTTTGGGGAACCTAAAGATGATGACGAGCTACAAAATGTTAATATTCCAGAGTCTAAAAGAAGTTGTGGTGTTGTAGCTCCCTACATACCGATAGAATTGATGAACCAGTTGCTAAGGATCCTAAAAGTTAACATTGAATCAGTAGAAAATCCAAAATCTTCTAATATCGGAGACTATTGGGGTGAAGAGATGATGGTCAAAGTCATCAATCTATTGCACGAATTCCAGGACCTTTTTCCAACATGATTCTTAGAAATGAAGGGGATACTTGGTGATTTAGGGGAAATGAAGATTCCACTCAAGCCAGATGCAAAATTGGTACGCCAGAGGCCTTATAGATTGAACCCATGATATAAGGATTGCGTGAAAGTTGAGATCGATAGGATGCTTGACACTGGGATAATTGAACCTATAGAAGAATCAGAGTGGATAAGCCCGATGGTGGTCAAGGATAAGAATACTGGTGAAATTCACATTTGTGTCGATCTGATAAATTTGAATGATGCATGTGTACATGATCCGTTCCCGACCCCTTTCACAGATGAAGTCCTATAAGGTGTAGGCGGCCAGGAGGTATATTCATTCACAGATGGCCTTTCGGGATACGACTATATCCAGATTATGAAGGAGGATTGTCATAAGACCACATTTGTCACTGAGTGGGGGCTGCTTCCAATATACCATCATGCCATTTGGGCTGAAAAATGCACCTACTATATTATCCCACGTAGTTGTTGCGGTATTTAAATATTTTATTTAGAAATTCCTACACGTATATATGGATGACTCGACCATCTAAGGCCTAGTTAAAGATCACGTGGACAATCTGCATTTGATGCTAGAATGGTGTAGGTAGCATCAGATTGCATTGAATTCCAAAAAATGTATTTTTTGTGCACCTTTTGGCATACTACTTGGGCACATTGTATGCAAAGAAGGTCTGTTGGTTGGTTTGGTGAAGATTGTGCTGATCCTCAGTTTAGCACCGCCAATGAATGTAAAGATGCTCTGAGCAACACTGGGACATATGAGCTACTATCGCAAGTTTATTAGAAGATACGTTGTGATTACTGTGCCCATGGAAAAGATGCTAAATAAATACGCTACATTTGAATGGACTCCAGAATGGCAAGGAAGCTTCGACACCCTGAAGGCCAAGATGGCCTCTGCACCAATACTAGTTTTCCCCAATTGGAATAAAGAATTCCATGTGCATGTTGATCCTTCTTCTATTGCGCTAGGGGTTGTTCTTGCACAGCCAGGTGAAGGAGACTTGGACCATCCGATAGAATATGCTAGTAGAAAGTTATCATTTGCCGAACAAAATTATACCACGACTGAAAGGGATGGTCTATGCTTTGCAAAAGTTCAGGCACTATCTGTTGGGTGGACACTTCAATATGTTCACTGATCATTCTACTTTGCAATACCTAGTCAGTAATCCTGCGTTGGGGGGGACAATTTGTTGGTGGTTTCTTTTGTTCCAAGAGTTTGATTTTGAAATAGTGGTAAAGCCAGGATGGTTGAATGCTGGCCTGGATCATTTGTCATGCATTGAGAACAGTGAAGAACCAACCAATATTTATGATGGATTTCTAGATGCGTAATTGTTCTAATTTGAAGTCACAGATGATCACTATGCACCAATTGTTTAGTTTTTTTCTACTGGTGTTTCCTGAATAGACATGCGGATTATCCAAAAGAAGCAGCTGGTCGTAAAAGCCTTTGATTTTCAACTAATTGCTGGGAAGCTATATAAACTTGGACCGGATGAAATATTGCGATGGTGTATCTTATCGCATGAGTAGGGTCCCATTCTACAATAAGCGCATGCCGAAATCACGGGAGGTTACTATGGAGGCCGCACTATTGCACAAAACGTATTGTGTGTTGGGATATGCTGGGCCACGTTGCATAATGATGCTGCGAACTATGCAAGGAGTTGTGATTTATGCCAACACGTTGGTAAACCATCACGGAAGGATGAGATGCTACTAGTGCCGCAGGTGACTCTCCAATCATTTGATAAATGGGCTGTCGACTTTCTGGGTCCTATCAATCAACCATGTAAGTGCACTGGTTCCCGCTATATCATCACTACAATTGACTACCTGAATCGGTGGGTGGATCTTGCACCAGTAATTTGTTGTACTGCTGCGACGGTAGCTCAGTTTATTTTTGAAAACATTGTGATGCAATTTGGGTGTCCTAGAATCTCGATGAGTGACTAGGGAAGTCACTTTGTCAACCAGATGGTAGAAGTGCTGACTGAAGAGCTCTAGATACAGCATAAGAAGAGTACACCCTACCGTCCACAGGAAAATGGTACCATTGAGGCCTTTAACAAAATTTTGGAGACAACACTGACCAAGGTATGTAACTTTAACCATAATTATTGGGATTTAAAAATTCCTTTAGTTCTCTGGGCCTATCATACTACTTGCAAATGGCTAATCGGTCAGACACCATTTAAGTTGGTTTATGGGAAAGAGGCATTCATGCCTATGGAGTATATTGTTCCCATATTGCGCATTGCCGCAACAACATGTATGGATAATGCAGAATCATTAGAAGAACATGCTACGTAGTTGATTCAGCTTGAGGAAGATTGTTTCATCACAGGATTCCACATACAGGTTGCAAAGGATCGATAAAGGAATGACATGATCGCCATATTAAGCATAAACAATTTGTGACAGGAGATTTGGTGTTGTTATATGACAGTAAGTTTATCAAGCATCTGGGTAAGTTACAAATGTACTGGTTAGGTCCCTATCTTGTTCATTCCATTACATCTGGTGGTGTACTTCAGTTAGAATATCTAGATGGAACAATGTTGCCGAAACTCATCAAAGGGAATCGCTTGAAGCCCTATAGAACGGGGCCGGCAATGCGAACCACCTGAGGGTTAAAAAAAATGATAATAGGAATTTTAGTTTAGTAGCACAAGGCGAGCCTTGAGGGAGAGGATGCACAAGGTTACCATTGTTAGCGATAGTCGGTTGACCCTTTGCAATAGTTGTTAGGATGTGGGGTGGTCAAATAAAGTAATAAATGCAGGTAGTTAAACTAGTTGGCTGGTGGCGCTTGTTGAAGCGACCCGCATTAATGGATGATCCCACCATTAGAAGCATAATATCGCCCACAGATTTGGCATCATTACTACCCAATTTGACAATAATGATGAAGTTATATTTGGTCATGATGGATTTGGAATTGTAAGTGGTTATAAAACACCACACGAGATGCATTGGATGGCATTATTCAGTTGCGAAGAGCAGAGATAGAAGGTGAATTGTGTGAAAGTATTGAGAAGAGTGTTGAGTGTATTATAGTTCAAGATGTTGAGCATCAGTTTAGACTTTGAGGGATAAGGGATGTTGAGTGACCTTGACGCTATTGAAATTTTGAGTGAATACAAGTCCCCCATTCGACCCACGACTGTGGAAGAAGAATTCATGAGTATGCCAGTCGGTTCGTCGTCCATTCCGAAGAGGAAGCGACAAATGCAATGACCTAGTCCTATGCCACCAGAGAAGAGGAAAACTCACACGTCTGCAAAGGTGCATGGAGAAGGCACTGCACAGACTAGGTAGTTGAGCTCAGGAACTGTTTAGTTTGCAGCACCTCAGAGTGTCTCGGTAAATGATATTTTGGGTTACATCGCTCCTACGCATCCAGGAGCTAAGCCATGATAGCCGTCGAAGAATCAGAAGTACTCACTCAAGTTGCCAGCGCTATCAGAAGGGATGACATACTCAGTTGACATGATCCTTGTGTTGATCAGGCTCAAGTTTGATGATCACAACCTACTTTTGCTTAAATATGTCCGGGACGAACCATATGAATCTATCCATACAATGTCTAGTGGTCCCATTCATCAATATCCAAAACCATGGGCCAGTGAGTTAGAGAAGTCTGGGTTGTTGGGGCTCATCAATATGCCCCATTTTGGCCATTTGAATGAAGCACATGCATGTGTGAAGCAATTGTTGACATGGTTCCATGGAGGGATGCTTTGGATAAATATGCCAATCCCTGTCACCGTGGACTTGATTGCAACTATTACTAGTTTTCCTAAGGATGGGGAGTACCTGGCGCAATATATTTAAGGAAGAGATATGGATAAGAGACTTGCGAAGTAGCTGAAGGAGTGCTTCGGGTTACAAAAGGATGGTCATGCTTATCGCATTGACAATATCAATTCGCAGACGGTGCGCATTGGCGCAAGAATTTTGGCCATCAAGGTTGTTCACAGAAATCTCCTAGTCCAACGCAATTTGGGGGTTGTCTCCTGTTCCCAAAAATGTGTTGAGGGGGTACAAATGAATTGGTATTTATTTTTGTCAAATTAGTCACTTGAATATGTGCTTGCTGCTCAGACCGGGAGGCCTTTTTCTTATAGTTGGATTTTGATTCTCATTTCTCTTGTTGTTTGGATGGAACCAGAGGAGTACCAACTAATGGAGGTTGAGGCATTCAAGGTTTGTCATGGTGCCCGCTATCAAAAGCTATGGTGGGTCGAAGAACCCAGTCGCCAAACCGACTATGCTATTCATTTTTGGATCTATTGGGAAGCATTGCAGGGGGCTGCCATTGTTGTTCCTAGAGTTTTTCCCTACACTACTGCGAAGTACCAACGAATCCTTCTATTTTCTATCACACCCCACTCCATTGATATTTAGGCCAGGCGGGATCCTGATAAAAAATGGCTACCATTTCCTTATAAGGTCACCAGAGAAGAGTTGGACGTTATTTTGCAAGATTTTCCAGGGGACTGGTGCATCTTAGTGAGTCAAGAAGAGTTAGATAAGGAGCTAGCCCTAGAGGTCCTTGAAGACCCTGCCCTGCCGAAATTGAGCACGCATGACTTCGACAATGAGTCATCGATGGATCCTAAAGATATAGCACAACAGATGCAGGAGGAGACACGCACTAAGTGTCGACAGGAGTACGAGGCTGACAGTGGTATGAAAATAGGGATAGAAGACCAACTACAACAACTTATCAATGCCTTCATGGATTCATCTATGACTACTACTATGATGATCCATGAATCCAACCACAAAGAATTTGGTGTGATAAGAAGTATATTAGAGTCCATTTTTTATATTGTTTTCAAGCAACCATTGGAGATACCTTTGCTGCAGGATAGCCCATCAATCAGCACTAAGCCACGGGTTAGGAATGTGCAAGTTCCCCTGACTGTGATCGATGCTAGCAATAAATACATGCACCAGCAGCTGCACTCGATCAAGTTGCAGCATGGCCCTGCATTAGAATTGGTGATTAGGAAAACAGAGTTGACTGAAGGATATGTTCAGTCCAGGAATACCACTAGGAAGCTGCAGAAGGAAGCAAAGGAGCTACACCAGGTACATGTACGATTAGAAAAGGAGAAGTTACAAGCAATCAACCAACTAAAAGAAACACAGGCCAAGCTACAGTGAAAGGATGCTACAGAGATTACCGACCTCAAGAAGGTGCAATATCGCCTGATTGTTGAACTGGTGTTGTTGATGTAATTGTAACTTTGGAATGTATTCACTTGTATATCTTATGTATTGTACCCCGATGTTTATTCTGGGAAGTGTTTTAAATGTAATTCAGTCATGTCATGCCTCGATGTTCCGATAGAGAGTGTCTATAATGTAAACAAGTCATGTCAAGTCATTGTGGGTAACCCTCCTATTGTTCAAGGGTTAAAGTCCCCACAGTTGTGGGGCCCTAGGGTTATTAGACTATCCTAGAGAAGTCGGCTCTAGGTGAGTTATTGTAATTCGTGGAAATATTCCCCACCGTTGTGTTAAGGATAACCCTCCTTGTTGGTCGGATGGGAAAAATCCCCACAAGTTGTGGGGAACTAGGGTTATTAGACTCTCCTAGAGATTTCAGATCTAGTAATTAATTTTTAAGTGAGGCCGACATGTTGGAGTGGACATTAAGTGAACGAAAGGATATAAATAGAGAGTGAGCCTCTCTATTTATCACACACACAATCACTCATTGGGGTGCATGAGTGAGAGATAAGTAGTTCTCTCAAGTGAGAGAGAGAGAGAGAAGTTGTGGAGATCATCTTTAGGTTTTAGGGTTTTACTACTTCCATTGGTACTCATTCTATCTCTGAGGAAGTTGCAAGGTTTTCTCCTCTATGGTTTCCCTGAGGAAAATTATTTGTGTCTGTTGTTTGTTGTGTTTATTGTTGTGCATGTTATTCTCTCAGTTTAAAGATCCTAAGATAATGCTAGCTTGAATGATAAAAATCTAATATGGTATCAGAGCTAACCTGAGAAGAAGAAATTGTGCATCTGAAAAATCTAGGGCTTCCTACTTTTTTGGTCCCTCTCCATAATCTGTCACGTCCCCAGGCCTCCGGCCGGCGAAGAGGACACGACTCAAACTTAATCTAACTGACTGGGCTAAGAGCCCCTAAACATGTATAGGCATAGATAAAATGCTGAAATGCTAAAACAGAATGCTGATAAAGAGATGCATTACAGTGGAATGTACATAGATACCATCACTCATCATATGCAACTACAATTGTATTTTATGCACAGCTATGATTATTTATCTTGCACAGCGGAATCAATATGCATTCAAATAAGCATTCATTCAACATGTTCATCATTTTCATTAACAAAATTTACAATTGCAGAGTAAAATGGGCAAGATCACTCATCTTATGAAGAATTCGATTCACAACCAGCTACGTCGCTGCAACGTTCCACCCAACCATAGGCCAGCGTGCTCCTTAATCTCTCAGCAGCGCTGCCACCCCCGAGCTGGGCATGATTCTCCAAGGAATAAGGGAACTAGAAGGCTTACACATAGCCAGGTATATACAAAACACAGCCAAGCCAACACAGTTGGGTTTATCAGGCCATTAAGGAGCTGGAGAAGGCAAATTGCTAAGCTGGTGAGCTCATTACAGAGCCAAGAACACCTACACCAAAACTATCCTGACCTCTAAGACACCCAAACACACCCAACACAAGGAATCAGTCCCTTCTCTGCTACATAGTCCCTCAGGCCCTGCATTCCCTTCCAGTGATATTCAGGGGTGATGGAGAAGAAGGCCAACCCTCTAGCTCTTTCTGTGTGGTTTCTAGCCACTAGGTTTATCATGCAAATCTAAGCCAACATATCTGCTCCTCTCACAGTCCGAAGACCAACCATTGCACTCCGGTAATTAATTTAGCTATCACATCTTAAACCAGGGAAAAATGACTTTAACCCATCTACAACAGTCCCCAAACGTAACAACAAAAACGGCTCACAACGTGGGGAAAAATAACAGTCCTGAAGCTTATCAGGGAGCACAACTCACAGCAGGGAAAAACGTCCCAAATAGTCTGTGCGTGAGACCAATAGTCGGTGAGACAGCCAAAAACATGAATGGCCCTTCACAGCCAGTCGGGGATGAAAAAGCACGGCTCTCAGCTCGCTGCAGCAGCTAGAAAACCAGGAAAATTCCTGTGCATGGGGAACAATCCCACCCTGTGAGGAAATGAACAACAATGGAGGTCCGGCGTGAGGAAAAACAGCTCTGTTTTTGTCCGTGGGTGAACAGAAAACAAGGAGGACGTGAAATTTCAGTGCGTGGGTGTTCAGCAACTCGTGGAGCCAAGAAAAAAAATGTTTGCGTGAGACCAAAATCGCCAAGAGCCTATGTGTGAGGAGAAAAATAGACAAAATCATGGGTGATAGTCATTTTTCCTTTCCATTCAGAAGTTAACTATGGGTGGAGTGTGCATGGAGGCATGGACTGACAGTCCTACCACCCCACTCCAAAACAATTAACTGCCATAACTTCCCTCAGCTACCAGCAGAAATTATTAACTGAAGGTGGTTGGAATAAAACAAAAGAAGATGGCACATGGGTTTTTCCCCCTTTTGGCTCAAGGTTTGACAAATTCCCCCCCCACATCCTTATCCTTGGGAAAATCATGCCCCATTCGATTTAGTTGCCGCGACCGTAGCTAGTTGTGTTCATTTTAATTATAGATGCATATTTACATGATGACCAACATAATATATGTCGCATGCCCCGATATACCATCGGTGACAAATTTAAATCCTAAACATAACGTGACCGATCAATGGTGGGGCCTTGGCCTTTAACTCCACACCATGATCATTTACAATATACACATCATATACATCTAATGTAATGGGTTCAAAACTGGGGCATTACATAATCGATCAGAAAACGTATGCTACGCTGACTCTCCATTCAAGGGCTCATCTTTCTATCGAAGTGGAATTCGATTCCGAGCATTTTTAGTTTTTGGTGCGTGAAATTAGGGCTTCTTACAACAGAGGAATTTTTGAGTAATCCCAGCATAGGATTTATCTCCTCATCAAAATCAAATTTTAGAGACCTGGGTTGATATTTTTGGTTGCGTATAACTTCAAGAAAGTCAAACCTTAGTTTGACCCCAAGCCAGAAAAACCCTAAAATACTAAAACTGCTACGTTTTGGCACATTCGCTATATCTCAGGATAGGATACGGATCAAGAGTTGAAACTTTCAATAACTGAATATAAAATCATTATTTACATTGTTTCCAAAATTCAGACTCATATTCACTATATCTTAGGAGATATGATCCCTCCACGTTAGGGTTCCAGCGTCTTCTAGGATTCATCGCTAAACAGGACACTTGGGGAGAATTGCTATATATTGGGTTACAAAGGTCCAAATGAAATTTCTTAAGATTTTACAGAAAGGGCACAGACTGCAATTTTTGTGGTATAATTTTTGGACATTGAAGATGAAACAATGACACATGGAAGTCCATACAACTTCGTTATGCTGAAAAGGGCACCTTGCGAAAATGATCATAATTCCCAATTGGTGAAACCAATACTGATGAAACCTATGGTTTTGGAACAGGTGCAGGAGATTCTATCCCAGTTCCAAGCTTTAGACATAGAGGAGTAGAAATTTTGGAGATATCACAGATACAATATCAGGAATTTCTACAGAAGAAATTGGAAAACTATGGCTTCCTGTTCTGGGAGCTTTCCTCCATTTTTTCCAGAAAAAGGAGTACACTGGATAGCTCACCTTGAAGACGTATACCCTTCTATCCAACCAGATCTCAAAGATTCCAAGTTTTAAAAACTAGGGTTTCTTAGACAAACCCTAGATCATCCATCTCCAAAACCAGGACAGACACCTCAAATCGGTAAGATCTAATATTTTTCTATTTTCATTTGAGGTTTTCATTTCAAAGTGATCTATCACATCAGCTTGATGATAATCTTGGTGAATTTGACAACTTCCAAGCATGTAAGTATACGATCTCTCTAAAGAAAATGAACTAGACGCCTACATAAGTAGAGAGGTTCCCGTTCCAGAGGGAGATGAGGCTAAAATCCTTACACCAGAAGAACTTGGTCAAGGCCAAGAAGATCATTGTTGATTCAATCACGGATTACCTTATACCAAAAGTGTCTTCCCTAAAGGAACCAAAAGAGATGTTTGATTCCTTAACCAAGCTATTTGAAGGAAATAACATAAATCAGAAGATGACCTTAAGAAACGAGTTGAAGAATGTGAATATCCAGAATGCAGAGACCATACAGTCATACTTCACAAGGGTCTCTCAAATCAAAGAACAACTTGAAGCAGTAGAAGAAGAAGTGGAGAATGCAGAAGTTGTGATAACCACCTTGAATGGCCTCCCAGAATCATGGGATTCATTCATTTGAGGAATGTGTGCTGGAAGGAAGTGATTACTTTCAGCATACTCTAGGAAGAGCACACACAAGAAGAAACTCGACTCATAATAAGAGAAAAGAAGATGGGAGAAACTGAAGATCAAGCTCTCACCATCCAAAGAAGATCCCTCAAGTGATGAGGAATATCAACTCTTGAAGAACCTCTTATCCATCTTAGCATTTGGATAAGAAACGATGCTATTATGAATGAAGACAATGATAAAGTTGAAGGCTCAAGGAGTCTACCCATGAAACAAATAAAGATAAGTATTCAATTGTCATGTAATGATATTGTTTTGTTATGCATTTGTTTATATTCAGTTGATGTATTATGCATGATAGAATGTTTTTCATTAATGACAGTATACTAGTAATATGCATGTGATGGCTAAGTAGCTCATGGTGCTATACAACTCTCCATTGCTACTTATCTATAATGAAACCTCTTTGCTAACATATTTGATTAGTGCACAATCTCAATGTTGTCCTAGTAGAAATGGAAGGAATCTAGAAAAGTTTCCGTCAGATATGGATGAATGTTGTATTGGCTAAAATAGTTGCATAATCATATATATATTGATGTAAAATAATTTTATGAAATGTTTCTAACCCTACAACTAATGCATTTGACTTGTAGGAAATATTACGTAAAATTGCATACAAGAAAAGAAGGATGAGACTTGTTTGAAAGAAAAAGTGCCGACAGTTCAAGATGAAGAATAATATGACGAATGCAGTGACATCATTGATGCAGAACCTTCCAGCCATGAAGAAGAAACCAAGAAGAAAGGGAATACCAGTTCACGAAGAATCATGTCTAAGATGCAGTAGATGGAAACATCATGGGATATAAGGAAAGATTCGTAGCGCAAGGCTTCTCATGAAAAGAAGGCATAGACTACGAAGAGGCATTTGTAGCCAGTAGGAGTTTAGACACATGATAGGTAGAATCATGTGTGCAAATGAAAGAAGGCCTTGTACAAGCTTAGAAGACACCCATGGTATAACACATACATGATGAGCTTGCTGAAGATATTAACTTTCACTACAAGGTTGAAGATGGAATCCTATAGAGCATGACAAGCTCACAGATGGGTGTGAGAAGAAATTTCGAAAAAGTTCAAGATAGAGGATCTTGGTATCCAGTGATCCTAGATGGATACATAGAATATTAGTATTAGAGGAAGCTACTTGTCCCTCCAGTATACAATGTTTTAGTGCATAGAGTACGAAATACAGAGTGAGAATGATGCTTCACTTCTGAGGGAGTGACTGCAGAAGATCCTAAGGTTCGACATGGTATGACAGGATGGATAGATTACTCATGACTCTAGGATTTAATGAGAGTAGAGTGGATTCCATCCTTTGCTTCAAGGTTGAATATGAAAGACCAGTGATGCTCCTATTATATGTCGATGACTTGTTCCTGACAAAAAATAAGAACTCAGTAAAGTTACAAGAAGGAGACTTCCTGCCGAGTTCAAAATGAATGACATGGGTATGATGCACTATTTTCTAGGCATGGAGGTGTGGACAAGGAAAGTATGCAGTAGAGATCTTGAAGAGGTCCATGATGATGGACTGCATGACCACACCTATGGCATCAAACCTGAATCTATTGAGTGATGCTTCATCAGAAGCAGTTGATGCTATGATGTATCATCAAATGATTGGGTCCTTGATGTACCTAATGAACATGAGACTATATATTTGCTTTGCTGTGAACACCTTGAGCCAGTACCTGACAGATCCAAGAAATGTTCACCTGATTGCTGCAAATAATATTCTAAGGTACCTAAGAGGTACAGTTGATTATGGGCTCAAGTATGAGGAAACTCAGAAGATTAACTTGGAGGGTTATGTTGATTCAGATTGGCTAGGCAGTGCCATTGATAGGAAGAGCACTTCAGGGTGTTGATTTAGTATGGGATCAGGTGTGATCTCTTAGTTTAGTAGGAAGCAATCCTGTGTGGCACTGAGTACAACTGAAGCAGAGTATGTTGCATCTTGTTCAGCTAGTTGTGAGGCACTATGGCTGAGGAAGCTACTATTTGATTTATTTGATCCCCAGTTGGATGCTACTTGTATATATTGCGACAACAAGAGTTGTGTGAAGTTGTCAGAGAACCCGATATTCCATGACAAGTCAAAGCATATTGAGATCGAGTATCACTATATCAGGGATATGGTGCAAAAAGGAGGAGTGAAACTCTAGTATGTTGCGATGGATGAATAGATAATTGATGTGTTGAAAAATACATTAGCCATAGTGAAGTTTGAGTACTTCAAAGAGAATCTTGGTGTTCTCCAAATCGAGGTTCCTTACAAAGGGAAGTGATGAGTCTGTGAGCCATTCTGACATCATGAGAGGATTGGTTCCTTCCATGGTCAGATGTAAGGGCTAAGCCATTCTGTCATGATGAGAGGATTGGTTCCTTGCATGTCAGATATGAGTGCTGAGCCATTCTAATGTGACTATAGTATTGGTTCCTACATGATCAGATATAAGCGCTGAATTCCATTATTGGAATGGAGGAACATGGACAATTACCAGGAATATTAGTGTGGGACTGAGGGCCATTCTGATGTGACTGTAGGATTGGTTCCTACATGATCAGATATAAGTGTAGAGCCCTTTCGACATGTACATAGGATTGGTTCCTCGCATGGTCGAATGTAACTACAGATCCCTTTCGACATGTACATAGGATTAGTTCCTCGCATGGTAGAATGTAAGTGCAGAACCCTTTTGAAATGTACATAGGATTGGTTCCTCGCATGATTGAATGTAAGTGTTGGGCCTTTCTAACATTGGTTGTTAGATGTGAGTGCTGGGCATTTCTGACAGGGTTTTGTGATGTGTTCCCACATGGTCAGATGTGAGTGTTGGGCGTTCCTTTTTGATATGATTATAGGATTGGTTCCTACATGATTAGATGTAAGTGTT
The DNA here is from genome assembly GCA_001517045.1 of Pseudotsuga menziesii. NCBI lineage: Eukaryota > Viridiplantae > Streptophyta > Pinopsida > Pinales > Pinaceae > Pseudotsuga > Pseudotsuga menziesii. The sequence continues at coordinate 186,596 of LPNX010640375.1, read as the reverse complement.
GGGAAACCCATTCTAACTTAGGGTTAGATATAAGTGCTGGAAAATACCTACATGGAGGCTAGGCCTACAACCAGCATGAAAAAGGGCTAGCTTTGGAGAACTTCCTATGACGAGAAGAATCCAGAGATGGAACCCGTGATGATGATCTAGATGATACAAAGAAGAAGACTTGTTCTGATAAATTGTGTTGAGAGAATACCTTCCTAGTTAATGGGGAGTGTTGATGTAATTGTAACTTTAGAATGTATTCACTTGTATATCTTATGTATTGTACCCCAATGTTTATTCTGGGAAGTGTTTGTAATGTAATTGATTCAGGTCATGCCCCGATGTTCCGATCGGGATTTTCTATAATGTAAAAAATTCATGTCAAGTCACTGTGGGTAACCCTCCTATTGTTCAAGGGTTAAAGTCCCCACAGTTGTGGGGCCCTAGGGTTACTAGACTATTCTAGAGAATTCGGCCCTAGGTGAGTTATTGTAAGCTGGAGCAATAGTCCCCATCATTGTGTTAAGGATAAGCCTCCTTACTGGTTGGAGGGGAAAAGTCCCCACAAGTTGTGGGGCACTAGGGTTATTAGACTCTCCTAGAGATGTCGGCTCTAGTAAGTAATCGTTAAGTGAGGCCGACATGTTGGAGTGGACATTAAGTGAACGAAAGAATATAAATAGAGAGTGAGCCTCTCTGTTTATCACACACACACACTCACTTATTAGGGTGCATGAGTGAGAGAGAAGTATTTATCTCAAGTGATAGAGAGAGAGAGAAGTTGTGGATATCATATTTATGTTTTCGAGTTTTACTGCTACCATTGGTGCTAATTCAATCTCTGAGGAAGTTGCGGGGTTTTCTCCTTTATGGTTTCCCCGAGGAAAATTCTTTGTGTCTCTTGTCTCTTGTGTTTATTTCTATGCATGTTATTCTCTTAGTTAAATATCCTAAGATAATGCTAGCTTGAATGATAAAAATATAACAGGCGCAGCTATGTGCAAGGTCCAGTGAAGTTAAGCAAGCTATTTCTGATGCCTACCAGAAAATGTTTGACAACACCTCAGTGATAACCCCAATCGAAAATTCCAAGCGATTGGGGAAGACTCTGGTTTAGCTTCAAGACACTAACTTGCTGCTCTAGGACCATGTACAACCCACAACACCACCGGAGCAGGTTGCAGAGCGCAAGATCTCGATTGAAGAAATTTCCACCTAGTTCGGCACTATGGAGCAAGAGGCTAAAATGGTTATGGAGGTGAGCACTCAATTTTGGAAAATTATTGTTTAGAATGAGCAGCTTGATCAGATGAACATGCAGGTGCAAGAGGCAGAAGGTCAGTTGGAAACCTTGAAGACATTGCTGAAGGCAATGCCGCTAATGGTGTAGATCACCTGGGCCATAGAACTGAAGGATCTACAGCAACGAGCTTCCCGTGCACAATAACGATAGAAAAAGCATTGCGAGTAGCTTGATGAATTATAAGAAATCGGTGGCCAATTCACTGTCAAGGCCATAGCCACGCTTCAGGTTGTTCAAGAGGATAGACAAATGGTTGACAGTAAGGCAAGTGAGGAGCACCCCATCCAACAAACTTTGACTAATTGTCAGAGTATTTCCTGTAAAGTCCATTTGCAAGTTCGTGAAGTTGCGAAACAGTTTGAATATTTTAAGAGAAATACCTTGGCACACACCCTGTCGACTTGACATGGCTCAAGGGAAAGCCACAAAACTATGTTGGGGGCTTGTTGGAAAGGGGTTTGGAGCGAGTGAGTTGTGCAGCATCACGGCAGCTGCGCAAGCTCATGCGGTATAGCGCAAGGGCATATTGGCGCAATAAACTGGGAAATAACTATTTTTGAAAATTTTATGTATATATTGACCAAGTTTTGTTGCAATAGGTCAGTAGCAGTTAGAAGTCAGTTATTAGTGGACCCTTGATGTAAAGGAATAAGCTTGTTTATAGATCTATTTTGGGGCAATAGAGGAGATTCATAGATAGAGATAGGTGAGAAGTCGAGAACAATTGTATTGCATGCATGATTGTAAGGGGTAAGATCTGGTGTGATCTATTTTATGGAGACTTTCCTGTCTTGACTATGATTTTATCTGGTCTTATTTCTAATGTATGCAGTCTCCAGTTTTGGAGAAGGATTATGTAATGTGGCATATTTGCACAAGATTAATATATGATGTGATGTGTATGGCTCAATTCTTGTCTATTGTTATATATATGTTGTGATGTTGCAACTCTGTTATGTTAAAATGGCATGTTATAGATGTGATTCAGTTTCTTCCTGATATATCAATGTGATATGTTGGTTTTAAGTTGTCATAATTTATGCTTGATGCGCTATAATGTTCCTTGAATGATGTTGCGACATTTTGATACTGTATGAGATCGAATAAGTTATGATCTCCCTCTGTCGGATCCCCATGTCTTCCTTCCCCACTATCGGAAACTCTGTTCTGATAGCTCTCCCTCGAATGCCTCGGGTGAGACCTCGTCTACTCTGCAGATGTTCTTGGGTAGGGTAAAACCTGTTTGGGTTGGTGTTGAGGGAGATTGCGCTGCAGGGCGTCGAAAGAGTGGGAACCCCTGTGGACGAAGTTTTGTTGGTGGGCTTCACCAACACATGCTTAATGAGAAATAATACCATGTTTATGTATAGAAACCAATACAAGACCCCCATGTGATGTGGAGATTTACTCTAACCCATAATTTAGGGAAGGCATCTTTCTGAGGCTACTTAGCCATTTTTTCTTACTCTAGCACAAACCCTTGTTTTGGCAGGTCCATAAATTCTCCCTCAAGAACTTTTAGGACAAAATGAAGACATGGTCAGGTAGGAAAACCAACAATATACAAGACCCCCATGTGGTACGGGCATTTACATTCTCCTATAAATTATGGCATGCGTTTCCCTAAGGAAATTTTTACTAATTTCCCCATACTTAGTCATTTTCCTATTTTTCACCAAATTACCATATTTTTCCAAAATGATTGTCATTAATGTTGTCATCAATGGCAATCCTATTCATCATAATCTTCATGTTTGTCTTTATAGAAATTTGTATAAAATATATTGCATTTAGAAATATACTTATATCGAATGTATTTAACAAGTTACTATTTGGTATGGTGTAGGTAAGACAATTACTTGTCACTACAAGGATTTTTCACTATGAATGAAAATGAAAGGAATCTTGCTCAGTTTAGACCGGCATTAGAGGTGAGGGGAGATGGAAAATTTTATTGACCTTGCTCTAATTGCAAGGGATTGCAAAGAAGAAGAATTTTAATAACAACAACTGAAAGATATTTTAGGGAGAATGGGCATGTCAAAGGGGGTTATGAATATCGTCCCTTGGTAAGAGGTTATTCAATTTTTAATGTATTCTATGTAATAGTCATCATGTCATGAATTTCAGTAAAATGTATTATCGTTTTATTATATGTTCTATACACACTAATTTTACTACGTTGTTTGTAAATATATAGAAAATGCCCCCAAAATGTCACCTTCCAGAGAGTTATTTGCAAAGTACTAGTAGAAATCCTCATTTACAGGGTGACGAACATCTAGATTTGAATATTGAATATTATCAAGTTCTTAATGATGATATGGATGGAGATAACATTAGTGATACAAATCGGGAATATGAGATACATAGATTGATCCAAGACACATTTACTCCAATGGATGAGGACAACTAGGATGATAGTCATTATGTTGATCCTCTACTCAAGAAGTCACATCAACCTCTTTATGAACACTCAAAAACAAATCTTCTATATGCTATAATGTTGTTAGTGAACTTGAAGGTTTTGAATGGTTTATCAAACACCTGTCTCACGCAGATACTAAGGTATGTAATTTGTTAATTATTTATGTCTGTATGTTCACATGTACATAAAGGGTTGAATTTTTTCCTATATTGCTATTTTTATCTAATTTGTAAAGTATGGATGCGATATTGATGATAAATATTGTTTACATTGACTTATTCTTTTGAATTTTGTATGTTGTTAGGTGAATTTCTATTGCAAACGTGATAGGATCATAGGATGATGAGAAAAATTATCTGAAAGTGATAGGATCTACTATGTTTCTTGGTGCATCCAACCATGGTTTCATATTTCCCAAAGAGACTCTAAGGAGGAAGATATCAATCTTCCAAAAGTGCCTCTCACCTTCATTTGCACTATCCCAGTAAAATGCTCACCAAGGTTAGATGATGAGGTTGCAGGAGAGAAGATTGGTATGGTTGAGTCAGTATGATATTCCTCACATTTTGGATGTCTCACTCTCCAAGTTTTATGAAAAATATAAAATCACCTTGGTGACTTAGGGTTTGAAGATATTTGTCTAAGTGTCAATAAGAAGTTTGGAAGACCACTTTCAAATGCCTGCCAGATGTTGGGTGTATGTCAATAGGTTCATCAATTGACATGGATTTGTTCTTTGTTGGAATGGCTATCCAGACATACATTTAGGTTGTCTTACAATGGTCACATATGAAAAATATCAATCGACCAAAATTAGGAAAAATACTATTTTTCATATTGAGAAACACAAGGAAATTTCCTAAGTGTTGAGAACAAGATTTTGAGAAGTCATTTGGAAATTCCCGCCATAATTTAGGGCATGAATTTTTCTGAGGCTACTTAGCCATTTTTGCATCCAGTAGTGAAATACCTTGTTTTGGCAGGCCTGTGTCTTTCTCCTCAAGAAATTTTAAAGAAAAATCAAATCATGAATAGCTATCCAAACCAAATACCCATAGGATGGTACCATGTTGTGGCATTCTTCTCAAACCATGAATTGTGGAGGCCATTCTCTTAAGGCTGTTGGGACCAATTCTTCCTTAAATATATGCTGCTAGTTTGGTGAGGCAAGTGACATGGTTGTATGCTCCATAAAACACTCTAGAGAATCACATTCTCAATACATTTTTCACATCATCCTATGAGGCATGGAGAGAATTTACTTAAGGCCACTTGGGTAGATTTAACACCAATTCCATACTTAGACCTATTTCTGAATTTGGTCTAATCTACCTAAAAAGCCCTTTTGGCAAGTCCGTAATGTTTTCTTCATCCACTTCCAAGACAATCTGAAGACATCGTCAGGTAGGCCAAAGACCAATATATAAGACCCCCATGTGTTATAGGCATTTACTCAAACCCATAATTTAGGGCAGGAATATTTCTGAGGCTAATTAGCCAATTTTGCATCCACTCATGAAAAAACCTATTTTGGAAGGCCTGTATCTTTCTCGACAAGAAAGATTAAAGCAAAATCAAATCATGAATATGTAGCCAAATCAATTGGCTATCGGACGGTACCATGGTGCGCGAATTCTTCTCAAACCATGAATTGTGGTGGGAATTCTCTTAAGGATGCTGGGACCAATTCTCTTATCATATAGGAGAAAAAATTCCATCACGCAGAGCACCTAACCAGGGTGAACTCTGGATGACTTTAGAAGAAAATGTTCAAAAATGCTTGAACAATGGGTCGAGAGCATACAACACAAATTCTGGACCATATACACTAATGATCAAACATGAAAAGCAAATACAAACTGGAGTGAAAAATAGGATAAACATTCACTTAAAGAAGTTACTTATTGAAGAAAAAGATGACATGGGAATCTCTCCCATGAAATGATTATAATTCCTCTACAATTTTATTCATATATATCTGGAAAGGCTGAAACACATTACAGTGGAGAGCCTCTACTCTTGAAAATTCCCAACCCTTCCCCCCTCTATGGGGATCAATTTATACTATCTCAATCCCCGAGGCTAATCCTCGAAATAGGACATGAAACTGTTTATAGTCATAATCAACTACTAACAACTTAGAGTTTGGTACTACTGCCACAGTTTACATATATTAAAACATACATTATATATGGAGCTAATGTGCATGCTCAGTTTGGATGGAATCATGTCACTTATATTTTTGAGTTTCTAGGTCGTGAAAACAACATTAAGGATGCTTCTGATGACTCACTACTGACTGGAATCGACCACTCATCTATCTGTTGAATCAGCAACATTTCATTCCCTAGGTGTGTATAATTTCATGCTCAAAGGCACCTTTTCGCATGGTTTTTGGAATGGCAAAGGGGTTTATATGGTTTCCATGCTTTTCCTTTTCTACAACCCCCCTCTGTCCTAGAAATACTGTTGTATGAGGGGACTTCGATAAGGGCAGCTTTGTACTCCCCATCTCCCATGGTGTGGGTTCTCCTATAGTTCATACAGTGGGGGGTGTCTTCCATCTCCTCACCACCTCAGTAAAAGTTGGGAATTGGAGTTAACAAACGATGTGATGAAAATTTTTGACACCCACCACCCCAGCACAAGCATTCGCTCCTATGGGTTTCCGCTAAACACAGTCACCATGTAATGGGACTCTGGAAGTCATGATTTCTTTGAGGGTTTATGGGGAGACACTCTTGGGATAGGAAAACGCAAGCACCACATAGCTGAAAGTACAACTATCCATAAGCATTCAAAGGGGATTCACATACGGGCCCCAATGGGTGGCACTTTCTTGGTGTGAAAACCCAGGGCGACAGATGAGCATTGAATCAATATTAGCAACCATCAACACCCTGATACTGGAAAGCTTCTCAAATCATATCACCATTTCAACTCTTTCAGAATTCTCATAATCTCTTAGAAGAATAACACTTCGAGCATTCTCTCTAATTAATAATTCATCTTATGCATCTTAATCGGCATGGCAAGGTGGTGTTTATATAGGGTGATGAATATGAAGATGGATACAAAGATGACTGGTCAGCATAATGGTAGCACGAGTGGACACGTGGGTAGGGATATTTATTTTCTAATGAGAATTCGGTCATGCCGCCTCCTTTGAATATGCTACATTGTTGTCCACATGGATCACGGTGTTTGGATGTGACATTCTTTTCATTTTTACTTACACTAACAGTGGTGTCTAGAACAGTTTTGGCTAGCTGCATCCCTTTGCTTCATGTACAGGCCAGGTTCATCACTTCAAAGATCTAAAAATCATGATCTCCCACTTTTTTCTACACAAGCCATGTGTCACATCTCTGGAGTTGAGAAGGCTGGTGAATCAGTGATGCTTTGGACATTATCTTCACCTAAGGCATGTCAAAAATGGCGTCAAGGGATATGATTATTGGTCAGCTCGTACATGAGGACATCCTTTCTGTTCCAGACCTGACCAGGACACCACCTTTACCAGGTTGAATGGCTCAAGAGTCGGCAGGGATCAAATTTGAAGGGAATGTCTCATTTTACTTTGAAGGGCTGTGAGAAATTGAACCCTTCAATGTTGACATTTAAAAATAAATCATTATTTTCTTTTTAAAATTTAAGTGTTAAAAAAAAATTGATTATTTATTAAAAACATTGTATAGAAAAAAAAATGTCAATAAGAAGAAATCCCAAGTTATTCAACATTTACATGGAATTAGTGAGGTAAACTATGTACATATGATTTATCACTTCCATATTCTTTTTATGGGGATTATTCAAGAGTTAGTATAGAGGAGGAGAGACTAAAATAAAGGTTGATAATGAAGAACATGTAACGATGATGGAATATGAGATTGGGAAAAAGCCCATTTAGAAAGAGATTGATGCACTTGTTTTGTTAATGTGAACATAGCCATAACCATGATGAGTATTTGTTTTTTGTATTGCTTGTTCTTTGGCCTATTTATTTTTTGAAGGGAAATGTTTGTTTCCTATTGTTATCATCCAAAATGGCAATTCTCCGTCTGAGTACTGATATTCCTCATGTTGGTACACAAAAGGACAGTTTGGATTGAAGTGACCAAAATACTATAGATGGGCATGACCTTTGATGCATTATCCTCAAACCAGCCTTGTACATTTTAATTATGAGTTTTGAGTTGCATACACTATTATATGCATTTCAACTCATGTATCATATGTGAGTATTTGCATTGCAACTCACGTATACTTGTATACATGAGTTTCCTTTGAGAAACTCACGTGTCATACACAAGTTTCCTATATTAATACCCACGTATAGCTTAATTTGACATTAAAAAATATAAATAGAGATTATATGAGATTAGTTAGGTCCTATTCCATAACTATCCCAGCCATATCAACCATCCCAACCTTCAAAACCATTATATTTCCCAAAGTATAAATAGATGCCTTGGGGTGGGGGATAATCAATCAATTTTGGAGAGAAAATTTATGCTGGTGGTATATCTTCGGAGTCTTGGAGCAGCAGAACTCAGAGTCCTTTGGTTGCAGTGGATTCCTTGTGTCAGAAGTTGGGTTGTACTCTTATCTTATTCACCTCTTTCTAGTAAAGAGAATTCTTCTTCCAATCTTGTATTGAGTTTATTTCATGTATATTGGATTAATGAATATGTTTGATTATGTTATCTATATGATTTTCATCAAACCTATAATATATATATGCATGAGATATTACTTGAAGGATTTTCTCTTTGCAGGTGGAGAAGTACAGCCCTAGAATCTTTGCAGAGAAGTGGAGCAAGAGAAGATCAAGCTTGGGACAACCATCGCTAATCAGGTAAGTCAATATTTTCTTCCTATTCGCTTTCCATTCCCTGTAAAAAAGTTGTTTTTCTGCAAGTTAGTAGTAAGTTGGTAACCCTAGACCCTAGGTTACAAGGGTGCTTTATCCTGAACAATAGAACTAGTGACTCCACTGGGGAGCCCAGCCTCCTGTGGGTTTATCCTGTAGGTTCTTGACCAGTATTTTCTCTGATTCTGAGTGTGGTTCTTTTATCATGCCTTCGATTTGCAATATAGTATGTCTAGAGACCTTTTTGTATTTTTTCTTTTAAATTTTGTTTGTTGTATACGTAGGTTTATGTTATACACAGTCGTGTATAACAACTTGTATATGTGGGTTGATCTATAAGACAGTCGCATATGGTATGCGAGTTGTTCTATAAGATAGTCATGTATGGTACGTGAGTTGCTTTATAAGATAGTCACGTATATCCTGTAGTAGCATAAAAAGTTTGGCATGGTTTGCTTGTCCCTATCTTGGCTAATTTTTTGTCTGCTTATGGGTCTTCTGTTGTTTGCATAATACTGTAAGTCCAAAGTCCTGTATGCCATACTTTTCTCTTATTGTTGAGCCTTTGAGTTTGATTTGTCTGAATCTTCTTTCATCCAGTGACTTGAAGTTGGTCCTCCTGCTTGGCCTATGAGTTCAGTGGTATGTATCTGAGTCAGTGATTAGGGATTTAGAGACCTTATTCTATGTACTGCTTTGTGTAGTGTCAGTTAGCCACTTGTTCTTTAGTGAATCTAGTGGATTTTATTCATTAGTTTTCCAAGTCAGGTTTTTTACCAATTTTCCTTCGCATTTAGTTGAAATTGGTTATTGTGGGTCCTCTATACTTCATTTTACTTCTTATATGTTGTGATCATTCAAACTCGCTCAATTTTTTTTTTGCATTTAGATGCATTGTAGTTTTTGAAGAATTTGAAAAAAAAGTGAAAGAAAAACATTTCATGCTTTTTGCATATAGTTTCACTTAGTAGTTTTCTTTTGAGTATTTTCAAATAAAATTTCAAAAATTATAAAAAGTCTTAGTTTTTCAACACTTAGTTTAAATTTCATTAGCTAACATTTACAAAAAGAAAATAATTTTGGTTTAAGTAGTTATAGTTTACTTTGGAAGTTGATTTATACATCATTTTACTTTTCTTATCAAGTCTATAACATCACAGTCCTTCACGCCATTTACCTTCTGACTAAGAACAACCCTTAAAATAAACGATCTAATTTAAAATTTATCAGTAAGTTTTATTTTATAGGGTCATACACCAACTAGAATAGGCTAGACTTGTACAATAGGGAGTTGATGTCACATGCTCCAATTTGCAAAAACAATTTTATAATATTTGAGGAGCATTGTGTTAAATTTTATGCTAAGTTGTAATTGATGACCCAGTGGGGTCAATAATATTTAATGTAAATTCAAAATATTTTATTTATAAATAAATAAATTAGGAGACAACAACTTAGGGAAGTTGTTAAAAGAGTGTTTACTGGTTAAATGGTAGAGGAGACTGGGTGGAGAGAAAACTAACAAGTGGCAGCATCCTCAAACCACTTCCAATAGTTACAGGTGGAAACTTCCCTATACTTGTGGTCATGATTCTCCAAGAAAGTGGAATCAGAGAAGGTGGCTCATTTAATGAAAATTGACCTAGAATACCTAGGCATCTCTATAAAATTTCCGATTGAAGAGAGATGAGGTTGCTCATTCTAGAGAGGTGATCATTTAGGGTGAATGAATTTACTCAAGAGAAATTCAATGGAGGGGAGTCTGGAGTGTGTTTGAGGGGTTAAATACTAAGATTGAACTACTTGCAGCTTCTAAGCTGAGGTTCATACTGTTGAGAGCAGATTTTGATTACTAAGATAATTGGACCAGTCAAGTGACAGAGGTCTTACAGTTGCATTCTCCACCCAGTTCTCAGCCAAGAAGACTAGGAACAAGCTTCGGGGTCCTGAGGAAGTGTTTTCTGAGCTCACTCTAGGAGATTATTTGGAAGGAATAGCCTCCTTAAGATGTTGTCGTCTTGTCCTCAACAATTTCTATTTTATTTTATTGTCTTCAGTTAAATAATTCTTAGTTTATCTACTACAGGCATGTTGGTAATTTAGGGTTTATGAATGAAAAGTAACTGAGTAATGTTGGATTCAGTAAAATTATAGATTATAGTAGAAATAGAAATGATTGTGTAAAAAGTGAAACAAATGGAATTAAAATTTCCAAGCTATGTTTTTCCACACTTGAACTCAGGTCCTACTCTAGCACAGTTGGATTGCTTAGGTGAATGAAATGATTCTTTTATTTTGAATGAAAACAGTAGATAGATTTTAATTCATTGTTTGTGAATTTCACTAAATAGCAGGCTATGTACTATCTACATTTATTTACTTCATCTAACTAAATAGAAAAATAGGTATGAAAGAGAACAGTAAATATTATTTCAGTATTAGTATGCTGATAAATAGAAACTATAGTTAACAGAAGTAAAATAAGTAAATTAACATTTAAAAACCAAGTGAAAAGGAAATTGTAAAACAGTTTATAAACATTAACATTCCAGACCAGTATGTGTTTTATCCAGGACCAAAGGATTCTTTTACAATCCTTTTTATACTATAAAAATTACTGAAAGTTAACAATACCCTAGTTTTGAGTATACTACACTAAACCCTAATTATTTCTTAACTAATATTTAGAAGAAACAATATTTGGGATTTTCTTATTTCTTTTACAGAGCTAGCATCACACTTATAACTGTAAGTCATATAATAATCCCTTATCCTATTTTTAAAATAGAGTTAATAATGCTGTAAGTAGAAACAAGGATTTTTTTTTTAAACTGTAGGGTTAAACAACATTTTCAATCCTTAAGAAGGCGAGTTCTAGAATTTAAATTATCATCTCACAAACAGTTCTTTAAAAATAATATAAATATAGAATATTAATAAAGACATTATATAGGTAAATCATGGACAGTTAAACCAATAGTTGTTAACCAATTGCAATATAAAATCCTTAATCAAAGGTAGGTTTATAGCCTGTAGAGTCGAAGGGTTGAAGCCCAAGCCTGCTAGTAAAACCAAATATACAAAAGTCTTTTATATTAAACTGTAAATAAGATACATTACTGACAGGAAAAGTAAAACCCAGTTCATTCTATAACTTGATTGTTCCATAGTCTTCATTTCACTAAGTTGAAATGTAAAAGGGAAAACTAAAGTAACATTAGATAGAGGTCATCTAGCATCTCTGGGCTCAGAGCTGGGCTCTTTATAAATCTTAAACAAAATATTTTACATTGCTTAAGCCGTAAGGATAAAACTGCATAGCCAAAAAACCACATATACATCATGGCTTCAAGAGCCTGTGTTACCTAGCAAAATAAAACATGGGTAATAATCAACAAACTAAAAATAATAACCAACAGAGAACCGAAGCCTTGTATCCAACCATAGGAACCTTCATCCAACAACCCAAACCACAAGCAAGGAGAACCCTCGACAAGACCGGGGCTTACCAGTTGGAAGCCCATGATGTTAACTGGTGCATGAGCTTGCTTTCCACCCTTAGCTTGGAGCTAATAGTAGGAGCCTACAAGAGCATAAATTTAAACAATAATTAAACTCTGTTCATAATTTAAATAAACCCTAAGTTGGCAAATCATTTGACAAGAGGAATTCAAGTAGGGTAAAATGTATACCTGTCAACAAGAAGAATCAGAGCTGAGAAGAAACAACCAACAAGCTTGAATGCACTAAACTGAGAAGCAACAAAAACCTTAATCCAACTCTGTGACAGAGACAACAAAGAGACGGTCTCAAGTTTCACAATGCCAAAGCAAGGAATAAGCAGTCATAAGGGTAATACCATTTATGGGCTTCGAGCCACTTGAAGAAACCTTTAATCACTCACACAGTGTTTTCCTTAATCACAAGAGAAATCGAAACAAAAACCACGATACCAAAAATCACTTTGCAAGTACTGCAGACTATGGTGCCAATGAATAAGGAAGTTGCATGCCTCTCATGGCTGCAAAGACTCACAACGCAGCTTGCAGTAGGAAAAACCCTCGGACCAAAATACAAAGGAGTAGGGTTACAACGTTTTAAGTCAACCAATGTATGCAGGAGACCTATTCCATGTGCCCTTCCAAAAATATCAACAAGTGTGGGTCGAGTTCTAATGTCAGCACTGCAAAATAGATTTTAAAACTGATCATTGCCAAAACCTTTAACTGTATGATTTATTATAATGTCAAACATGCCATCATTCAATTAAGCTAGTTCATATGATTGCTTATAATGTAAAAATTTCCATCGATTATATCATGCCTTGGAACTAGTATATTATATGATCAAAACTTATAATGTATATTGCCATTAGTTTCGACTACATTATAGCAGGTGATAGGTAGTAAAACTACCTTAGGTTACAAGTTAGGATAATTGTTATAGCCTAATATTGATAAATTATAAATTGACATAGTATTATAATATTACATTAACAAATGTATCATGGTTATAATCTAAATACTATGAATACAACTTCTCTACTAGTTGTTCAAGAAGATCTTCATACTTGCAAAAAATCAAACAAGTTTGGTGTTGTGTTAGAGCTAGTAATGGAAAAATAAGGTATAGATATGATTTTTAAGGATGATAATTCTTAATAGACTGGAAAATCCTTAAATGAGGGAGTCTTAAAGAGGAATGAGGACTAACTTTATTTAAAGAGTTTCTCATAAGAGGCTAATCACTCATTGTAAACTTTACTATCGAAAATTAAAGAATATGTTCATACTTAAAGAGCATCACACTTGAGAATTAAAGTAAAAATAACAGTAAGACCACGAAATAGTCAAAGTAATTATGTACCAAAACCATGAGCTCTATGCTCACTGTGGGAATCTATAAATAACCATGTACTATAATATATAAAAGATAATCATCTTACGACAAAAGGAACTTTGGAAGAACTCATTCTTTTAAATAGCATTGATTATGTCAAGGATATAAGGTCATTATAGCTTTAGATATAAATACTGTCATAGAATCAAAATAACAAAAAAAATTTACTTTACCTCTTCGGAGACTTACAACTTGACAATCGATTTATACACTAGCATCTTAACATGCTAGAGAAGTACTTTCTCGACATAATTTAAAATAAACACCTACATGATCATATGCTTACCTGCTGAACCTATAAGAACCAGCAGTCCATTTGACTTAGCAGAACACTAAGTAAGCCCCAATTTCAAACAAGGTTTCTCACCTACTTGACAAAAGTAAATCATCAGTATATCTAGCAGCAACTAAATGCATGTCCTCTTTCTATCACATATGAAAATTAAAGTTGTATTAGTTTTTCTGTTATTTGAAACTAACCCTTAAATTTTGTTTAATTGTTTCATTTTCCGCTAACCGCTAGCAGTTACTAAACTGTGATTTAAGACATTTTATGTCACATTAAAAAATTTAAAATTTTATGAAATTTTGGGTCATTACATGTGGTATCAGAGCACAAGGTTCAAACACTAGGCCTTGATGAAGCTCAACTTGCTTATATGGAACAGTAAATTTAAATCATTATGCTGATGTTGTTTTCTTTGAATGCTATACACAGAGAAATTTGTTTATGAGTTAATGACTAGTATGGAAAGATTAGAAGAATATGTGAAAGAGAAATCTCCTTACACTGAAGGAGATAACCTATAAAAAGAACATATACAAGAAGATATAACCAATAATTCTTTCGAACTACTACAAACAGTTAAAGAATTAAAATCAGAAATGGAATCAGTTAAGAAAGAAATGAGAGGATTCTGAGAGCTCAGGAGGAGCTGAATTAGATCTTAATAGAAAGATTTCATACTGAGGGAAAGGGTAAAAGAGCTGATTCTGAAGATGTACGTTATCAAGATAAGTATAAAAAGACTAAACAGATTAAAAATGAAAGTAGCTCATCTTCTGAAGTATATGGTGATCTACATAACTCTCATTATACTAGTGACAGTAGTGAGGATAACCACCATACTAGGAAAAGGAAGTATAAACCTTGTGAAGAAATCTTTGTGGAGTTCAAGAAAATCAAGCGGTACCAACATTTAATGGAGAAACTGAAAAAGGGGAGGAAGTGGAATCCTGGCTATCTGGGATGAAGAAGTAGTTCCAGATTTATAACTATTCTAATCAATTAAAGGCTAGGATGGCTATTTATTAGCTTACAGGGAAAGATTATATATGGTGGCAAGAATTAAAAAGAGTGAAAGGTATAATAGTGAAAAACTTAAATTGGAGTCCTTTCAAGAAATACTTCAAATAAATTTTTATCTGAACAGTACTATGAAGAAAGAGATAAATAACTCTATTAGTTAAAACTAGGTACAATGAATATTAAAGAACTGAATAGTAAGTTTCTAAGTCTGCTTAGGTATGTGCCATACATTGTGGATGAGAAACCTAAGGTACATCGATTTCTCATCTGTTTACCTTATCATATAAAGGACAGGATTGAGTATGACAATTCGAAAAGCCTAGAAGAAGCCATGAGAAAAGCAAATTTCTGTTATGAATAGAATCGTAAAAAGGAGAGTATGGCCAACTAGAAGGCCAAAAAGAATAATATTTTTGATCAAAAGAAGAAAGAGTTTATGCCTAATCAAAATTCTAAAAATAATAACACCATAAATTTTCATAATAAGAATTTCCAGGGCAATAAGAGTAATTCACAGACCAATCAAAACAATCAAAAGAATAAAGAGTTTGCTAACAATCACAGTAACTAAACAAAGAACTTTGAATGAAAAGAACCCATAAAGTGTTGGGAATGCAATGGTCTGCATTATGCGTCAGTCTGTCCCAATCACAAAAAGACTGTCAGCAATATCCACACAATACAGGAGGAGATGACTATTGGTGATTTAGCGAGGACAATTTGTTATACAGCTGAATGGCACCTCTCCGTCCGAGTGACGACATCCCTCATGTTGGCACACAAAATGACACTTATGGATAGAGGTCTATCCAAAACACTATAGCTTGGTTTATTATGAAATACATTCTTTCACCATCCACCTAGTTACTTTGTCATTTTCCTATGTTGAGATGTATTCACGACTATCCTTCTATACAACTCGCGCATCACTCGCGAGTCTCGGTTGTTACAAGTCGCAAATCCATGTATTCGCGGGTTGCCCTTATGGTAAGTCATGAATCATTCGCGGGTTGCTCTACTACCTACCCGTGAATATGTCTTAAACATTAAAACATAAAAACACTCGCTGATTGGAGATTAGTTAAGTTATTTAACTTAATTTCCTTAACTGCTACAACTTCCCCAATCTTCGAGAACTGCCTTATTTCACCCATATAAATACAGGCCTTGGAGAGGGTGTTGAGAGATACATTTGGAGAGAAAAGTTATGCTGGTGGATTGTTTACAGAAGCCTTTGGAGCAGTGAAACTCAGAATCCTTTGGTTGCAGAGGAGTTCTTGTCTCAGACGTTGGGTTGTAACCTTAAACTCTTTCCAGTATTGATAATAAAGAGATTACTTCTTCCATATGTGTTTCATGTCTTATGATTGGATAAATGTTTATATTTTAGTATGACATGTGTTTTATCTAACCTGCTTATATGTACATGAATCATATTGTATCTGGAAGAGTGTTTCTTGACAGGTGAAAGAGGAACAATCTTGAAGACTTTGGAAGTGGAATAGAGAGGAAGAGGATAGCAAGGATCGACCTTCGTTTAACAAGTAAGTCCTTTTAACCCTCCTATTTCCTATTATGTACTTTAGAAGTCAATTGTCTGCAAGTAATTGAGTATGTTGGTAACCCCAGACCTATGGTTATTAAGTGCATAATCCTGTACAACACAATTCCCAGGATCAATGTAGCTTTAGAGAATCAGCAAGAAGACTATCAAAATTCCATGGTGGAAGTGGAAGGTAAGATAAATCAAATACCCATATCTATTTTAATTGATCCAGGAGCTAGTTTAATTTATATTTCTCCTAACTTGGTAGAAAAGTGTAAAATTCCAGTTGAAAAGTTTGCAAGTTCTTGGTTAGTTCAGTTAGCTACCAGTGCAAAGAGAAAGGTAATTAGCTTTGTAAAGAATTGTGCAGTAACTATGGATCAATTTGAAACTTTTGTTAAGCTCAATGTACTACCTTTAGGTTCATATGACATATTAATTGGTATGGATTGGTTAGAGCAGTATAGGGTGCTCTTGAATTGCTTTGATAAAACCTTTACTTGTATAAATAATGATGGAAAATTAATAAGCGTAAAGGGAATCCCTAGAAAAATAGCCATAAGGAAGATTTCTTCTCCACAGCTTAACAGAGTTGTTAGGAAAGGTTGTAAGGCTTCTACAGTAATAGTAACCAATGAGGAAAATATAAACAACATAGATAAATTCAAATTGGAGTATATACCAGTTCTAAAGGAATATTTAGATGTATTTCCAGAAGAAATTCTGGGACTGCCTCCAAAGAGGGAATTAGAGATGGTACCTAGTGCAGTGCCCAGCTCAAAAGCCCCTTATCGGATGAATATACTCAAATTAAATGAACTTAAGTCACAGCTAAAAGAACTTATTGATAAGAAATACATTCACCCTAGTGTGTCTCCCTGGGGGGCACCTGTCATCGTTGTTAAGAAAAAGGACGGAAGTCTATGACTATGCATAGATTATCGCCAATTAAATAAGATGAATATCAAGAACAGATACCCATTATCTTGCATAGATGATCTGTTTGATCAAATACGTGGAGACACGGTATTTTCAAAGATTGAATTATGGTCTGGATATCACCAATTCAGAATTAAAGATGAAGAAATATTTAAAACAACATTTAGTACTCAATATGGACATTACAAGTTTGGCGTCATGCCATTCGGGGTTACTAATGATCTAGTTGTTTTTATGTGTCTAATGAATATTGTAATGCACAAATATCTGGATAAATTTGTGGTCGTATTTATCGAAAGACATATTAATTTATTTGAAATATGAAGAAGAACATAAAGAACACTTAAAAATTGTCTTGCAAGAGTTACAAGAACATGAAAGTTTTGCAAAATTTAGTAAATGGGAATTCTTTAAATATAAAATCCAGTAATTAGGTCATGTGGTGACTAAAGAAGGAATTTCGGTGGATCCTGAAAAGATAAAGGAAATTGAAGATTGGCTAGTTCCAAAAGACATAACTGATGTCCGATCATTCATGGGGATTACTGGTTATTATTGGAGGTTCATCGAAGGGTTTTCGAGAATCACAAATCTGATAACCTCTTTGCAGAAAAAGGGAGAGAAATTTGATTGGAATCAAAAGTGTGAAGATAGTTTTAAAAATTTAAAAACCTTATTAACTAGTGCACCAGTTTTAAGAATTGTTGATCCAAATAAAGATTTTATAGTATGTACTGACGCCTGCAATGACGGTTTAGGTGGAGTATTGACTCAAGAAGGACATGTCATTACTTATGAGTATAGGAAATTGAAGATTCATGAAAAGAATTATGCAACCTATGACTTGGAATTAGTTGTTGTCATACATGCTTTAAATATGTGGCATCATCATCTAATTGGAAGAAAATTTATCTTAATGACAGATAATAAGGGATTAAAATATTTGTTTGACCAACGTAACCTGAATGCTAGGCAAGCTAGGTGGCTAGCTTTTCTAAGTGGGTATGATTTTGAAATTCAACACATCAAAGAGAAAGAAAATAAAGTTGTTGATGCATTAAGTAGAAATGCAAAGATGAATTTTACAGCAGCTATCAACACTTATACAACATATTTGGAAGAATAGCTTAAAGCAGGAATAGAAAAAGATGAAAATTACCTAAAGTTACAAGAGAAAGGAAAAGAAAATATAATAGAAAGTCTAAGTACAGGGTATAGCTTGAATGAAAAAGGATTATTACTGTATAAAGACAGAATATATGTACCCAATGTACCTAATATTAAGTTATTAATTTTGGATGAAATTCATAAAACTCCTTATTCAAGGCATCCAGGTTATCAGAAAACTATAACCATGCTAAGAAAAGAGTATTTCTAGCCAAACATGAATACTGAACTGGAAGAATATATTGCTAGATGCTTTGAATGTCAGCAAGTAAAAACTGAACATCAACATCTAGCTGGACTACTTCAGCCTTTTCCTATTCCTAGCTGGAAATGGGAGATAATTAGCCTTGATTTTGTTACTGGACTGCCTAAAAATCATAACTTAAATGACTCCATAATGGTAGTGGTTGACAAATTGAGTAAAGCAGCCCATTTTATACCTGTAAAAAACACTTATAAAGCTGCAAATATAGCTGATATTTTCTTAAAACAAAATTTTTGACTACATGGAATACCGAAGGTCATAATTTCAGACCGAGACCCTAAATTTACAGGTAACTTTTGGAGATCTATGTTGAAAGGATTAAATACCACATTAAATTTTAGTACCTCCTTCCATCCTCAAACTGATGGACAGATTGAAAGAGTAAATCAGGTACTGGAAGATCTACTAAGAATGTATGTAAAGGAGCATCCAGGTAAATGGGAAGATTATTTATGCCTGGTAGAATTTGCTTACAATAATAATTATCAAGCTTCAGCTAGATATAGTCGTTTCGAAATTTTGTATGGAAGGAAATGTAACACTCCCATCTCTTGGAGTAATCCAGTGGACAGGTTAGTATTAGGACATGAATTATTGAAAGAAATGGAAGTAATTGTAAAGTAGGTACAAAGTAATCTGAAAATTGTGCAAGATCAACAGAAAAGTCAAGCAGACCTTAAACGAACTCCAAAGGAGTTCCAGGTAGGTGAACATGTTTTCATTAAGGTGAGACCCAGAAAGAGTTCTCTGAGGTTGGGTAGTTGTGCCAAACTACCACCTCGTTATTGTGGTCCTTTTGCAATACTATCCAGGATCAGACAGGTAGCCTATCAGTTAGCTTTACCACTGAATTTAAGAGTTCACAATGTTTTTCACATTTCTGTATTAAAGAAATATGTGCATGATGCTACTCATGTTATTAGGTAGAATGATATGCAGGTGGAACCCGAAGGAGATTTTCTGATGAAACCAGACTATATCCTCGACCAGAGGGAGATCTCACTTTGGAACTGCACCATTGGTCAAGTGAAGGTGCAATGAAAGCACCTTAGTCCAGAGGAAGCCACATGGGAATTGGAAATTCATATGAGGGATGCATATCCAATTCTATTTTAGGAGAACTCTAAGGATGAGGAATAAATAACATCGAGGATGATGTTATAATTTAATGGGGTGTGTATGTCACATGCCCCAATTTGCAAAAGCAATTTTATAATATTTGAGGAACATTGTGTTAAATTTTATGCTAAGTTGTAATTGATGACCGAGCAGGGTCAGGAATATTTAATGTAAATTCAGAATATTTTATTTATAAATAAATAAATGAGGAGACAACAGCTTAGGGAAGCTATTAAAAGAGTGTTTACTAGTTAATTGGTGGAGGAGACTAGGTGGAGAGAAAACTGATAAGTGGCAGCATCCTCAAACCAATTCCAACAGTTGCAGGTGGCAACTTCCCTATATTTGTGGTCATGATTCCCCAAGAAAGTGGAATCAGAGCAGGTGGCTCATTTAATGAAAAATGACCCACAAGACCGAGGCATCTCTATAAAATTTCCCATTTAAGAGAGTTGAGGTTACTGATTCTAGAGAGGTGATCATTCATGGTGAATTAATTTACTTAAGAGAAATTCAATGGAGGGGATTCTATAGTGTGTTTGAGGGGTTAACTGTTGAGATTGAACTAGTTGTAGCTTCTAAGCTGAGGTTCATACTGCTGAGAGCAGATTTTGATTACTGAGGTAATTGGACCAGTCAAGTGACAGAGGTATTACAGTTGCATTCTCCACCGAGTTCATAGCCAATAAGACCACAAACAAGCTTGGGGGTCCTGAGGAAGCATTGTCTGAGCGCTCTCCAGGAGATTGGTTGGGAGGAACAGCCTCCTTAAGTTGTTGTCGTCTTGTCATCAACATGTTCTATTTTATTTTATTATCTTCGGTTAAATAGTTCTTAGTTTATCTACTACAAGCATGTTAGTATTTTAGGGTTTATGAATGAAAAGTAACTGAGTAATGTTGGATTGATTAAAATTATAGATTATAGTATAAATATAAATGATTGTGTAAAAAGTGAAAGAGATGGAATTAAAATTTCCAAGCTGTTTTTTTCCACACCTGAACTCAGGTCGTACTCTAGCACAGCTGGATTGCTTAGGTGAATGAAATGATTCTTTTATTTTGAATGAAAACAATAGATAGATTTTACTTCATTGTTTATTAATTTCACTAAATACCAGTGCTATGTATTGTCTGCATTAATTTACTTTAGCTAACTAAAACCCAGTTCATTCTATAACTCGACTGTTCCATAGTCTTCATTTCACTAAGTTCAAATGTAAAAGGGAAAACTGAAGTAACATTAGGAAGAGGTCATCTAGCATCTCTAATCTCAGAGCTGGGCTCTTTATAAATCTTAAACAAAATATTTTACATTTCTTAATCCGTAAGGCTGAAACTGCACAACCAAAAAACCACATATACATCACGGCTTCAAGAGCCTATGTTACCCAGTGAAGTATCGCAAGGGTTTTTAAATAAAACATCGATAATAATCAACAAACTAAAAATCTAACCAACAGAGAACCAAAGCCTTGTATCCAGCCATAGGAACCTTCATCCAACAACCCAAACTGCAAGGAGGGAGAACCCTTGACGAGACCGAGGCTTACCAGTTGGAAGCCCACAAATTTAAATGGTGCACGAGCTTGCTTTCCACCCTTATCCTGAAGCTGATAGTAGGAGCCTAAAAGAACATAAATTTAGACAATAATTAAACTCTATTCATAATTTAAATAAACCCTAACTTGGTAAATCATTTGACAAGAGGAATTTGAGTAGGGTAAAATGTATACTTGTGAACAAGAAGAATCAGAGCCGAGAAGAAACGACCACCCAGCTTGAATGCACTAAACCGAGAAGCAATAAAACCCTTAAGCCAACTCTGTGACACACACAACAAAGAGAAAGTCTCAAGTTTCATGATGCCAAAGCAAGGAACGATCAGTCACAAGGGTAAGACCAATTACAGGCTTCAAGCCACTTGAAGAAACCTTTAACCACTCACCCAGTGTTTTCCTTACTCACGAGAGAAACTGAAACACAAACCCCAATACCAAAAATCACTTTGTAAGTAATGTAGACTACGGTGCCAATGAATAAAAAAGTTGCAGGCCTCTCATGGCCGCAAGGACTCATAGCGCAGCTTGCAGGAGGAAAAACCCTTGAACCAAAATACAAAGGAATAGGGTTACAAAGTTTTAAGTCAACCAATGTATGGAGGAGGCCTTGTCCACGTGCCCTTCCAAAATTATTAACAAGTGTGGGTCTATTTCTAATGTCAGCACTGCAAAATAGATTTTAAAACTGATCATTGCCAAAACCTTTAACCATATGATTGCTTATAATGTCAAACATGCCATCGTTCAATTAAGCTAGTTCATATGATTGCTTATAATGTCAAATTTTCCATCGATTATATCATGCCTTGGAACTAGTATATTATAGGATGAAAAATTATAATGTATATTGCCATTAGTTTCGACCACATTATAGTAGTTGCTAGGTAGTAAAAATACCTTAGGTTACAAGTTAGGATAATTTTTATAGCCTAATATTGATAAATTATAAATCAACATTGTTTTATAATATTGCATTAACAATTGTATCATGGTTATAATCTAAAGACTATGAATACAACTTGTCTACTAGCTATTCAAGAAGATCTTCATACTTACAACAAATCAAACAATTTTGGTGTTGTGTTAGAACTAGTAAAGGAAAAATAGGGTATAGATATGATTTTTAAGGATGATAATTCTTAATAGACTGAAAAATCCTTAAACTTCTCCACATAAAAACTTGATGCTGATAAATGAGAGAGTCTTCAAGAGGACTGAGGACTAACTTTATTTAAAGAGTTTCTCATAAGATGCTAATCACTTATTGTAAACTTTACTATCAAAAATCAAAGAATATGTTCATACTTAAAGAGCGTCACACTTGAGAATTAAAGTAAAAATAGTAGTAAGACCATGAAACAATCAAAGTAATTATGTAACAAAACCATGAGCTCTATGCTTACCGTGGGAATCTATAAATAACCATGTACTATAATTTATAAAAGATAATCATCTTATGACAGAAGGAACTTTGGAATAACTCATTCTTTTAAATAGCATTGATTATGTCAAGGATATAAGGTCATTATGGCTTTAGATATAAATACTGTCATAGAATCAAAACAATGAAAGAAATTTACTTTACCTCTTCGGAGACTTGCAGCTTAATAATCGATTTATATACTAGCATCTTAACATGCTAGAGAAGTACTTTCTCGACATAATTTAAAATAAACACCTACATGATCATACGCTTACCTACTGAACCTGTAAGAACCAGCAGTCGATTCGAGTTAGCAGAACGCTAAGTAAGCCCCGATTTCAAATAAGGTTTCTCACGTACTTGACAAAAGTAAATCATCAGTATAGCTAGTAGCAACTAAATGCAAGTCCTCTTTCTATCACATATGAAAATTAAAGTTGTATTATTTTTTCTCTTATTTGAAACTAACCCTTAAATTTTGTTTAACTGTTTCATTTTCCGCTAACCACTAGCAGTTACTAAACTGCAATTTAAGACATTTTATGTCACATTAAAAATTTTAAAATTTTACAAAATTTTGGGTCATTACAGTTTAAACTCTACACAAGTGTTTAAATTCAAACATAGCTGTCCAATCAATAAGTAAACCCTTTCCTATGTTGGTTGTATCTGAGAATCCCCTCTCAAACAGGAGTTAAGCACGAGGCCGCGTGGAGGCTTGGACTGAGGAGATAACCCTTTGATTCCTTGTCAAAGCATAGACTAATATTTTTGCACATATGGGGATTTTGTCCTAGATAGAGTTTCAGGCTTTGCTACTCTTCCCATGCATATGAACCAGGCTTGCAACTGTTCCCCTAGACTATCAATATAGTTGAGGTATCCTATAGTCTCTCAAACATCTAGGGTTCATACATAGGTACACTGGAAGGCTATTTCTGGTTGACCTTCGATGGGCTTAGAAGGTAAACCTGGTAGAAAGTGTGGGAGAGCGGTGGGTGATTCCTTCACTTGTGCCTAAGAACATATTCAAGGACACCAAGTAACTATCTCTCAGCTTTCTTCTGGAAATCATATCTTATACCCCTTGTGATTGTTGAAGACTTTATTAAATATGGTAGTGATTTCTCTATGGTTTGTTGGTGTTTAGCAGACCTTAGGGTGTGAAGAGTCAAATTTTCAATTATGGAGGACCAACCTTTCAGAAGGTCAAGAAGGCTACAAAACCTTCCTCCGTTCACTACAGTGGATCCTCTACCATCCCCTCAAATGCAAAGATTAGACACAGATGGTTCTTTCTAACCGGTAGGAATTAGTGAAGTTCCAGGTGAACCATAACTTCGGAAAAACCAGGTTCATACAACCCTAGTAGAGATAGAAGACTTGCAGGATGACGAGTTTGTGAGAAACTTTAATTCACCTCTTACTGACCTAAATGATATGGCAATCGTCCAGGCTCATCCTTTCAATTCACTTGTGATTAGTGTTCCTGTGGGAAGACTAATCTCTAGTAAAGTGGAAAGTCCTTCTACCTCCACCTCAGCCACTATGGTTGAAGGGGTACCACCTCCCCCGGTGGGTTCCCCTAGAGAAAACATACCTACTACTCCGTTTGACTATAGCTAGTCAAGTAGTCCGACCCTCGGCTTCAACAAATTTAGTAGGCACATCTGGTAGGGTGGTCACTGGGATCCTTAGTGTACCTTCTATTTCAACTTCTTTTGCACACACTTCCCAGAGTGGTCCAGTGGGATCCTCTTCATTTGTCCAAGGTTTCCCTTGGAATGGAGGGAATATTCCCCCATCCACTCCATATGTAGGTCCCACACCTACATATGTAGGAGTGCAATTTAGAAACACTAACCCTTATGGTCAAGGTTTCCAAGCGTTGTTTTTAGCTCCTTTCATGAGATCTCCTTTTTCACTTTTTAGCGGAGGGATACCTGCTCCTATTTTCCAAACTCCAGTTTCAACTGGGGAAGCTCAAGCCTCATACATGGAACCACATAATCCACTGGCTTATGGGTGGAATCCTTTCCAAAGCAATTCGACTAGTTTACAACCGGTAGCAGGGGGAAACCCCACCTTCACATTTGGGAACCTGGGGAAAAGTCCTTCTATTTCCTAAGCTAGTACTTTTCATGCTTCGATTAATCCCAAGCTTCCTTTCCTGGGAACTTTGAATTTTCCATATTTTTCCAAGCTAATGAATGATTTGGTGAGACATGATGCCTCTTGGCCACCTGTTCCTACCAACCTACCTTCGAATATCCCAAAATTTGAAGGAAACGTTGGTGAAGACCTAGGGGATCATATCAAAAATTTTCACTTGTGGTGGTCCTCCAACTCACTGAATGATGACATCGTTCAGTTGATATTGTTCCAAAGAAATATTACTAGTGCCACAACAAAGTGGTACATTGAACTGCCCTCTGCTATGTTTGGTAGTTTTTGGGACTTAGCCAATGTGTTCCTTAACCATTTCCAACTTCTTGTCTGGTATGATGCTGGGACATACTTATTGTCCACCTTTCGGCAGGACAAAGCCACTCATATTTTGGATCACATTCAAGAGTGGAGAAGGAGGAAGAGGCTCATTAAGGCCACTATCCCTCCCAAGTTTTTACTAGAATGGTTCCTTAAGTCCTTATTTCCATATATATCTAAGTATGTGTCCAATTCGGGAGTAACTAATGAGGAAGAGGCTATCCTCAAGGCCCAACAGTTAGATTTGATATATTCTTAGTCTGGGATACTATATGAAATCATCCCTGGTGCACCAAGACTGACCTATAGTGTTGAAAAACCTAAGCCTAGACCCCATGCCGATGGTGTGGTTGGTTCAATGAAATCTCCCACTGTGGAGTCTTTAGCTAAATAACTCCATGAGTTGTCCATCAAACACTCTAGGGTAGCAGTAGCAAAGGTTTCCCCCTCACCCCAGAATGCAAATGTTTTTGCACAATCCTCCCAAAAGGGAAATCAATAGCCTGGTGAGATAAAGAAAAAGGGGAAGAAAGGTGAGGGAAACCAAAACAAGCTAGATCTTGCAAATAGTGATGATGGGGGCAAAAGAGAGAAGAAAGTGAAATTTCTTTGTAAGTTGTTCTGAGAAGATCACTTGACCCATCAATGTCCCCTTCTGGACAAAGCTCAGAATTTTCTAAAAATCCAACAACCGACTATCATAAAGGATCCTTTTCCCCAAGGAAATTTTTTTTCTTCATCTTCAAATGTAGCAGGGGGAACCCCAAATGCTCCTGACCCAAATTATATCAACATGGTTCGATCCCAGACATTACTCTAGACTAGGAACAAGAACTATGAGAGTGAGGCTCCAGAGAAGGGTAAGTCTATAGGTGAAACTTCTAACCCTCTCACAACTGGAAGACCTTCTGAAACTATGCCCAAGATACAAAATGGTGTCTTTAAGAAAACATTACACAATCCTAATGCTAGGGATGTAGCCAATTACTCTGTAGTTGAAGATTTATCCCAAACCCCTTGTGTGATGTCAGCTTTAGAGGTGTTACAGAGTTGTCCCACACAACCAGATGCACTCTTAGAAGCCTTAGGTAGTATGGATTCATTAAGCCTCATGGCGAAGTTTAATTTGTCTGATGTCAAAATTCACCTACCATATCATGTGGCCTTATTGATAGATGTCATACATGGAGGAAAAACCATTGGAAGGGTAGTTTTTTTATGAGGGCACTTCCACATGTGTCACATCCTTGGATTTTTGGAAGGCTCTTGGATCTCTAGAGATAGTTCCATCAAACACCCTACCTACTACTTTCAACGGAAGGTAATTTCATCCACATGGTATCCTACCATCTTTCAAAATAAAGTTGGAAGGGATGGTAGTGTTTGTTGAGGTAGAGGTGACTGATGCACCATTGGATTATAACTTGATCCTGGGGAGAATTTGGACTTATGATATGTCTTCTATTTTATCAATAATTATTTGGGTAGTAGTGTTTCTCCATGAAGGGCAGTTGGTTACTGTAGACCAACTCAGTTTTACTTGAAAGGGACGCATGGAAAATAATGAGTCCACCATGCCATTGGTTGATCAAGTTAAACCTGAGTCAGAGAGATTAGGGGCTGGAATGTATGCAACATTGATAGGCACATTCAATTTTCCAGCTCCGATTAATTATTTAGGTTCTACTAGTGTAGGGAAGTCTATTGCAACGGTTGTCAATAGAACAGATCCTTGGGTTCTTCCTTCCCACTATGAACCTGAAATTTCCTTATTGGCAGTGGAAGCAGCTTATCAAGTTATCATTCATACCACTATTGATCCCATTATGGTCCATCTCATAGTCTTAGAGGAGCCAGAAGAAGTCTATTTGCTTGCTTGGGTAGAGAACTCTTTGCATACTAAAGACTGGTTAGACATGGTTTTTCCATCTGATGAAGATAGTTTGGAAGCTATGTGTAGACAAGATAAGATCTGCAAAGATATTCGTCATCAATCCTATTTTATTCCAAATTTAAGTAGGATCGAAAATCAAGAGTTCCATATGATACTGGTGGAAGATGTTGTTTCTACCGGTGTCCTTCCAATCCTGACGTTGAAACTATACACATTAATGTGAATTCTCTTTTAGAAGAAATTTTAATATAAACTTATGTGTTAAAGGAAATTAACAATGCATATGTTTGGTCATGCTTACTAGGAATAGGGCCATATATTGTTGAACTTGGAATCCGAACCTACCTTGATTCTAAACCTGTTCGACGAAGACGGAAAAAATATTACGCTTAGGCTTAGTATTCGTTTCGTGTATTTTATTGTATGTAACTTTGTGTACAATAGCTCACCGATTTGTGTTCTTATATCATTTTATAGTTGTTACAAATGTCTTCCAAGTGGTTCTTAGGTTTTGTATATGGCTCTGGTCGCCACACTTGCAACCTCGCTTCAGCCACATGGGTTATCTACCCACCCTCAGGACATCTAGTTGCCTCTGGAGGTGCTTGTCTAGGTCCTGCTACCAATAATGTGGCCGATTTCAGGGCCATCATTGAGCTTTTATGGGATGCCTTGTCATGAGGCATTACCCAGCTGGAAATCAGGCTTGACTCTCAACTAGTAGTTTCACATCTCAATTGAGCTTATCAGGTGTAGAATCCTACTCTACTATGCCAGTTTATGCAAGTTAGGTTATTGGAAAGAAATTTTGATTTTATTACATTTAATCATATTCCAAGAAATCAAAATTCATTAACTGATGCATATGCGAATTATATCTTGGATTGGCATTTAACACATATTTCATAAAATTTACAACAGACACATTGAAAAACACATGTAAATAAACTGGCAATATATGTGTGTGTGTGTGTGTGTGTGTGTGAATATCTGTCCATATAGATAGGTCGAGTTTGATCCTCATATCCATTCATAACTATATAATATACAAAAAATAAATACAAAATTTAGATCGTAATCCATAAAATGATCCTAGGTCTAAGCTTGACCACCCTGGTCATCCTGACTACCCTATATCATCTTGGTCATCCTTCTCTCAGGATTCTTCATCTTGTTTAGCTGCAGAAGCCTCTATGTAAACAAGCACTGCTCTGATTACCGTTCTCATAAGGCATATCCAGATAGGTGGGATACCAACCACTAACTCCTGCATAATGACAGGGATCTGCTCAATATGTAAAGTAGGTACTCTTTGGGTAAGCATGGCCAGCTTACCCTCAGGAACACTAATCAGACCACGATCCTCTCCTGCCACTGGTTGCACATACATATGAGGATTCCCAGCAGGTGGACTGGTCCAATATCTGCATTTTAAAACATTGAAAGGATTAAAACTCTTATACATATGTATATATCTTTATGACTAAAATTCATAAAAATTTAAAGACTTGAAAAACCAAAATACATGACGCTCCCCATGCTCCTCCATGAGGGAGGACAAGGTCATTGTCACCCTAGAAATCCAACCTAGCATATGGAAACTGCTCCAGTGTTGGTATTTGTTGCACCCACCATAGGTAGAAGTCATCATCATACACACACTGAACTGATCCACCGCCACCCTGGTGAAGGAATATTTCTCCCCACCTACTCAGTATAGGATGATGGGGAGAGAAAGCTGGTAGAGTTACTGTAGGACTAAAACTGGGCACTCTCTCAAAGAAATAAGCCACCAGTATGCTAGAATAACCGAATTTTTTCTGTCGACCTCTCTTGCAGTCAGAGAGTTGCTTCTTCATTATCAATATTACTCCCGAGCACTAGTCAAATAAGGCTCCCTGTAGACATTCCGCCACAAGTGTCATTTGGTTTTGAGTTGCAATATGAAGTGATGATGATACTACAACCCTCGCTATTGTGCATACCAACACTTGTAATGGTAAGCTATGAATATGAACAATAGGGATGCAAGTATCCCTTTTTTGAGTACCAGGCACACAATAAGTGTCAGTATAGTTCTGAACACTTCTAAGGTATTCGCCCCTACTAGTACCTACCAAGTTGATAGGAGCTCCCCATCATGACAAACCAGATATGAAATAGATGTCTTCAAGTGTAATCTCTAGAATCTCACCTTGTAGGTCAAATTCACCTAGATCATGATCCCAATAGTTTATCAAAAACTCTAGTAAATAGACATTGGATCACATGGGTGAGGTACAAAAGAGTTTAAGCAATACACTTTGTCGTAATGCATGAATTGTGGGGGTACTTCACAAAAAATCTTGATCCATGTCTTCATGCTCCCTCTCCCTCCACTCCAACACCATGTTTTAGGTTGTCAATCATGCCATTTTCAAACATTAAATTCACTTAACTTTTTTTTCAATTTTGGCCCTAGATAGATTTTTCTATGTGGCGCAGTATACACGACTTTCCTTTAGACATGTCACATATCATACACAAGTTTCTTTCAAGCAAGAAACATATAAAATGCATGTACGCAATTGTCTATGTTTCATTTACCACATATACATCACAACCTTCTTAAAACTGGCCTAAAACATCAAAATTTTCATAACATACAAAATTTGCTTGGATGAAATGAAAGAGCGTGGAGAGTTGATTTACCTCGCACTTGTAGATTTGAAAATTGTCTAACGGTTTTACCACAATGAGCAATTGAAAGCAGAGGTAAAACTTGTCTATATTGGGTAAAAATGCCAAATCCTGAATTTGATTTCTATTTTTGCACTATTTATAGAAATTATTTCAAAAAGTGGGGTTTTTAACCTATAGTTTGTATTTTTGATTAAAATCAAACTAATGCCATGTCATGTTTACCTAATGAAATAGGTCCAAGGTTATTCAAAGTTGTTTTCCACTCATATAGGGTAGGTTTTTTTATCATTTATATGCATTTTTTCATTTATACTTAATCCGCTTTACCCCTAGGATTACTACTTTGACCACAGACTATGGTATACTAACCATTAGTACCTTGTTTATACCATTGTTCTTCTGTGGATAGGGATCTCCTAACATGAGTACCCTAGCTTATAACACATTTATTTTCTTTTGGTACTCATTCCGCATTTGTCATAGGTTCAGGAGAGCCTTCTTAGCTATTTTTCACGCCAAATTGAGCCTCATTTTGGTCTCTTTTTACAAGCTATCCCCTTTATAAGGATCCCCAACCTTATGTAGTTTCTTTAGGCCCAAGTCTAACTCCTCAAAATATACTTGATTGCCGAGCAAAATTTTCCATTCATGCTCATTAAGAATATGTGAATGGGAATCCACATTGGTGGTAGGTTATCTCTTTCTCAGACCATGTGGAATAATATGAGAAAGGATCACTCTGTTTTCTGCGGAATTGAGAAGAGTATTCTCAGGCATAGTTTTATCACTTTTCTGGACATGAAAGACTAAACTTATGGAAAAGGAACACCCAGTATGAGCTTAGTTTCCTCTTTTTTGTGCTCTGGACCTAAACATGAAAAAGATTCCAAGTGTACTTTATGTCTTTTTCATGCTCGTTAAACAACAAGAACAAAGCATCGAGTTTAATGTTGTAATCCCTTTTCTCGTACTCAAATGGATATTTCCGAGTGATCTTGTTTTCCATCACACTTATAAAACCCAAGCTATAAGCTGATCTTGAAGTAGCGTTGGGTAGGTGGTAATTTAACCTTTTTCAGACCTCCCTAACTAAGTATGAAAAAAATTCACCTTTTCTTATTCAGAAGTTAAGAGAGTTCTTCTGAGATATGTTTTATACTTTTTCATTTTCAGGAGACTAAATTGGATGAAAAAGGACCCCCTTGGAGTCTTCTTTGGAGTTTTCGGACTCTCAAAACATGAAAACACCAAGAGAGCATGTACTAGTTCGGACTCGTAAAATCCACGAACAAGTCACATTATCATGCATTATTCCTTCTTCTCTTCAAGCTTGTCAAAAATGAAGAGAGACCTGAGTTGACTTTCCTAGACTCGTTAAAATTTAACAAGAAAGATAAGGAAGAAGTTTTCTCTTTGGGTTACAGTTGGTGGCAGCATGTCTTCCTTGAACATTGCACTCTCTAAAATTTTCTATACTCATGTCTCAGTGTACACTTTTAGTCCAGCTACCACTTTGAGTTTCTTACTCGTCCACTTGTCATTTATGCCTAGGGAATCTGATCATGTCTCCTACATGATAAATAAGTCTAGTTGTTCTATCTGTAAAGTTAAAAGCTTCCTTGGTTCATTTTTTTGTTGTGCTTACTGTTCAAGGATTTATCCCTATTTATGGTTCTTATCCTGATTCCATCATTATCCTATTTGATATCACTTGTGTTTACCTTCCTTTATCTAGTTCCTAGTCACTCTTGTGATCCATTGGAGGATCTATTGCCTTCCTCATCACAGCATGGTTTCTCATCAGTATTTCCTGAAGACTAAGATCTAGAATTTTGATGATGGTACCCTAGGATTCACTTCCATCATTGGTGAATTCCTTTACTTCAGTTGTCAATTGTCACCTATTTCTTGGAAATCTATTGAATCCTTTCCATGTTCGACTTCGACACATCTATTCACATGGCCTGGATTGTACTAGTTCCTTTGGATTTTGATGAAGACCTTAGGTTCACATCTATAACCTAAGTTGCGCAAGATTGTGTTGTGTTCACTTACACAGCTTCCAGATATTTGAAGACTCATCATGATTGTATATTGTGGCTTCGATCCACCTTTGTAATATACGTGGTCCTGTACCTATATTATATGATGTACTCAAATATTGTAAAGGAGCTAGTGTTCTAGTATATTGAACATAACATCCTCAGATATGATTTTGTATATGACATTTGATATGTATTTGTTTCAGGTACTTACTCGGCTTCCTTGGAATTCTAAGTTCTATAAGAAAATGATTATAATGTATTTCAGCCATCGCTTCCTTCTACCCTCACACATTAGGGGGCATCTGTTATCAGCCAAAATGGCACTTCTTCGTCCGAGTACGGACATTCCTCGTGTTGGTACACGAAAGGACAATTTGCATTGAAGTGACCAAAATACTGTAGATGGGCATGAACTTTAACGCATTATCCTCAAACCAGCCATGTATATTTTTATTATGAGTTTTGGGTTGCATACGCAACTATATGCATTGTAACTCATGTATCATACATGAATATTTGCATTTCAACCTACGTATACTTGCATATGCGGGTTCCCTTTGAGAAAATCGTGTGTCATATGCGAGTTTCCTATATTAATACCTGCTTATACCTTAATTTGACATTAAAAAATATAAATCTAGATTATATGAGATTAGTTTGGGCCTAATTCGTAACTATCCCAACCATCTCAACCATCCCAACCTTCAAAACCATTCTATTTCCCAAAGTATAAATAGAGGCCTTGGGGTGGGGGATAATCAATGAATTTCGAAGAGCAAAGTTATGTTGGTGGTATATATTTAGAGTCTTGGAGTAGTAGAAATCAGAGACCTTTGGTTGTAGAGGAGTCCTTGTGTTTAAAACTGGGTTTTACTCTAATCTTATTCACCACTTGTTAATAAATAGAATTCTTCTTCCAATCTTGTATTGAGTTTATTTCATGTATATTGGTTTAATGAATATGTTTGATTATGTTATCTATATGCTTTTCATATAACCTATTATATATATATGCATGAGATATTACTTGAATTATTTTCTCTTTGAAGGTGGAGAAGTACATCCCTAGAAGCTTTGGAGAGAAGTGGAGCGAGACAAGATCAAGCTTGGGACAACTGTCGCTAATCGGGGAAGTCAAGATTTACTTCCTATTCTCTTTCCATTTTGTGTAAAAAAGTTGATTGTCTGCAAGTTAGTAGTAATTTGGTAACCCAATACCCTAGGCTACAAGGGTGCTTTATCCTGAACAACACCTATCACGCTAAAGTGATTAGAGTAGTTGAGAACTACTCGCAACCTTATCTGAATTCATAATATGAAATTATGGGTGAAAGTAGGCTCATGGGGTACTAAATCTTATTTCTATCTAGAATTTTTTTGAGAAGAGCTCCACTATTAGAATTTCTGTGTTACAAGGCTAAAAGAGATCAAGCATCAAATCCCTAACATTAATAACAAACTAGAAAGATGATCTTTGTCTAGTGCCAACGTATCCACCTAAAACTAGTGTACTTCTAACATTGTACATGCCTGGGAGATTTAAAATTGTTGATCCTTGTTGTGACCACTTTATCATTTCCATAACCAATAGTTTAAATAAACAACATAAAAGTAAAAAAAATAGAAGAATAAATTTTCCATGACATTTTACCTTGTTTTGAAATCAACTTTTCTACATGATTTAAAAGCATTGTATTATTATATTTCTAGCCAAATAAGTTTTTTAGGATCCACATTTCCATTAATGGAAAAAAAAAACTTACAAATACCATCACAAATATAATTGATATGTTTGTCCATATGGACAAAGTTCATGAGTAACTATCCATTCAATTTCAAAATCCACCTAATCCCTAAGCATCGTCTTCACCATAATAAACCTAAGTATTAGAAGACTTGAAAATTTATCTTTCAAACTTTAGTCTTGAGTCTACTAATATCTAGAAGTCAAATGAGAGGGATTAAAATGGATTCTCATTTCTCTTTTCAAAACTCGGTGCATATAATTATTATTCAAACACATTGAAAAAAGTATCCTTCGGTGCGCCTACCTAAAAGAAAAACCCATAATGTAAACCTAATGATTTGAGGCAGCAACCTTTTTTATCAACCCTAAATTCAACAACTATTTTTAGCATTGAATCATCTCCTCCCCATATGCTTAGTTCAAAGTGATCAAACAAAAGCCCCAATTTTAGGTGGATTATGGATAGTCTCTAACATGTATGGAGACTTTTAGAGACCATTATTTGTTTCAAGGGCACTCAAGGCCTAGATCAGAGAGCCCACAAAAGGAAGAGGAGGAAGAAGAAGAGGACTCAAGTCAAAAGGTGGGGCATGTGAGGAGGAGAGACATAGTAGGGGAGATCAACACTATCAGCCTGCACAGCTTGATTTGGGGAGATCAATATCAACCATCAATCTCTAAACTACCTTCATCGGGTCCGCTCAACCTTGAGAACTTTAACATTTTGCTAACCCTTTTTTATATAAAAGAGTGATAAACTTTTGATCATGGAATGCTTCTCACCCATTGATCTACCCAACATCTTGTTCCGATCGTAGAGATTTGCAGCCGCTACCACTTTCCGTAGATCGACTGTAGATGTTGATTAGGAAGAGGCAGATGACAATGATGATGATGATGATGATTATGATGATGATGATTATGATGATGAAGATGCGATGACAAGATATTTACTTTGGAATTCACTAAATTGTTCTGAGTTTCTCCAACATTATCATAGAATAGTTATGAGTGATTATTCACTCCTATAAAGAATGCACTTTATGGAACTACCAAACTGCTTAGTTTGGATCTTCCTCTTTTAAGACACTGGACTAGGTCCATAAGTCTTGATTCTTCATGTGCAAAAAATTTAAGAACAGGAGGCTTCACAGGGCCCAAAAAGTTCTATTTTATTTTTTACTACTTCCTCGGATCATATTGAATTGTCAGATTAGTCCTTGGAATGGGTGTTAGGAGCAATCCCTAATTTTTCACTCAACTGGCTTCTCCCCCTATCATGTAGATGTCTCCATTCACTCAACTCCCCATAAAGTTGCGATGATGAAGTTGATGATGATGATGATGATGACGAATATGATGATGATGATTAAGATGATGATGATGATAATGAAAATGATGATGATGATGATGATGAAGATGATGATCATGATAATGGATATGATGATGAATTGGATAACGATGATGTTGATGATGAATATGATGATGAAGATGAAGATTTTGATGATGATGATGACGAATATGATGATGATGATTAAGATGATGATGGTGATAACGAAGACGTTGATGATGAAGATGATGATAATCATGATGATCATTAGAGGAAGTTTGGGGTCTAAAATGGGCCTTATAATAAAACGCGCCAACAATAAATTTTGTGAGTTGGAATTCAAGAACCAATTGAATTTCAATAAATTGAGTCAACCATAATGGTTGAATGGACATATTTGTCATAAAATAAAACTACTTTTTTTGTTCGTATTTTCGACATATCTCCCTGTGCTTTTACTCAAATTTCAAGCAGGAGAGCTCGTTTAATGCAGAATTTAATTCCGCACCCAACAAGTACCCACACTGCATACTTTTGATAGACCCCGCTACCCCAAAAATAAGAAATACCTAAAAAAATGTGATGATGATGTCATCATCACATTTTTTTAGGTATTTCTTGTTTTTGGGTTGGTGAGGTCTATCAAAAGTATGCAGTGTGGGTACTTGTTGGATACAAAATTAAATTATGCATCTAATGAGCTCTCTCGCTCAAAATTTGAGTAAAAACAAAGGGAGATATGTCGAAAATACGAACAAAAAAAGTAGTTTTTTTCATTCTTCCTCCAAAATTAATAACTATTATTTTATTATTTTAAATATTAGTTTATTATTTTAAGTATTATTTTATTATTTTCCTTAGGAGGCCCATTTAGACCTCAAATTTCCTCTAATGGATGATAAGGAAGATGACGATGATGAAGAAGATCATGATGATGATGATGGCGATGATGATGATGATGATGATATTGATGAAGACAATGAATACACTGGTGATGAAGATGACAAGGATGATGATGATCACCATCGTTGTTGTCGCCATCACCATAATCTTCGTTGTCTTCATCATCATCATGACCATCATGATCATTATCATGTTAATCATGATCATCGTCATCATCATCATGTTCGTACTTGAAGGGAATTATGTGTAGGATCTCACTATAAGCAATGCAACCAATAAAAAATATGACAAAATCATAGTTAAATTAAATTAAATTAAATTAAACTACACTAAATTAAAAACATAGAGTTATTTAACTATAATTAATTTAAAATGCAACAAAATATAAAATATGCAAATAAAAAAACCCAAAATAAACTAAACAAAAGATAAATAAAAAAATAAAAAAACAAAACAAAACACCAAATTTAAAATATGCAAATAATCAAACAAAAAACATAGAATTCAAAAACACCCGCGTAGGATCTACTCCGGCTTCCATTTGGGGGTCTTCGATTTTGAACTTTAACTGAAGGATCTAGAATAGGATATGATGGTTTTTTTACAGGAAGGGCAGGCGAAGGAATTTTACTATTAGTGCATCATCCACTCCCTTCGCATGTGGGTCCATACTTCTAGAACCACCTACCCCACCTCCAGAATGACAACAATGTTTAGACCTTCATGTTTGTTTCCTTCTATGTTTTTCTTGATTACCTATTTTGTTGTTATTTTGTTCATGATTTTTTTCGTTGTTGTGGATGTGGTGGAGATGAAATGGCTCAAATCTACTTGAAAGCATGAAGCACGAGCTTTCGAGGTGAACTTGGGAAATTCAATGTGAGAAATAAAACCAACAGTTGCCGAGGAAAAGGAGGAAGGGAATGAGATATTTTAGTGCTTCCATGCATGTGTTTGTTTGTTGTCAGATATTTTGACAATATTCCTGAATGGAATGTGGTGGTTTTTTTGAGCTATATGATTGCATGGTATGCTATGAATGGGAAAGATAAAGAGGCTTCTGATTTTACTTTCTCGACGATGCTTCTAATTTGTGCAAACATCATGACTTATGATCAAGGTAAGCAAGTTCATATCCTCACCATAAAATATGGATTTGATTCATATCATTTTGTGGGTATTTATCTAGTTGGCATGTCTACAAAATGTGGGTTTATTTCTAGTTTTGTTCATTCCTTTTGGGCATCATGTCAGAATTCCCATGAATTGATAGTTCAAAGCTAGACTAAGAATGTTTTTAATAGTACAGCTGTTAGTTTTTCTTTTATAATGGAAATTTTTTGGAGTTTAAAGCCCAAATGTTCTATAGAAAACTATTTTAGTTTTCCTAGAGTGGTTATGAGGCTACTAAGTGGAGCTTTGTAGCAATTGTGGAACGCCAGAGCTTGTCTTGAGTTGTACATGCATAATTTCTTTGATTAATTAGTGAGACATCAACCCCAGCCATATCATTCTCTGTATAAAATAACAAAATCCTGTTAAATGCATCAATTCTTGCAAATTCTAAGTGTAGGAAAGCATTGCAATAGAATAACACAATATTCCCTCCGTGGTTTATCGTTTCTTGTGTCCAAGATGTCAGAATATTCTTCCAGGAGGAAAAGAAGCAACAATGAGGGATACCTTGGAGTGCTTCCTAAGAAGAAACCGAATTTGGTATTTTCCATGCCTAGAAAAATGACCAGTGTGTATAGGTCTAGGAATGGATTATTTATTTAATTTATAACTTTAATTACCAGTGAACACAGTGGTTTTCCATTTATTAAGACAACTCTTTGCAAGCAGTATGGGCCAATGGACCTCGCGAAAGGTGATTGATAAGGTAAGGGTTCTTGCATTGCCTACATTCTCTCTAGGCATTAATATTTTATATGGCTTGCTTGTACCTATCATGTAATATAACTTTTCTATTTTAATTTCTAGCCTCTTTATCATTATTCATATCCAATGTTTGTATAGAAACATAAAAATATCATACTTATCTTTCTTTGTTTTGTTCTTGTTGTACCATTCCATTCTTTTCCCTGGGTTTTAGAGTTCTTGCCTTATCTTTCCATTGCATTCTTAGAAGCAGTGTAGTAAGTAACTAGTGTTATGTTCACCTATTATGCAGTGCACCGTGCTCACATTTTGGACAAGTTTTCCCTACATTTAACTAATAAAGTTGATTGTTTGTAGCTTTCCCTTGGTTACCCGCTATCATGAGGTTCTTTTGCACTAAGCAGTTCTAATGAATGTGGTGCATGGGTTGTCACCTTTTTGTGGATAAATTGATGAATAAATAGCATCCTTGGATATTTCAATAGAATTGCACATAACCTGATAGTCTCAGTCTCTCAGAATACCCTCTCTAAGGAGAATTTGCTCAACACCAATCGCAATTGCCTTTGTGGGTGCACTACATATCCTAGTGTTTGGTCACATACAAGCTTGATATAACCTCCTGGACTTGAATTATTGGAGTTCCTGAATGTTCTATATAAAACTGTTTTTGTTTGCTCATAGTGTTTTTGAGGCTACTAAGTCAAGCTTTGTAGCAATTGTGGAATGGCAGAGCTTGTCTTGAGTTGTACATGCATAATTGCTTTGAGTAATTAGTGAGACATCAAACCCAGCCATAGTAGTCTCTTTATAAACTAATGAAATCCCATTGCATGCATCAATTCTTACAAATTCTAAGTGTAGGAAAGCGTTGCGATAGAAGAACACAATATTCCCTCTGTGGTTTTCCATTTCTTGTGTCCAATATGGAAGAATCTTCTACCAGGAGGAAAACAAGCGGCAATGAGGGATACCCTGGAGTGCTTCCTAAGAAGAAACCTACGCCTAAACCTGAAAAGAAAAAAATCATGTTCAAGGTTTTGCTTCATAATGGTTTGAATTTAACTTTGCAGTTGGAGGATGTCGTGGAAAAGATGTCAGTCACTGAGTTTGTAAGGATTGTTAGGAGAAAAACTGAGAAATAAATAATAGAAAAGAGGCCAAGAAAAATCCATGGGTCCCTCAGTCTATGTGGAAGATGGATTGGGAGAACGAATAAATATGGAAACATCACATGCAATGATTCTCACAACAATCCCATGTTCGTATCTCTGCAGGTTCATCCCTGAACTTCTTCCCCTAAACCGTTTCTTTAGTTTTTTTATAAGTCAACAAAAATATATTTATATGTGCACTATAAAAGCATTCCATGAGTTCCTCAAGGTGCATAAGGTTAGAACAAATATTTCCATATCTAAATATTATTTTCTAGAAAGTTAACATTCATAGATAACAAATATTTATCTGGAGTATTTAGTGACATTTTATTCATAAAGTAAGACAACATGAGTCTTTCCTCTATGTTTTGTTTTATATTATTTGACAGGATGGTGGTATTAATAGTGTCCACACATTTCCAGTAAAAACCTATTTATATGTGTATTTAATATATTTCTGCCTTAAACTTTAAAATTTGTGTGTTGTTTTCGTTTTAATACAATGGTTAAAGAAATCTTGTTGAATACAAGCACAATTTTCCACATCAGTGAGGAAACGATATTGTAATATCACATTTAAATGCGAGTTGATATTCTAGTATAAAATGTGTGCTGGACAGATTGATTGTTGATTTCCTTCACAGGACATGTGGAATGTGACTCCATAACCATATCTCTTGGTGGAATTACCCAAGGATCACACTTTCTAGATAGCATTAGCTGATTTTTTTTTTTGGTTAAGTGCCCTATGACTTGTTGGTTGAACCTTGGTTATATTACAAGTGTATTATGATAGTATTCTTGGTTTGGCATGGGAATATTTGTTGGGGTTGAAACAAAGGTATATTTCCATTCTATAGCATTTGTCTTGTAGTAATATTTTTTAGGAATAACGGTGACATTTCCACCTCGTGGCTCTTGTTTGACAAATATCTAATTTCTAGCTTAGGATTTTTCTATGGAATATTTCTGAAGTGGATCTAGTTATTAAGGAGCAGATTGGGTTTGAAACATTCAACCCTATCTACTCTTTAATCACTAAATCCTCCATGAGATCCTCAATTGAACCCATCTTCCTAACTTGGATTTGTTAGGCACTAATCACAGCTTTTATACCTTTTTAAATTTTAATTCATCTTTCATTTTCTGTTTTATAAGATCTAAAAATTTATGTCATTTACATGTATTAAACTCATCCCTAAAACAACAAATCGCATGGTAGGTTTTCCTGAGTTTGTGGTTGGGAATTACCTTCTAGAAATCTTCTCTGAAGTGCTTCTTAAATATGGTCTAAATCATAATTAAAAGTTTGATTTACAGGGTTGAAAACTTCTGATTAATAAGTGAAATTCCTAGATCTTCCCTATTTTTAGACTCATGTGTACCTTATTTCAAATCTACCTAAAGGTTAAAACATTCTGTTGTCACAAACCTTGGTTGTTGGTGGGAAAAGACATATCATTTGCAAGTTTGTAGCAACATTTAATTTATTAATTCAGATCTCAAATTTGAGGATATTTTAACATATACACTAATAAATTCTCAAACCCTGATTCTTCACTACTAAAGTACCTTGTAGCATCAACTAGTCCATTGATTGTATCAAACCATTTAACATTTTCGTTTGGAACTAAATCTTGTAATTGCAAATAATGCATCTCAATAGAAGCTAGAGCCTATAAGCTATTGCGTTTACAGGACAAATATGGTGTTAACACTTTCCATTACAGATAACATTGTAATACCTACAACATATATGATATAGCCCACTTGAATGGTGGTAGAGTGACTTATTGTAATTTTCAGTTTCTGATATTTTATGCTTGGTTTGACAAGCGAATCCACAGATACACTTCAAGAATTAGCAGTCGATAAATCAATACCTTGGATAACTTACCCCATTCAATTATTTATAGTGGCATGATTATATACCTAGACTAAATTTTGTAAGAACTTATTCAAAACATAGCATCTATTGTATATTGGTATGATGTACACATTTCCATGTCGATTTCTAATTACTTGCAATATTTCCATACTTATTCATCATAGCCAAATATGCTCCTTACATAATGGTCTTATTCACACCCTCTGTGCATATGAAAATTGTATGGTTTCATCTGGGTCCAATGCGCATCCTATGAAATTCCATTTCTTTTATCAAGAAGACATGAAGGTGATCTTTCTGTCATTGTTCTTTTCTATCACCTTTCTGTCTTCCTGATAGAAAATTTGGATGTTCATAGGATGTACATTGGCCCCAGATGAAACCATACAATTTTAATATGCACAGAGGGTGTGAATAAGACTATTATATAAGGACCCTATTTGGATGCGATGAATAAGTATGGAAACATTGTAGGTAATTAGAAACCGACATCATGGAAATGTGTACATCAGACCAATATACAATAGATGTTATGTTTTGAATAAGTGCTTACAAAATTTAATCTAGGCATATAATCATGCCACTAGAAATAATTGAATGGGATAAGTTATCCAAGGTATTGATTTATCAATTGTTGATTCTTGAAGTGTATATATGGATTTTCTTGTCCATAGAGACAAAAAATCCACGAGACTGCACATCAATCACAAATACTTATTAAAGATCCAAAACCATGGAAAGGAAGGTTCCTTTCCATGGGTTTTTACATTTCTCTGAAACCTCCAGGTTTTGTCTCAATATCAACGAACTTTCATCATGGGTATTGCAAAATCATTGAAACCCTGGGTGGGTTTCCACGAATACCATATCTATAGTGACATAGTTTCGTGGAACAATTACCGTTCAATTTGCAGATTTTGTTGATAGAGATTGGTTTTCCACGGTTTTGGGTAGAAGAAATTTATGTTCAAATTCTACAATTCGTCGATAGAGAGACAATAGTTCGTCGAAAATGTTCCACAGTTTTGCATGGAAACAAAATTTTTCCTATCAGGTTTTGGCCATATTTTCATCATTATAGTGATGAAAGTGTTGTCGATAGAGCGACGAAATGCAGAAAATGAATTAAAAATAAATAAGTTCAAGGCCATCGTATAGAAGACATGTGGCTGCCATATTTCGTTGCTATATAGACGGATTATAAATTTCATCATTAGATTGAAGAAATAAGTGCTCATATGTATTAGTGCAGGGATAGATTCTTGATATGGTCAATGTATGGTTAGAACCATAGGAAAAATTTGGCTAGTATAAAAATATTAAAAACAAATGTGTTTATGAAAACAAATAAATTATCTCTGACTATCGGTGATGGCATAACACAAACTCGTTTTACAACACCTTTAGAAAAGTATGTGTCTGGTACTTTATCCTCCACTTAGACTCAAGATAACCATTTTCTAAGCAATGCAACTGATATGCCCCAAAGTGGACCACTGGATTCATCATAACAACTTTGTAGTCTAGATGATAGTCTTTCTATGGAATTCAGAATGTTGAACATTTGGGGTCATCATCATCTGTAGAAAATGAGGAATCATCCTAGAGCTATGACTTGGAAAAAATTGTGGTGGTATCAGCTATAGATAACATCAAACCCTCAGTGACATGCACTATCGATGCCTATTTCTGATATCCTTTCATCCTATGTTTCCATTTCTACTCCAAAACTAGGATAAAAAACCTCTGTCCATGAAAATTTTAAAGGTGATTCTGTTAAGGCATCAAGTCCAATGACAACTAAGCCTTTGAAAAATAAAAATAAGAATGAATGAATGAAAAGAACGTGCTACATTGAAATATGCTGACTTGAAGGAAGCTTAAGTCTCTTTCTTTGAGTTGACTACAATGATAAACGAGAAGAGTTTAAAATTACCTAAAGAAATTGATTATGTTTCTACTATGAGGATTTCTCATGTCCTGGTGGTAATTACTTATCTACTGATGAAAGTTCATCAAGTTATATTTAGTATATGTGAAATATTTTACTAATCTTGAACTTACAAATAATTTCTTAACTACCGGCCTACTTTTGTCAATTCTGTGAAGTAGTAATGGTTAAATTTGTATTTTTGTCCTAGAATGTAATCTATATGGTCCTACTTTACATTGTATCCATGTTCTTGTAGTGAAATTATGGCCATACTTGATTTCAAATCACTGCTCCTATAGTTGCAATATAACCTTCTTTGATTTTGGTTTCTTGGTCTTGAAGTGGTGTTCACTGCACCTAATCAAATGGTGGCTTGTGCAAACACAACCCAACCTTACTATGGCCCTCCTCTATATAGACTATGACACTCATTGGATTATCTACTTTTATCAATATGACTCTCCAATCTTGATGGAAACTTGAGGCCCTTTACTCTACACTCTAATAATTCCCCAGACTAAGGAACCTTTATATGCAGTCTTCAAAAGTATACTAAGAAGAAAATAAATATATACAAAAATTCCTTTGGCACCATTAAGGATGGATTTTAGATAAAGAATGTACTCACTTTGGAAGTTTTGGGAAAATCTAGCTTGAACTTTGGCTTTCAACTAGATGCTTTTGCATTGTCTAATAGGTAAATAAGAAAATACAACACAATTTTCCTAAATTATGTCTTGTCATAACATTCTATCATTACCCATATCTTACTTATCACTTGCCTTATAAATAAGGTATACAATGTGAGAAGTTCAAAGATTTATAATACTTTGGAAACAAATTCATATAACATATTCTTATTGGGGTAGGATAATAATGTCTTTATACTAATCTTGAAGAGTCATAATTGATGGCCTTTTATTTTTTGAGCTTAAGTAGCTTGTAGTTTATAGATTTTTAGATAAAGACAATGAGAATTAGGTTGGTGGACGATTTGAATATGAACTTTGATCAGAACATCATAGAATCATAAATATAGTAGTTTAAGTATAGATAATGTGGAAAATGGTTGATTGAGGTGTATTTTGAGCTTTAGTAGTTTATAGTTTATGGATTGCTTAGTTAAAGACATAACGAGAATTGGGTTGGTATGGGATTTGAATATGAACTTTGATTTGAACTTATTAAAGATAGAGTTTTATTTAGACTTCATAGAGATAGTGGCATGGGTATATAGATTACAAGGACATGTAATGTGGTAGGTGGTTGACTAAGGTAATAATGTTTGTATATACTTTAACACTGAATTTCTTTCTGTGAAATTTTAACATAATTGCATATATGAATTGAATGTAGCCATAGAATGGAAATAATATTGAATTTTCACTTTTAGCAGATATACTAAAAATAAAATTGAAACATCAACCATCAGAAAAGGCACATAAAATTTATGCTAGGGAAAACATTTAGGAAAAACACCAACAAAATAATTTTCCTTAATATGATATGACTAAATTTACATAAGCATATTTGATGAGAATAATTTTGCAATGG
The DNA here is from genome assembly GCA_001517045.1 of Pseudotsuga menziesii. Taxonomy (NCBI): domain Eukaryota; kingdom Viridiplantae; phylum Streptophyta; class Pinopsida; order Pinales; family Pinaceae; genus Pseudotsuga; species Pseudotsuga menziesii. The sequence continues at coordinate 142,275 of LPNX010640375.1, read as the reverse complement.
ACACAAGGGAACACATACCAAGACAATATCAAGATGAAAATTTTTGAAGAGATAGGTTAAGGGTTTCGAGGTTGATATAAGCCCTTCAACTAATGACGTCAGCCCTGGTTTAGTCTGCTAGTGGTCTGTCTAGTTTTATGCAACATGTAGCAACCATGATCCATCCCCCCTATGGATTTTTCCACACTGCATCAAGAGGACTAGGACCTGTGTATTCCTATGATGACTCTTATGTAAGTCCTCTAGGATCCTTTTGCATTGTGGCTACCTTCCTTGATCCTTGGTATCCCTCAAAAATTGGTTGCAACCTTCCTTAAACTCTACTAGATCCTTGGAAGCCCTTAAAACCTTTACGAATACCCTATGTACACAAGATGGAGCTATGTAAGGGATTAAGATAGTATGTCACTACTGTGATGGAGGCGAAAAGAGGCCCTAAGCCTGTAACACATGCCATAATATTGTGACAACCCTGTAGTATAAAATGGAAACCATTATAGGGTTTGTGACAACTGCACACAAACTATAGAATCCCCAGTAGGGATTGCAATATACCTTTTAACCTCCAACATGCCACCCTAGAGCCTGCCTCACTTGTCCACAAACCATCGTGTTATGTCTAATGAATTGGCAATAATATATGTCTAGCATATGGATTTGGCTTCGAGGGAATCATGATTTGAGGGAGTTGTAATATTTATATGAAAGTATTTGAATAAGGACAAAATTACATATTGATGGGAAAGTTACCTCATTCTTGAAAGGAAGTCAAGGGGTGCATAGTATGACTAGTATGATGCAAACACATTCCTTCACAGGCTTCCTTTCATGACCTTCATTAATGGTGATTCTCAGGATTCCCTTTAGCCTACTATTACAAATGCACAAAATTGCTTAAAATCTTCCCATATTTTTGATAAATGCCCAGTACTTGTCCAAACTACTGATTAAAATTCCAAGGACTTCCCAATAATCCTTTTTCATGCCCATAAATTCTCCCAAAGCTTGAGAATTGACCCCATGTAAAATACAACGTAACACACTGCAATAGGTTTTTCTATTTAGATGAAAAACCTATTTGATATTTCATATAGGAAATCAAAATATACATTGTTGATTCCTTTATTCGCAAAAAATACAAAAGCTATCAGTCAACTATATGGAAGGTTCTTATTACAGTCCTCCCATATAATTATTTGAACAAATCAAATATTCAAAAAACATCCAAGGATATCGTGATATTATAGACCCAAACTATCTCTTTCTCAAAACATAACTTAAAGGACATCAATAGAATGAGCCTTAGAAGAGGGATTGGAGTAGTTCTACTCTCTATCAAGTTTCCTATTTGTCTAGCAATCAAAGAAATTTTTGTTTTCCTAGAATTGGCCAAAGAAAATGATTCTCACCTTCTGCCTCAACCGATGAATTACATGGAAACCTAAGCTTTTCTATCACTTAATTCCACCTTATAAAAGCTATCATCTTGGCATTTGGGAGCCTAATCTTGTTGTATGTCTAGGTTTTTTTGCTTGCTTCTATTTGTCTTTTATATCCCTAATTTATGGAAGGATGGATCTTCATTAAAATCCTTTTCAGACTAATATATTTTTAGCAGCTCCTCCCTAAGAATTTTACCTCCCCAAGATTTTGATCAAGATGTCCTCCCCATCTCACTTCTGTGTACACAATTACTATAAAACAATCTCCCAATCACTAGCCAATTTAGCAGAATCAATGTGCCTATAGTCCTATAATTTTTTTTAATTTCTATCTGATGATGAAGGGACAGTAGGGTTGATGTTTTGTGTGTTATTCTCTGTTTATTGAGAGTTTTTCAGGAAATCATCATTTACATGTTCCTCTTTATTCAAGCTGACTAAACCCTTGTTTCTAGCTTCCTTCCTCTTGGGTAATGCTATCATCTATGGTGTACACAATACCATTAGAGAAAATTTCAACTCAAAATGGGCCTTTTAACATTAACTCAAATTCCATGTCATCACGTGTTTTCCAGTGAAATTGATTTAAATTTGAAATACCATATAGGTATTAAAAAAAAGTTTAATATAAATTTGGGGATAGGTATCATAAAAAATAAAAATAAAAAACTACTTTTTTTGTTTGTATTTTCGACATATCTCCCCGTGTTTTTACTGAAATTTCAGTAAGGAGAGCTTGTTGGATGCGGAATTAAATTCCACATCCAACAATCACCCACTCGGCATACTTTTGATGGACCTAGCTACCCCAAAAACAAGAAATACCTTAAAAATTGTGATGATGACATCATCACATTTTTTCAGGTATTTCTTGTTTTTGGGGTAGAGGGGTCCGTCAAAAGTATGCCAAGTGGGTACTCGTTGTATGTGGAATTTAATTCCGCATCCAATGAGCTCTCCCTATCAAAATTTTAGTAAAAACACAGGGAGATATGTCGAAAATACAAACAAAAAAGTAGTTTTTTCTTTTCTTCCTCCAAAATTAATAAATATTATTTTATTAATTTGTTTTAGGAGGCCCATTTTGAGTTGAAATTTCCTCTAATTATAGATACATTTCCATTAGGAATACAAATTAAAGTCCATGGTTCCCGCTGAATTTGTGCAATTGTCACGCACAAAGATCTTTTCTTTTTTTCTATCCCAATTATTAATGACAGGAAACAAAAGCCCCAAGACACATATTTAGGATTTGGTCTAGGGATAATGAATCTAATCCCTAGTGTGTTGCACTTGCACTTTATTAAAATAGTTGCATGGGTGATGGAATTCACAATAGATATAGGTGACACTTCATACCCAAATGCTATTGGCGTAGGTGGGATGCATTTCTGCATAATGGAAAAGCACTTTACTCATCTCATCGTAAATTGTGCATGCTTATACTATGTGGAAATCACAACACATGCATGAAGTAGGATAGTGTGCATCTCATAACCATCAAATGACTATCAAATGTAAGAAGTTAGGAAAAAAAGGGGGAATGAATGGGTCCCGGAGATTTTCAAACTTTTTTTTTTGGACAGTGTATATTTGTTTACAGTAAAATCCATATTCACAAAGGTTAAAAGTTGAAACAAGGGATTAAAATGGATGGCATGGAAAACTATGATTTATGTTTAATTTTTTTTAATTTATGCTTATGGGTAGTTGATTTTCACTATAATCAATGATGCGATTTCACTAGTTGGAGGATGTTGTAGAGTTGGATTAAAATCAATTAGGTAATTTATCATTAGGATTCTTAAGCTCATTTAAAAATTAGAATTTTGTGAAGGTTGAAAATTTTTCATGAGATGTTGTTATTCCTTTATGATTGTTAAAAAGTTAGTAATTTCATTCCAGAAGCCTTCTATTAAAATCAGTGCCAATTTCGTAAAGCCAAAAAATTATTCATGTGAGGGTTTGTGATGGGTGTTGATGCGGGACTTGAAGGTCCCATCTGGTGCCTGTTTTGATGGCAAAGGCTGCTAATGACAAAAGGGGAAAAAACATCATTTTTTATTATGAAACTTTGTTTTATCTAGAAAAAATTGTGAAATAATTTCCATGATATTGTTATATGTGTTTTCTTTAAAACATGATCTGAGGATGGTTGATATCAAACCACATTTTCAATGTTATATGATATTCAAAGTTGTTGTTTGCTTTGGTAGAATGTTTATTATTTTAAAACTTCTCTGCATCATGAGAAAGGTAACACCTAATATAATACATTCCAAATAATAAATATGTTCTTTTGGGTTTGTAGAAAGGAGGAATATGATTTCCCCCGACACACTGTCTTTACAGATTGTTACAGCTGATTTTACCACACATGGTTGATCGCACATTTATGGCCTTCCCTATACCTTTGCAAACTCTTTGGACCCAATGGACCAATATTTTACCTTTGATGTTTCCAATATCATCCCTAAAAACACCTATTGTTTGTTGTACATGACTTTTAATCCCTTTCTCATGTATATACACGGATATTGACCTTAAACCCGTGTACATCGAGATGTGTGCATAAATCCAAATGTTTTTGGAGTTTTCCTTGATGTGTATCTGAATCAATTGGATCTTGGCCTTCCATATGCCTCGAGATTGCTTGGGTTTGACCCTCCGTTACCCCATTGGATTACTATATAAATAACCCGTTGGATACATTGAAGAGGAGGAATTGAGGAGCAAGAGAACTATAGTCCATTGTTTCCGTAGCTTGCTTGTACTTGAGTCTACATCCTTTTGTCCCTTGGAGCACTTTGTGTTCTTCTGAAGCTTTCCTTTACTTGTGAGCTTGCTATTAAGAGATGGAGGATTGAGGTGGTGGAGGCCCAGGTGGAGGACTTGATTTCTCCAATTTGCAGATGTACCTAGAGAGGTTGTCACTTATGTAATCTCTAATTTTATTAACAGAAATATCTTTTCCTATATAATGATGTGCATTTAAATGAATATTGAATCCATGGATGTGTTTAATTGCTTATACATTATATATTATATATTATAGAGTATATATAACACCATATTATATAGCATTCTTGTATTGCTTGCTATTGTTGAGAGAAAATTGCTAACACAAGCGGGATTGGAAAAATCTCAACAGGGATCTACTTCAACCGTCTAGAATAAGGTATGATTCGAGATCCTTTAGTGTAAGATGCTCTATTTCTCTTGCATATTGGGAAGGGATTGATTTCTACGGTTTCTCTCTCTATTGTGGTACACCTCAAGCCATACGAAGTTTTTCTCGGTAAAAGAATTGGTGACCATACTGGGGAGGTTCCTAGTTGTTTTTCTTTGGGGGTTTTTCAGTATTCAATGTGCGTGAATTGCTCTGATTTTTGTATTTTTGTGTCAGGTCCCGGGGAATGTTTCCCCTGTAGGAGTAACTCTTGTTGTGTCAACAAGTCATGTACCTATTTATGGATCGTCTCATGTGCCAGCTCATGGAGCTCCCCATATACCTAACTATGGACCATCTCATGGTACATCCCATGGAACACCTTATGGAGCTTCTCATGGAAATTATTATGGATTGAAGTATGGAAAAAAATATCAACCGTATGGGTACAGGTATCAACAACCTACTTACTCTTCTAATTATGTCTTTGTAGCACCTCATAATCAAGGTACCCCACATCACAATGCTTCCATGTAGCCCTTCATGGGTAAAATGGGAGGAGTTTATTATGGCCAAGGCCATGGTATTTATAGCAATCAACCTTATATGAACCAAAACTACCATGGACCCTGGCATCGACTGGATCAACCTAGGTGCCCTTTCCTTGCAACATTGAACTTACCTGACTTGTCGAGATTGATGAACGATCATGTGCCTCACAACTCGGCATGCTTGAAAGTCCCTAAAACGCTTCCTTCGGACATTCCCAAGTTCAAAGGTAAGACTAGTGAATATCCTGGTGAGAATTTCACCACATTCCACCTGTGATTCTCTTTCGATTCCTTACACAACGATTCCATCCGTTTGAGGCTATTTCAACGCACCCTCACGGGTCTTGTGACGAAATGGTATATAGAGTTACCGGGGGGGGCCTTATGCTATGTTTGATGACCTTTCCATGAATTTCCTTAATCATTTCCAGCTACCCATACATTATGACGTCGGTACCGAACTCTTGTCGACCTTCCAGCAAGACAAAGCCACAGACATTTCAGATCATATTCAAGAGTGGCATAGACAGAAACGGTTAATCAAATAATTTATACTACCATGGTTTCATCTTGAATGGTTCCTCAAATTGTTGTTACCTTACATCACGAAGGATGTTTCTACATCCAGAGTTCAAAATGAGGAAAAACCTATCTTTAGGGATCAAGATTTGGATTTGATCTTTGGTCAATCTGGACTTTGATATGAGATTATACCAAATGCTCCAAGGTCCAATTTTGACCCCAAGATCAAGCCTGGACCACATGCCGATGGTATTTTTGGCTCTATAAGTACAAAACCTACAGACTCAGTTATAAAACAAGTGATCCAATTATTGATTAACCAGTATGCATTGAGATAAGCTACGTCTTCATCTCAACCTACCCAATCGATGTGTCTTCTCTCCATGCATTCGTTGAACCCAAAAGGAAACCAACAGCCTAGAAGGAATAAGAAAAAAGGAAAAAATAATTATAAGGGTGGGAATAAGAACAAAAAATGCTAATAATAATGACAATAACAATAATAATGCTAGTTGGGACAACCAGCCTAAACGTAAGGCTAAACGTAAGGTGAAGTTTCCTTATAAGTTGTGTAAGGACGACCACCTCACTCACTTGTACCCTTGTATGGAGGATGCCTTGAAGTTCATAGCATAGGGCCCATTTTTGTTTAGTAATCCTTTACTGAACAATCAAAATATGAACTCAAGGACCGTTGATCCTAGTTGTGCATTTTTTGGAACTCAAAATCCACAAGAGGCCGCTAGTGTTCATGGTTACATCAACATGGTGAGAGATGCTAAATTTGTGGCTCGTGCAAAATATTATGGTTCATCAGAACAAGAACCTGGGAAACAACCTTCCCCACATGAGGGATGAGATGATCTTTAATATAATATTCAATTATTCTCTTTGAAACAACCTTCCCCACATGAGGGATGAGATGATCTTTAATATAATATTCAATTATTCTCTTGGCTCTAGCCTTAGTGTCATCTCCCTCTAGCTCCAAGAACTTTCTTACTGAGGTACTGATCCAAGTCAGTTTCTTCAACGATCATGGAGGTCTGATACTTCTTCTAGTTTATATTATTCCCTTCAAAATAGCTTGGTCAAGGAATCAAAAATATGTTTAGGTGTCTTTAGGGAGGACACTTGTGGTATAAGATGATCTTCTTGGCCTTGACCAAGTTCTTCTTATTTAAGGATTTAGCCTCATGTCCATCTGGAATTGGAACCTCGCCACTTATGTAGGTGTCCAATTCATTTTCTTAAAGAACCAGTGAGATCCTATACATCCATGCTTGGAAGTTGTCAGCTTCACCAAGCTTGCCATCAATCTCATGTGATTAGTCATTTTGAAATGAGAACCTCAAATGTAAATATCAAAATATTAGATCTTACCGATTTGAGGTGTCCATCCTAGTTCGGGATCTAGTCTCTCTAGGGTTTGTGAGAGAAACCCTAATTTTCAAAACTTGGAATATTTCAGATCTGATTGGATAGAAATATGCACCTCCTCAAGATGATCTAAGTAGAATCTTCATTTTCCCAAAACTGTTATCAGAACTGCAAAATATTTGATGCCCTAGTTTTCTTCAATTTCTTCTAGAAAATTTCCTGATATTGTTTCTATAATATATATGAAAGTACTGCTTGTATGTGTCTAAAACTTTTCCCCAAGGTAGAGTCTCCTTTCCTCTTTCCAACACTGCAGGTTTGAGCAGAATTTGTTTCACCAATTGGGACTTATGAGATTTTTCCCAAGGTGAAGTATTTCAGGACTGTTCAACATATAGAACTTGTATAGACTGTTGCATGTCACTGTTCCACCTTTGGGGTACTAAATGTTTAAGAAAAAAATTAGTGTTTGTTGCCTATCTGTCACATCTTTTGAAATTTCATTTGGACCTTTCTATCCTGAAATATAGAAATTTTCCCTAAGTGTCCTGTTTAGGAAAGAATCCAGGGAGAGGCTAGAACCCTGATTAGGAGGAATCATGTCTCCCAGAATATAACGAATATGAGGTGGAAACCTTTCCACAAGGTACATAAGGAATATTTATTCATCCTATAAAATTTTGTCTCCTGATCCTTCTCCAATCTCGAGATATAGCGAATGCACCAAAATGACTAGGTTTAGTCTTTTCGGGTTTTCTGGTCCGAGGTCATATTAGGGTTTGAATTTCCCAGAGTTTTACCCAACCAAAAATTTAAATATTGGTCTCTAAATTTAGATTTTGAGGAGGATATAAATACTATTCTAGTATCACTCAAAAAATTATCTTATGTGAAAATCCCTAATTTCCCGCAGTAGTGACAGGTCAAAAACTGAAAATGCCCAGAATAAAATTTTGCTTCGACAGAAAGGTGCACCCTTCAATGGAGAGTTAGCCTATCCTCCTATTACTGATGATCTGTGGAGAGAGACCCAAAAAGTAATAATATCTATATTCCATAGTTGCAGAGTGTCTTCTTCTCAAGTTAGCTCTAATACAATGTTAGATTTTTATCATTTAAGAAGTATGATCTTAGGATCTTATCTGAGAGAATAACGTGCACACAAATAATCACTAGAGACAGGAGACACAAAGAGTTTTCCTCAAGGGAACCATAAAAGATAACACCTCACAACTTCCTTAGAGATAGAATGAGCACTAATGGAAAAAGCAAAACCCAAAGATAGAAAGAGGATCTCTGACAACTATTCTCTCTCTCACTTGTGCGAGCTCTTCTTCTCTCACTCATGCGCTATAGTTGAGTGAGTGTGTTTGTTTCAAATAGAGAGACTCACTCTCTATTTATAATAGTTTTCCTCTTAACAATTACTTACCAGGGCTGAATTCACTAGGATAGTCTAATAACCCTAGTACCCCTCAATTATGGGGATTATTCCCCCAACTTACAATGCAGGGTTAACATCTATGACTTTACATGAATTTATTGTATTAATGATTCTCCCAATCAAAACATCGAGGTACAATGAAATATAATATAATATGTATAAGTGAATACATTTTGAAGTCACAATTACATCAACACCACCCAATACGCTAGATTGATCTATTTTCCTCCTTTCAATAGCCAAAACCTCATATTTTCCCCTCGAAAACTCATCATTCAATCTAAATGTGACCTTACAAGAGATATAGGACCTTGCACTTCTTTGTACAAGTGACATGTATACATTGGGAATGACCCCATTAGTTCCAACTGCTGCTTCCATTTCTACCCACTTAACAACCTGAGATCCCTCTCTCCCCTACTAGTCTTTATATGCCTCAAATCAAAAAACCCACTCAAAATATCAAAAAAACTTCATCCGAAAATCCCAAAGACACAATAACCCATCAGAATCTTACAGCATATAAAGCACAATAATCATTCAAAAAGAAAAGAATCATAGAATTTAAGCATGAAGCCTAGAGAAACCCAGAGAATTAAAAGATGGGCATGCAGAGTCCTTGTGTGGCAACTAGAAATGGCATAGGGAAATGGTTTCAAGTTTGGAGTTTTTATTCACCTTTTCTTCTATGTCATATTTCCCTTCATCTTCTATGGACCGCAATCCTGAGACTTCTATTCCACCTCTCCATCCCCACATGTGGGATTCCCTGGGCTGCAGCCCTAAGATATTATTGAGTCAAAAGGACTGTGAATTTTACCATTAATCAAATTTTGCATATGATAAAATGATACTTAAACCATTAAATTGGTTTTATTACGAATGAGTAAATTCTAAATTTCAACCATTAACTTGGTTTTACTAGCATACACTCATAGCGAGGGAAATGAAACACCAAAGAGAAATTTGATATGTTGCAAAAATGAAAGAAATTTGTGTGTATATAATATAAGTTTATAGTACCATCCAATAAATCCCTTGGTTAATTCTTTCCATGGTTGATCCTTCATCTATCAACACAAATCATAAGGATCCTTTTGGAAGGGTGCGCTTTGGATTAACTTGGCCAATAAGGTCCTATGCAAATCCTTGTTTCACTTTCCTAAGACATAAATATTTGTTCTTATTGAGCCAACCAATGAGTAAGGATCATGACATACACCCATAAATATATTTATTATTCACTATCTTGTTCAAAATAATTAGTGAACTGATAAAAAAGATAATATATTCATTCACACAAACATTAACATGTTTATATCGACAACTAAGAAACTCCAAATTCCCATTAATTTTGTGACTATGAGTTAGAAGGTATGGACAACTTGAAGTTGAGAAAATATCCAAGTAACCAACTATTCAAATATTCACAATATCATGATATGTTATTTATCATCGGGCACAAACATTCAAAGTCTTCTATTCTATTCAATATTGTGCATAATGAACAAAGTACAAAAAATTCCAAATTGGAAGAGACAAACAAGGAAGATGATTTGTCGTAACTATTGGCCTTCCATGAAAATTGTTGAGCTCATCAACTACTTCGATACGTTATGTCTACAACAAGAGTCACTGCACTATGTTGTGTAATGCATATCATATGATTGAAATTTATTCTTATGTAACTAGGTCACAACACCACAAGTGTGTGACAAAGAATAATAATGTGTTTATACCACAATATTACTTCCCAAGTCTAATTTGTGTCAAATATCTGCCACTGTAATGTGCATCGAACACTAATATGTTTATACTAACATGCATATCAAAGATGACAACCAAATCCACGAGTTAGTGCTTAAAAAAATTATTAATGAATTTGTCTCATTAATTTGATCAATCAATTATTCTTTATCAAACTCTTAGCCCTTTCATTATAACCACTAGACCAAAGAAATCCATTTTAGACCATAGCTCACCACTAGACTAAAGAAATCCCTTTTAGATGATAGTTTAAAATGAACTCTTATTTAGACAAGAATTTAAAATGTTGATTAGGATCTTATTGGCCAAGTTAAATGAAGACCCACCATTCCAAAGAGATCCTTATGAGTTGTGTTGATAGATGAAGGATAAGCCCTAGAAAGAGTTAGCCAAGGGATTTATTGGTTGGTACCATTCATTCAGTTTCCTTCATAGTTCTTTAAGTGGTCGTTTTATTTCAAGTTTATGTTATAACCATTTAAACTATATGTTTTCATTTAATCCACCATTATGTTTGGTAAACCAAAATATATTGCGATAGCTAAACTGTCTAAGAGTGAGAGATGTTGTTCTCCCAAATAAATCCAAATATAAAATATTTTGAAACTCATAATTAAAAGCGAGCTTTCAGAACTCTACACTATATAAGTCATTCTGAGTTTGCACAGAGAAATGGATATGATCACAACTTCATCCAGGACATATGATTGAGTAATTATCTTCCAGTCTTCTGGGTTTTCGAATCCTTCCACTGGATAAGCATCAACTTGTATATTAGTCCAAACTCCTACCTCTCCTCTTGAAAAAAGGTATCTATCAAGAAGCTTTGCAATACTTGGAAAAAATATTGCAGTAACTTACCACCAGTAAAGTGCTTCCCAGAACTACAACAATGGCTATCAGGGAAGGACTGATGGTGGTGGTGGTGTAGCTGTACTTGGTGGGTCCTTTACTTATGGACGCATCTGGTGAGGCTCCCCATCCAAACTCATATCTACCTGCTGAAATTTTCCTTGGACGAGATTGCTCTGGAGGAAAACTCATGGCCAATTTCTTTAACAGATATACTTCAAACCTATAATTTTTTTTAAAATACATATATTTAATTAGTTACTATGTTCATGGAGAATTAAGGATAATAAACTTACTGCAAAATCATAAATAATGACACTACAAATTCATAGTGAATTGATGATGTATATACACAAAATTGATGGGAAAAATGCAGATCACCTGAGAGAAACTGTATCCATGGTGTGCTAAACTTTGCAAAATAATGGAATAGACTACCCATTGGGAAAATATACTCCATCGGTACAATTTTCATGTGTTTTTGAGTTGCTTAAAGTAAAACCAACACATTCTAAAATTGTAAATCGAACTGATATTGAATCACAGACACCTAGCCCCAGGACTGCCAAATGTTTTGTATTTCTTCTTTCACGATTTTTTATTATAAAAGCCCTATATTATAAAGCATATGGATCCTGACCCAGTAATTTCCAAATTGTAGCGACAACAGAGATTTATTCATGTCCATATTTCTTCAAATTATAAAAATGTTCTTAATGGTTTTATTTAGTTATAGGTTTCATTTCAATTTTCACCCCACGAATAAGACTACCAAAGGTGGGAATTTGGTGAATACCAATGTTACCATAGGAAAATCGAGCGTTCCCACTAGAAAATATCTAATCCAGGAAGCAGGATACTTCAGTGTGAACGGAACGACCAGCTTGTTATGTGTGACTAGGTAGGTGGACCATTTAAACTATATGTTTTGGTTTAATTCACCATTCTGTTTGGAAAAAAAAATCTATTGTGATAGCTAAACCGTTGGACAGTGGAAGATGTTGTTCTCCCAAAAAAAATCAAATATAAAATATTTTGAAACACATATTAAAAATCGAGCCATCAGAACTATGTTCTACATGAATCATTCAATCCCATACGATTTTATTCCGAATGAGTTGCATAAACATGATCGAAACAAAGTCCCTTTCCCTCACACGGTTTAGGATGAGGTGGTAACTCGATCAGTCCAATTTTTGAATCTTCCTGTATCTTTCTTTTGTGCTTTAACATTTATTTTTCCCACATACATGAATTTATAGTTTGGAGGTCTCTAATGCATGGCTAATTCTAATGAGTGAATTATATTGGTTTTGCAGTTCGGAGGTCTCCAATGTATGGCTAATTCTAATGAGTGAATTATATTAGTATTTTCATATGTGGTTGTGAAAATTCGAGTCTTAGGGTTCCTCTAATCTATTGCTCATAAAATATGTTCCAGGTTAGATATTGTTTAATAAATCCACTAAAATTTTCTTAAAAGATAAGATATGGATGTGTTTCTTTTCCCATACATATAAGTAGCACATTCTGCGAACACAAGAGTTCTAAGAAAGAAAATTGTGATACTTATGTGCAGTTTTTAAACACCCATATGATGTTTTATCCATTTTCCACTCCATTTGTTTATATTAATGTTCCTGTCCATGTGTTGAGTAGTGTCAACTTATTTAATTCCGTGCTTGGTTTCCCATGCATTGCAATCCTATCAACAACCGATTAAACGTAATTTAATCTTATTCGCGGCTGTAATTCTTGCATGTGTGTCAATAAATATCCTATGGTTTTCTTCTAGTACAGAACAAGCTAAATCAATGGATTACAACTATTCCAGTAGTTTTCTTATTTTAGAAAATAAATTAATTTGGCAATTCTTACATGTGTGTTAATAAATTCCTTGTGGTTTGCTTCAAAGAGGGTTATAAAATGTTAAGTGTATTTCCCGATGCAGGAGGGCACTAGAAATTCTTTTCTTGGGAGTGTTTGATGCCTTTTAATTTCATTTTGAATATGGTCCCTAATATGAATTCAAGATGAGTTGGCATCGAAGGTTCAAATCGCTACTTTGAATGTCAGTGGGATTGGAGCAACTTCGATTCTGACATGCCTCTTTGTCAACATTAATGCACCCATGTGCCTATACTATAGCATCATTTTTTATATTAAATTGTAAGTATCAAGTATATCTACATATATATAACAAAAATAAGTTGCGTTTATCAGAAATGGATTGATTGTGAAATCTAGAATGGTGTAACTCGCACTAACAAACTCCACAGACTAATGGAAGTAACTGATGATCTCCCAACGAGCTAACTTGATGGATTAAGCTGATTCCATTTTTTTTCTTTTTTTCTTATTTTAAAAATAACGATGGAGGGCATTTAAAATTTGATAGGGGGTGGATCCTCATTCGCCTTCGATAGATGACGAAAGATTAAGTAGAATCATCCCCTTAATAACACCTTTGATGTAATTACCAATGAGTAAATTCTAAATTTGAGAGATAATAAAATGACCTGTTATCACTGGAAATTTACCAAAGTTTGTGAAGGCTTATTTCTAGTTAACAGCAAAACCACTTTTGAAGGAAAGACTAGATTTCTTCTCTTCCGAGAGGGATCTCTCACAAAATATTGACAATGCTAGATATATACAACTGAAATGTGTATTGTTTGTAAAATTGGTTGAAACAGGATGCATGACCATTGGGCTATGGAGTCGAGGTGTGAAATATAGATAACATAACTTTATGCAAGGTGATTTTAACATAGAGGAAAGATAGCTACCCAGTCACAGTCGAATTGTAATTATCTTGTGGAAAATGAAGAACATGAATAGACCATCAACACATAGCATTATGAAATGAATTCTATATTAATTTTAGAAGAAACGTTTTTTGGACATCTGAAAAGAATAGCTAGAGCATGCTAACATGAATTCTAGAACTATTATACTCTCATTCCAGACGTGAAAGAAAACATAATAAACAGATAAACTGGAAAAACATTCACATGGGAAAGGAAAATATTGACTGCAACATTGGAAAACACATGAATCTCTGGAAAAACACCAACTTTGGCTCTGTAATTTTATTAAGAAACACTTGAAAACATACAACTCCAAAATTACTCAGTTTCCAACCTTTTCTCCTTCTGCAGGAGGTAAATTTATAATGTCTTGGACCTCCTAAACTGACCTTGGAATCAAAATTAGTTACAAACCGAATAAAAAACTTCTAACAAACTTGAACGTGGCACATGCACCACAATTTGCATAAGATATAAATAAACTATAGACTACTGGAAAAACAGGCTAAAAATCATTTTCTGTATATATCAGCTGATGATAGCCAATTTATCAAAGATGGTTTTTTCAGACAAGGCATGCTGCATATCTCTAAACCTCTTGTCGTATGACCTACACATAACTAATTGCTCCAAATACTCCTTCTGAGATAGTAATTATCCTTTTTCTTCCCAAAAGAAAGGAATCCACATGCTTACCAATGGTTTAAATAACTCAATCACCTCTTTGACTTTATGATTGATAATATCAATATTGGCCTATATAGTATCCAACATCCTATTTTTTCTAAGCACTTCTCTAGCCCCGGAAATAACACCAACTCTATTTTGGATACCACACTTGCTGGTTTGATCTTCTGATAAGGTGCTTAGAAAATTGATAGAATTTTGATCTACCTCCACTGGTCTTTTATGCAATTCTTGTTTTTCTATCACAACATTTTCCTTGGCCATTTTCAAAGCTTCATCTTGATATGCAATGAAATCTAAATAAGGTCTGAACTTGTGAGCTTCTGAAGTGATTTTATCCCAGATCATATGCCTGGCCCCCTTCAAGGCCATCTCGCCAACCACTTGCTTGTTTAATTTGGAATTTTGCTTTATCAATTCGTGACATTTCTCATCTACCTTCTTCTTCTCTTACTCCTCTTTTTCACTTTTCTCTTCAAGTTCCATAATCTGTTTTTTTAACTTTGTGAGCTCATTATCCTTTAGGCCTATCTAGGACATTACCTTAGACATAGAATTTGCATATATTTCTCCAGGAACATTCACATATTGATTTTCAACTTCTTTGCGCTTTTCTTGAAACTCTTTCTCCTTTACTTCCAACTTAACTTTTATATCTTTTTCACCATCCATGATAAATTTGGCATCTACTTCCCACTGTTTTTTGATATATTTTTAACATTTAAGCTATATGATCTTAGGATCTTATCTGAGAGAATAACAAGCACAACAATCAATAACAAGAGACAATGAACACAAATATTTTATTCGGGGAGATGATAAAGGAGAAAACCATGCAACTTACTCAGAGATAGAATTAGCACCAAAAGTAAAACCCAAATACAGTAAGATGATCTCCCGACAGCAGTAATCTCTCTCTCTCATGTCCCAACTTCTTGTTTCTCTCTCTCAGTTATTCAGTACAACTGAGTGTGAGTGAATGTGTATGAATGCGTGTTAAATAGAGAGGCTCCCTCTCTATTTATACTAATTCCTAACTTGACAATAACTCACTAGGGCCGGCTTCTCTAGGAAAGTCTAATAACCCTAGGGCCCAACAACTGTGGGGAATTTAACCCTTGATCAATAAGGAGGATTATGGTCTATGAACTTACATGAATTTTTTACATTATTGAATCTCCCAATCGGAACATCAGGGGCATGACATGACTCAATTACATTACATATAATTCCTAGAATAAACATTGAGGTACAATACATAAGATATAGAAGTGAATACTTTCCGAAGTTACAAATACATCAACACTCCCTCTTAACTAGTAAGGTATTCTCTTGACACAATTTATTAGCACAAGTCTTCTTCTCTATATCATTTGGATCATCATCAAGTCATATTCATCTTCAAGTCATATTCATCATCAAGTCATCTTCATCAAGTCTGGATCATCACTGAATCATCATCGAGTCTGGCTCATCACTTGATCTGGAACATCACTGGATCATCATCAAGTCTAGATCATCACTTGATCTGGAGCATCACTAGATCATCATTAAGTCTGGATCATCACTGGATCATCATCAAGTCTGGATCATCACTTGATCTAGATCGTCACTGCTAGATCATCACTAGGTCATCATCATTGGTGCTATCTCAATTCTACTGATCATAGGAAGTTCTACAGAGAAAGCCCTTTTTCATGTTGGTTGTAGGCCTAGCCTTCATGTAGATATTCATTGCCTTCAACATTTATATCTGACCATGAAATGAACCATGTCAAAAATTCCTGCCCAGCACTTACATCTGACCATAGGAGGAACACATCCAAGATGTTGATGTATTCGTAACTTCGGAATCTATTCATCCATGTATCTTATGTATTGTAACCCAATGTTTATTCTAGGATGTATCTATAATGTAATTGATTCATGTTGTCATGCCCCGAAGTTCCGATCGGGATGATCAATAATGTAAACAAGTCATGTCAAGTCATTGTGGGTAACCCTCCAATTGTCTAAGCATTAAAGTCCCTGTAGTTCTGGGGCACTAGGGTTATTAGACTCTCCTAGTAGAGGTCGGCCCTGGTAGGGTTTTAGTCATGTCGATATTAGTATAAATAGAGAACTGGAGTCTCTATTTATCACACAACTCATCCACACTCAATTGTAGCACATAGTTGAGGAAGGAGAAGACATTGGGGCTAGATAAGAAGAAGGTTACTGCTATTAGGAGATCACTTACTATTTTGGGATTTTACTGTTTTGGTGCTGATTCTATCTCTGAAGAAGTTGTGGGGTTTTCTCCATTTATGGTTTCCCCGAGGAAAAACACTATGTTCATTGCCTCTTGTGTTTGATTGTTGTACTTGTTATTCTCTCAATTAAAGATCCTAATAATTCTAGCTTAATGTTGAAAAACTAACATGGTATCAAAGGTAACCTGAGAAGAAGACACTGTGTAAGCTGCGGGAACTAGGGCTTCCTAGTTTTTGGATCTTTCTCCATATATTTTCAGCAAACGTAAGGTGTAATAACTATCCTCCTTAGGGCGCATCTTTCTGTCGAATCAAAATCCAATTCTGAGGTTTTTTAGTTTTGGACCCGACAATGCTGCCGAAAATTAGGGACTTTTATAGAAGAGGAATTTTTCAGTGATCCCAGGCCTGGATTGATCTCCTCCCCAAAATCAAAGTTGAGGACAAATTTCAAGGCATTTGGGTGGACAGATCTCTGGAAAAGCAAAACCCTAATTTGCTCCTATTCCAGTACTATGGGATTTTAGCTCCAAATCCAAATTTGACATCTTGACCTGGTAAGATCTAAATATTTTGTATTTCCATTTGAGGTTATTGGTTTAAGATGTCTCATCATACCAAGCTTGATGAAAATCTTGAGGGAGCTAATAACTTCTGAGCCTAGAAGTATAGGATCTCCCTCGTCCTGGAAGAAAATGAGTTAGACTCCTACATCCATGAGGAGGTTCCAATTCCAGAGGGAGATGAGGAAAAGGCCTTACATAAGAAGAAGATGGTTATGGAAAAGAGGATCATTACTGATTCTATCAAGGATCACCTTATACCTCAGGTGTCCTCTCTCAAGACACCTAAAGCTATGTTTGATGCCCTAACCAAATTGTTTGAAGGGAAGAACATAAACTGGAAGATGAATTTAAGGAATCAACTGAAGAATGTGAAGATTCAGAATGCAGATACCATCTAGTATTAATTCACAAGAGTTTATTAGATCAAGGAAAAATTATAATATATAGATGAATAAGTGGAGAATGCAGAGATTGTGATGACAACACTGAATGGCCTTCCTAGTTCATGGGATTCTTTCATCCAAGGAATCCGTGCCAGAAAGAAGTTAGTCAAATTCAGCAGACTATGGGAAGAATGTTCTCAAGAATAAGCATAGATAGCAGCTCGAGAAGAGAAGATGGGAAGTGAAGACCAAGCTCTCACAGTTCACTCCAAGAAATGAAGAAGAAGATCCCATTACTCCAAAGTTAAGGATCCTCATCATAGAGATAACATTAGAAGGGACCTATCAAAATTGAGATGTTATACATGTGATGAAAGAGGACACTTTGCAAAATACTTTCCTAAGAACAAGGGGCGCTCTCATAAGAAGAAGGGGAACAAAAGAATACATCATGCTCATGCTATAAAGGATGATGAACCCTCCAAGAAAAGAACTAAATATGAAAGTGAAGATTCTTCAAGCAAGGATGAATATGTTCTAATCTCTGCTCTCATAGGTAACGTTACTCATGGAAGTGATGATTGGCTTATAGATAGTGGGGCTTCCAAACATATGACTGGATTCAAGGAATCCTTTGTGAGACTGTTAGAACATGAATCACCTCACAAGGTGAAGCTAGGAGATAACTACCAATATCCAATAAAAGGTAGTGGGGAATCTTCATATAAACTAGACTCAGGTAAGTCTCTAACAATGAAAGAAGTATTGTTTGTTCTAGGTGTTAAGAAGAACCTTCTCTCCATATCATCATTGGATGCAAAAGGAATGAGGGTTGCATTCATAGATGGTCAAGTCATCATGTGGCCTAAAGGAAATACTGTCGATGATGCGGTGGTGATTGGAGAACAAGAAGGAGGTTTGTAGAAATTGAAAAGCCATCCAAAACAAGCCTTGATCCATGAAATAGTAGAGCCAAATGAACTTTGGCATAGAAGGCTTGCACATAAGCATTACAGAGAACTACCTATTGCAAGCAAATATGTTGAAGGTCTTCCAAAATTCCAAGCAAAACGTGATGGGGTCTGCAAAGGATGTGTGAAAGGAAAGAATACAAAGAAGACATTTCCCAGCAGCGAAAGCAAAGCCAAATACATACTAGAAATCATCCACTCCGATGTATGTGGTCTGATTTCATCAAACTCACTAAGAGGGTATGCATACTATGTTTCTTTTATTAATGATTTTTCTAGGAATACATGGGTTTACTTCATGAAGAAAAAAGACAAAGTATTCAGCAAATTCAAGGAATTCAAAGCCTTGATCGAGAACCACACTGAAAATAAGATCAACACTTTTCGATCAGATAATGGCGGAGAATTCACTTCAAATGAATTCAAAGAGTTATGCAAAGAATCAGGGATTAAGAGGGAGTTGTCCACTCCTTATAATCCACAACAAAATGTGATTACAGAATGGAAGAACAGAACCATCATGGAAGCTACGATAGCCATGCTTCATGATCAAGATCTTCCTATGCATCTTTGGGCTAAAGCTGCCACAACAGCGATGTATATATAGAACCATACTCCACATAGAGTACTTGAGAAAAAGACTCCCAAAGAAGTCTTCTCTGGCAAGAAACCAAAAGTCAGCCATC
Source organism: Pseudotsuga menziesii (assembly GCA_001517045.1). Classification (NCBI taxonomy): domain Eukaryota; kingdom Viridiplantae; phylum Streptophyta; class Pinopsida; order Pinales; family Pinaceae; genus Pseudotsuga; species Pseudotsuga menziesii. Next base: position 122,793 of record LPNX010640375.1, on the reverse strand, counting down.
ATATAATATTCAGCTGTCCTGTGTACATACACATTCCAAAAAAGAAGAGAACAAAATTAGATCCTTCAAGAAAGAAGGGTACATTTGTGGGATACTCTGAAAGCTCGAAGGTTTACAGAATCTATTTCCCAGGATACAAGAATATTGACATCAGTAGGGATGTGACATTTGATGAAGACATAGCTTACAACAAATCTAGAAAGATACCTTCTGAAGAACCTGAAGAAGCAGAAGCACCCAGAATTCATGATACAACTATGAACGAAGAAATTCAAGAAGAAGATCGAGAATTTGAAGAACCACAAAGACCTGTAGATCCACCTTTGGAGAAGAATCCTCATAAGAGGAAACCTGCTTGGGTACAATAATTTATCCAAGGTGTGGAAAGACATGGCGCTCCAGAAGAGAATCACAAAGAAAGAAAGAGGACCAAATCCTGCTACGGGTATGTAGCTGTACTATGTGATTTCATTGATAAAGAACCTTCCAATTATGAAGAAGTGACAGAATGGAAAGAATGGAAGGATGCTATGATAAAAGAATATCAATTGATCATGAAGAATGATGTTTGGGATGTCATCCCAAGACCAGAAGGGAATTCAGTTGTAACTCCCAAATGGATCTACAAGATCAAGCATGCTGCAAATGGTAGCATTGAAAAGTATAAGGAAATATTTGTGGCTTGGGGTTTCTCTCAGAAAGAAGGAATAGAAAATGAAGAAAACTTTGCACCTATATCCAGATACACTTCCATCAGATCGGTACTTTCTCTAGCTACAGTGATGAAATAGAAGATACACCATATGGATGTCAAGACTGCTTTCTTGAATGGTGTAGTGGAAGAGGAAGTGTATGTAGAATAGCCACTTGGTTTTGAGACACATGATAGAGAGTCTCATGTATGTAGATTTAAGAAAGCCCTGTATAGTTTGAAACAGGCACCTAGGACCTGGTATGATAGAATTGACAGCTTTCTATCCAGTTTGGGCTTTACCAAGAGTAAAGGAGATTCCAACCTTTACTACAAGGTTGAGGATGGCAACCCAGTGATTCTTCTACTATATGTAGATGATCTATTTGTGATAGGTACAGATGGGTTGATTGCTGATACGAAGAGAAAGCTTGCTACTGAGTTTGAAATGAAGGACTTGGGGATGATGCATTAATTTCTAGGTATGGAGGTGTAGTAGAGTACAAATGGAATCTTCCTTGGACAAGGGAAGTATGCAGTAGAGATCCTGAAGAGGTTTGGGATGATGGACTGTAAGGCTATGGCCACACCTATGGCATTGAACCTGAAGCTATTGAGTGATGCTTCATCAGAGTTGGTTGATGCTATGATGTATTGTCAGATGATTAGGTCATTGATGTACCTAATGAACATGATACCAGACATTTGCTTTGGTCACAACACCTTGAGCGAGTTCCTGACAGATCCGAGACATGTTCACTTGATTACTGCAAAGCATACTCTGAGGTTCCTGAAGGGTACAGTTGATTATGGGCTCAAGTACGACGTGAATCAAAAGATTAACCTGGAGGGTTATGTTGATTTAGATTGGGCAGGAAGTGCCATCGATAGGAAGAGCACTTCAGGGTGTTGCTTTAGTATGGGATCATGTGTGATCTCTTGGTTTAGTAGGAAGAAATCCTATGTGGCACTGAGTACAGCTGAAGCAAAGTATGTCGCAGCTTGTTCAGGTAGTTGTGAGGTAGTATGGTTGCAGAAGCTACTGTCTGATACATTTTATCTCCAGTTGGATGATACTTGCATACATTGTGACAACCAGAGTTGTGGGAAGTTGTCAAAGAATCCAGTGTTCCATGACAAGTCAAAGCATATCGAGATCAAGTATCACTATATCAGGGAAATGGTGCAAAGGGGAGCAGTGAAGCTCCAATACGTTGCAATAGAGGAACAAATAGCTAATGTATTGATGAAGCCATTGGCTAGGCTGAAGTTCGAGTACTTCAGGGAGAAGCTTGGTGTTCTCCAGATCGAGGTTTCCTCCAAGAGAAAATGATGAGACCCATACCCATTCTAATATGGTGAGAGGATTGGTTCCTTCCATGGTCATATGTAAGGGCTGAGCCATTCTGTCATGGTGAGAGGATTGGTTCCTTCCATGTCAGATATGAGTGTTGGCCATTTTGTCAAGTAGGACATATGTAAGGGAAATTTCCATTCTAGGAATGGAGGCACTTGGTCAGTTACCAGGGAAACTCAGTCTAGGATTGAGAATACATTCTGATGTGACAGAGGGATGTGTTACCACTTGATCAGATGTAAGGGCTAAACCATTCTGTCATGGCTAAAGGATTAAGTTCCTTCCATGTCACATGTGAGTGTTGGCCATTCTGACGATTAGGTCGGATGCAAGGGAAACTGCAATTCTCTAGGAGAATGGAGGCACCTGGTCAGTTACCAGGTAGCTCAGTCGAGGAGGAATGGGGTCCATTCTGAGAAGAATATAGGATTGGTTCCTAAAAGATCATATATGAGTGCAAGCCCTTCCATCATTGTGAGAAGGATGTGTTCCCACTTGGGTGGATGTAAGTGTAGAGCCCTTTCATCATTGTGGTAGGATGTGTTCCAGCCTGGATGAATGTAAGTGAAGAGCCTTTCTTCAATCATGTGTTGATCAGATGTAAGTGCAATACCTTTCTTCTATCATGTGTTGATCTGATGTAAGTGCAGTATCTATCTTCAATCATGTGTTGATTAGATAGAAATGTTGAGCCTTTCTTCAATCATGTGTTGATCAGATGTAAGTCCTGGGTCTTTCTGATATGATTATAGGATTGGTTCCTACATGATTAGATGTGACTGTTGGGTGTCCCTTTCTGACAAGTAGGTCATATGTAAGTGATGGGGTGCCTTTATTCGATCATGTGTTAATTAGATAGAAATGATGAGCCTTTCTTAGATCATGTGTTGATCAGATATAAGTGTTGAAGAATACCTACATGGAGGCTAGGCCTACAACCAGCATGAAAAAGGGCTGGCTCTATAGAACTTCCTATGACGAGAAGAATCATGAAATAGCACCAATGATGATCCAGATCGAGTGATGATTGAGATCCAGTGATGATCCATATCAAGTGATGATCCAGATCCAATGATAATGCCCAGTGATGATCCAGATCGAGTGATGATCCAGATCCAATGATGATGTCCCATGATGATCCAGATCGAGAGATGATCCAGATCCAAATATGAAGATGACTTGAAGAAGAATATGACTTAAAGACTCAGAATACTTGAGATGCATATGATGAGAAGATCCAGCTGATACAGAGAAGAAGACTAGTACTGAAAATTGTGTCAAAAGAATACCTTCCTAGTTAAGAGGGAGTGTTGATGTATTTGTAACTTCGAAATGTATTCATATATGTATCTTATGTATTGTAATGTGATGTCTATTTAGGGATGTATCTATAAATTAATTGAGTCATGTTGTCATGCCCTGATGTTTCGATCAAGAGGATCAATAATGCAAACAAGTCACATCAAGTCATTATGGGTAACCCTCCGATTGTCTAAGGGTTAAATTCCACGCAGTTCTAGGGCACTAGGTTTATTAGACTCTCCTAGTAGAGGTTGGCCCTAGTAGGGTTTTAGTCATGTCAAGATTAGTATAAATAGAGAACTAGAGTCTATATCTATCACACAACTCATCCACACTCAAGTGTAGCGCATAGTTGAGGAAGGAGAAGACACTGGGGATAGATAAGAAGAAGGTTACTGTTGTCGAGAGATCACTTACTATTTTTTGCTTTTACTATTTTTGTGTTGATTCTATCTCTAAGTAAGTTGCGGGGTTTTCTCCATTTATGGTTTCGCCAAGGAAAAACACTGTGTTCATTGTCTCTTGTGTTTGATTGTTGTACTTGTTATTCTCTCAGTTAAAGATCCTAATAATGCTAGCTTAATGTTGAAAAACTAACACAAGAACCATGTTAGAAAGGAACACCCAGCACTCACATCTGACCATGGGAGGAACACATCCAAAAACCATGTTAGAAAGGCCCAAAACTCACATCCGACCTCATCTTTTCAGAAAGGATTTGCACTTACATCCAACCTCATCATGTCAGAAAAGCTGTGCACTTACATTCAACCTCATCATGTCAGAAAGGATCTACACTTACATTCGACCTCATCATGTTAGAAAGGAGATGCACTTACATCCAACCTCATCATCTCATAAAGGATTTGCACTTACATCCAATCTCATCATGTTAGAAAGGCTCTGCAATTACATCTAACCTCATCATGTCAGAAAGGCACTGCACTTACATCCGATCATGTGGGAACATATCCCTCAATCACATTAGAATGGATCTGCACAAATCATGTGAGAACACATCCCACAATCACATCAGCATATCTATGCACTCATCATGTGGTAACACAAACCACAATCACATCAAAGAATCTATGCACTTATATCTTATCATGTGGGAACATATCCCTCAATCACATAAAAATGGCTCTGCACTGATCATGTGGGAACACATCCCACAATAACATCATAATATATCTTCACTGATCATGTTGTAACACAACCCACAATCACATCAGAGCATCTCTGCACTTACATATGACCATGTGAATATTAGCCTTCCACCATGTCAGAAAGGACAACAGACACATCAATTCCCTTGGGAGGGAACCTCGATATGGATAACACCCTGTTTCTCCATGAAGTACTCAAAATTTACTCTGGCTAATGGTTTGGTTAGTACATCAGCTATGTGGTTATTCGTCACAACATACTAGAGCTTCACTACTCCTCTCTCCACCATATCCCTAATATAGTAATACTTAATCTCTATATGCTTTGACTTGTCATGGAACATTGGGTTCTCCGACAGCTTCACACAACTCTGATTGTCACAATATATACAAGTAGCATCCATCTGGAGATCAAATAAATCGGACAGTATCTTTCTCAGCCACACTGCCTCACAACTAGTTGAATAAGCTGCAACATACTCTGCTTCATATGTACTCGGTGCCACACAGGATTGCTTCTTGCTAAAACAGGAGATCACACCTGATCCCATACTGAAGCAACACCCTGAAGTGCTCTTTCTATCAATGGCACTACCTTCCCAATCCAAATGCACATAACCTTCCAGGTTAATCTTCTGATTCACCTCATACTTGATCCCATAATCAATTGTACCCTTTAGGTACCTCAGAATATGCTTTGCATCAATCAAGTGAACATGTCTCATATCCGTCAGGAACTGGCTCAATGTGTTCACAAGAAAGCAAATATACGGTCTCATATTTGTCAAATACATCAAGGACCGAATCATCTGACGATACATTGTAGAATCAACTGCTTCTGTTGAAGCATCAATCAATAGCTTCAAGTTCAATGCCAGAGGTGTGGTTATGGCTTTGCATTTCATCATCCCAAACCTCTTCAGGATCTCTACTGCATACTTCCCTTATCCCAGGGAAGTTCCATCTACATTCTACCACACCCCCATGCCTAGAAAATAGTGCATCATACCCAAGTCCTTCATTTCCAACTCGGCAGGAAGATTCATCTTTGTATTAGCAATCAACCCATCCTCACCTATTACAAATAGATCATCTACATACAGTAGGAGTATCACTAGGTTCCCTTATTCAACCTTGTAGTAAAGGTTGGAATCCACTTTACTCTTGGTAAAGCCCAAACTAGATAGGAAGCTATCAATTTTTTCGTACCATGTCCTGGGTGCCTGTTTCAAATTGTACAGGGATTTCTTTAACTTACATACATGAGTCTCTCTATCATGTGTCTCAAAACCAAGTGGCTGCTCCACATATACTTCCTCTTCTACTACACCGTTCAAGAAAGTTTTCTTGAAATCCATCTGGTGTACTTTCCATTTCATAAATGCAGCGAAAGAAAGTACTAATCTGATGGAGAGGTGAAAAAGCGAAGTTGGGTAACACTTCCATGAGAATTGAGTGCCCGAGAAACATAGCAGACATTATTCGATCGAATAACTATATTTATTTGGCCAAATAATATTTTTATTCGGCCGAATAACTATAGTTATACGGCCGAATAATGGATCCTTTATTCAGTCGAATACTTTTTAATGGTGAACCGTTTAGTTTGACAAAACACATAGCTGACCAGTAATTTTTACCAACGGTTCAATGTGTATTCGATTGAACAATTATTCTGCATAAAAGGTCAGCTGCGGCCTCATTTTCATGGTTTCTGCCTGCTGTCAATTGTTGTCTTCCCGTCGTGCATGTCCCACCACCCGTCATGCTGCCACTCCATCATGCATGTCCCGCCACCCCGTCGTGCTTATTTTGCCACCCCGTAGTGCTTGTCTTCCTGGTTTCCTGTTGTACCTAATCCGCCACCCGATTTGTCACCCATCGTCCTTGTCCCTGCTTCCACCTGCAGTTCCATTTTTTTTATGTTGACGTGTACGTCTGCACCCTACCACTTGTCTGGCACCCTCTCAGTGTGGAGGTCTATTCGTGGAGTTCTGTTCGTGGAGGTCTGTTCGGCGTGGAGGTCTGTTCATGGAGGTGTGTTCATGTTCTATTCTTGGAGGGTCTGTTCATGTCGTATTTGTTCTCTACTCTCTTCTTTTCAGGTATTCAGGTATTTTTTTGCAATTTTTTTATAATTCGAACATTGAACAAGTGATTCATGTCTTGTCGTAGCCAATGGATTAAATTTATTTTTTGTCGTAGTTTTTTTTTTATATATTTTTTTTATCTTAAAGTTTGCATAAGTTAATTAGTAGTGTATATTTATTTTAATTTTAATCTTAGTTCATAGGTATTATGAGGAATATATTCATTGATGAACTCTGTCCATGGATAGAGTTGATGAACTCTATCCAAGTGGACAAAGTTTATGAACTCTATCCACATGGACAGAGTTCAACAACCCATACAGAGTTCATCAACTTTGTCCATGATCACTTTACTTAGCATAAGGGATTTTAGTTGTTTTTATATAAATCATAAACAAAAAAAATATTATTACACAAAATACCAAATATTACCGATTACCGATTTGTTTGATCTATGTATTTTTAATATAAAATACCAAAAATTACAAATAACAATTATTATTACACTGAGGTTAGGATCATACCATTAATTTTTGTCATAAAAGAATCACAAATAACCTGTATAATACTTATTAGTTACAGTTTATACTTAGCATTATATTAGGATATTGTAGATTTCTTTTAATTTTAATTTTAGTTCATATGTATGATGATGAAGATATTCATTCATGAACCTATCCATGGAGAGAGTTCATGAACTCTCTCCATGGATAGAGTTCATCAACTCTGTCCCTGATCACTTTACTTAGCATAAGGGATTTTAGTTTTTTTTAAATAAATCATAAACAAAAAATATTATTACACATAAAATACCAAATATTATTGATTACTAATTGTTTAAACTATGTATTTTTAATATAAAATACCAAATATTACAAATAAAAATTATTATTACACTGAGCTTAGTATCATTCCCATTAATATATGTCATAAAAGAATCCCAAATAACCTGTATAATAATTACTAGTTACACTTTATACTTACCATTATGTTAGGATATTGTACTGATTGATATGATTATTAAGCCTATCAATAGCCAAAGATCAACTCTGCATTCATAAAAGTAAGATCTGCTTGTGGTTAAGATTTAACATACACAAATGGTTATAGAAATAATATATAGAAAGTAAAATACTTATACATAAGCTATAAGTTGAACTGATTAAAACCTATATTAATATGATGTAATATGCAAATACTGATGATTACACTTTTCATACTATAACCTTTTGTACATTGTTGGCAGGTATTGTTCATTTTTTTTCTGTGGTTGGTTTGTTTTTCTTCTTTCATTGTTCGATTTTATTTGTAGATATCGGTTGCAGTGTCATTTATATAAAGAAGGGGCATTTATCTTTATTTGTAGATATGGGTCGCAAAGTATTTGGAGTTATAAATATTATTGATCAAATCTATAACTCCAATTACTCCACGATTGATATCTAAACATAAAATTTAGAGGAAGCAGAAGTAGTAATGCTTTTACTTGTTTCTTCTTCAAGGTATGTACTATTACCCAAATTTATAATTCGATAGTTAATGTTTGGACAGAGTGCATGAAATCTGTCAATGTGGATAGAGTGCATGAACTCTGTCCACATGGACAGAGTTCATGCGCTCTATCCATGTGGACAGAGCGCATGAATTCCTTCCAAATGGACAGAGTGCAACATCTTTTTGTTTGGAATTAAATTTTACCATTGCCTCTTATGCTTTATTTTGTTATAACATGTCTTTTATTATGGTAAGTATTTATATTGCTAATAAGTGTACCTATAATGTCCCATGTAGTTACTACAAAATAAATAAAAAATTTTATCCCACTACTCCAAGATTGTATCTATATTTACCATTGCTTACTTCTTGCTTTGTTTGTATTTGGGTGGCTTACTAGATAAATATGATTAGTGTAATTTTAATTGTTTTTGTTTTTGAGTGCTTACATTGTAACCACCTATCGTAATAATTCAAATAGATAAAAAAAAAAATTATGATTTTATGGAATAAGGAAAATATTTGTAGCTATATTCATTTTAAGAACTATTAGATAATATTAGGGACATCTAGGTCCTTATTAAAATCTTAGTTTTTTTAGTATCTAGGTCTTTGAAGTTGATTAATTAACATGTAGAATTGGAATATGTGATGATTTGATATTTGTATAAACTTGTAGATATCATATCAAATGGAAAGGGAGCATCCTTTGAGACAGAATCGTAGGAGGTCATCACATTCTTCAAGAGTTGGTGTCCCAAATGAAAATTGAATATTATCAATTTCACCTCAGGATTCAAGCTTATTGTATAGTTTACATTCGTATGATCATTGACGTGGCAATAGTGATAGAGATGATTCCCCTTTATCCTCTATGGGTGAACGTGGATCTTGATCTTCTATACGGGAGACAAGTGTGGATGTAGAGAAAAGTTCGCAAGAGGCTCGTCATCCTACACAGGGTGGTGAAGGTCAAGATAGGATGAAATATGTCCAACTAGCTGAGAGTTGTACACCCATTTCAACCTATCCATCAAATTTAATAGAGGAGCTTCCATGGGAAAGTGGTATTCAATAAACGACCCCTGAAAGTTGTAGGGATCACTATGACAAGCTACAAAATGATCTTTCTAGTTTGCATCTCACTCCAAAGAACAAACAAAGTATAGAGATGGTTTTGCAATCATTGCAAAAATTCATTGAGGTATATGAATATCTTCAACCAACAACAGAAGATTTTGTTTCCTTGATGCAAAGAAGAAAGGCACACATGATGGGTCCAGACAAGTGGGCTGTTGTGAAGGAGAGAGTGACTAGAGAACAAGCCAACTCAATGTTTAGCTTCAAAGAGGGCCTAAAGCATAAATCATTGAAAGTGCAATATTTTAAGCACCCTGAAATTGCACATTTTTTATGATCGGTTGCTTGTAGCCTATGGTCGGTTTCCATGGAACAATGAGGTTCCTAATTATTTTGCTAGGTTTTTTTATGCCAATTTTTTTTAGGAATGAAGCCAGACTATAATGATATTCATTCCTAGTTTTATGGAGTTGGAAAAGGGAGGATATACAATCGAAAAGGTGCTCTTAGTGATCCCAGTACTTTTCGACCTCCACCTCAGATATCTCTTCCACCTAGGTTTGTGAATTACAAATAGGAGATGGAGCCCACATCACAAGTTGGGACAACTCCAAGGCATAATGTTGCTGAAGGTTTGACTTCAACATTTGTAGGAGTTGATGTTGGATTGAGTCGAGAGAGGGCTGGAGCCACTATTCGGCAAGATTTTGTTTACAAAACAAACTATGAGTTAGATTGTATGGGAATTGAAGATATAAAGGCCTATGCCAAGGTTTGTCATGATATAGCTTCGGATAGAATATCCAATGACATGTCATGTATAGGAGAGGTTTTTGTACTTTCAATATATTAACTTTTTTTATTTATTTTGAATTGAACTTACAGTATATCTATGTATGATAAATTATTTTTTGATGTATAGTAAAAAATACGTTATGTAAATGTTTATTGGTTTCAGTTTTCTCGACTATTAAATGGACATAATTTTAGAGTCTCCACTAGTCAAAATGTTGTAAATGTAGAAGAGCATTTTGGAGAGGTATATTTAATACTTGCATATATGTATATTTATGTTTGAAAGATATTTTATTTTTTGTTTTTAAATTTAACTATGTATCTTATTGTTAATTTGACTTATCCATGCAGGTTTCATTAGATACAAATTTTTTAGATGATTTCCATCTATTATGAGTTAATCATTTTATTTTGTATCTTTTGGTTTTAACTTAATTGCTTAAGATTATTTTTTTTATTTTACTATGATTTATTTATTAACAAAATTTAAATTTTAAGGGAAGAGAACATATCGAAATTGGCTCTGAAGATATAGGTTCTCTGATGGATGTGGATATTGGCACCAAGGTAATTTTGTTCGTAATTGAATTGTTCTTGAATTGCTCTCTGATATATAAGTTTAAATAGTTTAAATAATTTTTGACATTTGTAAATTGCTTTTATATATGTTGAAGCTTGGGTCTCTTCGATCTTTTCGAGGAAAATGGAAGACTCCATTGGAGGATAGTAATGGAATTGTGAGTTTAATATTTTATTTTTTTGAATTTAGTATAAAATAGTTTAAATAATTTGTAAGATTTATAAATTGTTTTTATACACGTTGCAGCTTGGGTCTCCTCCACCTTTTAGAGGCAAAGGGAAGACTCCATTGGATGATAGAGAATTTGAGGTAATTTTGTTAATAATTGTATTGTTCTTCGATATATTAGTTTAATGTTTTAATCTTTTGATTTTAGTTTAAAATTGTTTAAATAATTTATGATATTCATAATCTATTTTTATACATGTTGCAGATTGTTATGAGTCTAAGGGAAGACCCTAGTGGAGGATAGTGGTGGACTTCCACTTAGAGAATTATTTATATTGTTCTTTTTTTGTTATACATATATTGTAGTTGATTCGGACATCGAGGAGATTAATTTTTGGATTATACAAATGTTCATGATTGTTTTTTTGGATTATATACATGTCTGTTGACCTTAGATATTGTTTTTTGGATTATATGCATGCATATGTAAAGATTATTAATGTTAGAAAGTTTTTATAGGTGCAAATATATGAATGTATGTATTATTAAATTTATGTATGTTTGTTGTTCAGAAGTTGAGAATGATACAAATGTTAGAAAGTTTTGATAGGTGCAATCCAATGTTAAGAATGAATATATGTGGAATGTTAATGTTAAGAATTAATTTGGGGAATGTTAACATTAAGAATGAACATGGGGAATATTAGGAGTGAATGTGGGAATGGGGAATGTTAATGTTAGTGTTGAGAAGTTGATAATTTTAGGAATGTTAGGATGTTTTGATAAGTGCAATATAATCTTAAGAATCAATGTGGAGAATGTTAGGAATCAATGTAGGGAATTTTAGTAAATGTTAGGAATGTTAGGAAGTTTTGATAGGTGGAAATATATGAATGTTAGGAATGAATGTTAGGAAAGGTTAAGAAGTTTTGAAAGGTGCAAATATATGAATGTTAGGAATGAATGTTAACATGCATTCCTAACATATGTTTGTAGATGTAAAATATATGAATGTTAGGGATGAATTTTGACATTCATTCCTAACATATGTTATTTGCAGCTCTTTGATAGGTGCAAATATATGAATGTATGTATTATTAAATTAATGTATGTTTGTAGATGTAAAAAAAAATTAGTGTTGAGAAGTTGAGAATTTTAGGAATCAATGTGGGGAATGTTAGAAATGAATGTTAGGAAATGTTAGGAATTTTTGATAGGTGCAAATATATGAATGTTAGGAATGAATGGTAGGAAAGGTTAGGAAGTTTTGATAGGGGCAAATATATGAATGTTAGGAATGAATATTAAGAATGAATGTTAAGAATGAATGTTAGGAAATGTTAGAAAGTTTTTATAGGAACAAATATATGAATGTATGTATTATTAAATTTATGTATGTTTGTAGATGTAAAATGTTTTTAGTGTTGAAAAGTTGAGAATTTTAGGAATGTTAGGAAGTTTTGATAGGTGCAATCTAATGTTAAGAATAAATGTGGGGAGTGTTAGGAATCAATGTGGGGAATGTTAGAAATGAATGTTAGTAATGAATGTTAGGAATGTTACGAAGTTTTCATAGGGAAAATCCAAGCGCAGGTAAAATTAGCAACTTCTAAATTCTAATAAATTAAAGCTCAATCCATGAATTTTCTAAGGTAACATTAGCAACTTGATTATGAATTCTTATATTTTTTATTCCTAAGGTAACATTAGCAACTTAATTCTGAATTCTATTATTTTTTTTATTTCTAAGGTAACATTAGCAACTTGATTCTGAATTCTAATAAATTAAAGTTCAATGACTTCTAAGGTAACATTAAAATGACTTCTAATAAAGTAACATACTAAATGACTAAGTACACAATTATTATGAATTCTAAAGCATAAATCCATTGTTGAGCATGATAGCCAATCTTAACATAAAACAAGAAATGATATAGTTAAAAACATCGTAATGGAATGCCGTCCTCAATTATCCATTCATGGTCATATTTTGATATTTTTCATTTTTTTTTAAAGTTTTTTTTCTATGGAACTTGTACTAGTTTTGTTCGAGATGCACATACTAAATGACTATATTGACAACATATAGCATCAAGTTCATAATCCTGAAAGTAGACATAATTTTTAGTCATACGGGTCTGCTACAAAAGATACCCTTTTAAAATGTCGGATCCTCTCTCGTATGTAAATCCATTGCCATTGTAGTCCTCCAATAACTTCATTTTTCCTTCAGTGCATCACATCAAATGATATTTTACATTTTCATTGTTGTCTAAAGGTGCAATCACAATGAAAACATCTCCTATGAAAATTAGAATTGGCGTTAGAGTTTTCAAGTGAATTAAATTGACTATAAACACATAAGGTGATGGACAACATTGAATAATTAACAACATCATTACTTTCTCTAACAAGATCTGAAATTCTATCGCCATCAGATTATATTTCTATTTTTTCTGATTCTAATTCTTTTATGCTTGCTAGTGGCATTTTTCCTTTTGGATTAATCTCTGTGGGTTTCCAATGTTTTATGTAGTTGTTTGTTATGTTTTCACAAACTTCTGTAGATTCAACATTTTCAATGCAAATATGACAAAAACATGATTTCTTTCTACTGTCAAATGTAAACACATTTTGGAAGGATTTTGTTTGAATAGAATGAAGTTCTCTAGTCCCATATATGGTTCTAGCCTCGTATGGTATTGATCTATCTATATCTTGGACCCCAACAAGCCAAAAAAAATCTACACAATAAATGATAAATCACAAATGAAAATGTTTAATGTTAGTGTACAAATACTTTAATGTTAGTACATACATTTTTTAAAATTGACAATTAATATAAATTAAAAAAAATCATGGGCATACCTGCGCACATATTTTGATTGCTAACTACAATCATGGATTAGATGTGATTTACACCATTGGACAACCTATGCAGCTGAATGGAATCATTTAGAAGAATGTTTCATTTCCCATCTTCGAAGTGATCTTTTTATGCATGCTCCTGCACCATCATGTTCACCTTTTCCATATCTAGTTTCAAAGAAATTCCAGCGATGTTTAATGTTCAGTGCTTTATGAAGTCGACATAACCAAAAAAATGATCTTGAAGATTTATATTGTCCCGCACATCCAATCGACCATAACCAATGTTCATTGAATTTAACTTTACAAATTTTTAGTGAATCATAGAAATTTGTTTCAATACAATGTTGAACAAAATGTGTATCGTGTGTACAATCATCACTGATATAAAAGTTATATTCTTTAATCACATCTCGATTGTCACACGTGCTTTCAATGCCATCAACATCTTGTTGAGAATGTCTATATAGAACATGGACAAATATTGAAACTTGTTCAGAATGATAGTATTCACTTTGAATCTCTTTTTGTGCAACAAATGTGTATTTTTCTGCAAAATCAACCACAAATAAAATTGTTCCATGAGGAAAAATTTCACGGGAATGTTTGAATTGAATGTCTTTCAATCGTGCTCTATGTGAATGCTTGGTGCATTTATAAATTTCACTTTCAAATTTCTTGAGAAAATCTATCACACATATTTTATCTTCTCGCAAATCAATTGTTTTGGAATGTGCATGACTAGAACTTGTAGAATAATTGTTGTATTCATACCTTCTCCAATCAATGGTTACATTTGAAAGCGACTGATCATTATCGATAGGGTATTTATTTTGGAATAAAACAATATTTACACAATCATGACAATGTTTTCCATTGACACATTTCTTATTATAAAATACTTCATCATGATTTCTCTCACATAGAGTTTGAGATATGAATTCACGTACTGTGGGCGGAGGTGGTGAATTTGTCCAAAACATTTTACGAAATTCAAGAAATGTGTCGTAATATAATTCAAATTTCACATGATAACAACAACAACATGTGTTAAGTATAGTAATAGGTCTAACATACCATGGTTTTTGTTGCACAAATGTAGTGATTGACATATTAATTCCACGATGATCCTCCTTGAATTTAGTGAACAACTGTACTTGTTTCATTTCGATTATATATTTTGGACGGTTTTCATATACATTTCATGATACTCTTTGTCGTATCCCATCCCTTGAATTTGGTGAAACTCAAGCATGTTCCAACCAATATTTTTGTACAATATATTTAACACATTCTCCCATTCTATCTTTGTAAGGTTGTCTGCAAATAATTTCCCATCAAGCAAGTTCATCATTTTCATCTATTTGCATTCTGAATTTGCTATGTTTATATAATGTCTTTCTTGAGGTTCCAATTGCTTGTGCTAATTATGTTGTCAAATGTTCTTGTCTAGTACTAGATGAAAAAATTGTTGTCTGAATTGCTCTATGTGCAGCTCTGGTATCTTTTTTTCTGGATTTTCCAAATTTTTTTATTGCATCACCTATATTTTCTATCACATTATGTTTCAGTTTCGACTCTTTTGTCACCTTATGAATACCCAATAATGACGTATGGCCCTCTAACTTCTTGGACACCAATAAACATCTAAAAATTTTGCGCTTGTCCTACTATTGAACAATCCTTGAAAATATCATCATAAATTTTTGTAGCATGATATCGTGCAACATGTATGGGTAATTTTTCTCCATATTTGTCGCAATCAATGTCTTCTAACATTTCATGATCAATGGTGAAAGTACCTATACATCAAGTTAAATTTAATTTAACATATGTCCAAAAACACAATTCATTATAAAAAATGAATTTGGAAAATACATGATATATACACACCAGGTCCAATTTCTGGATCTTGATTTTGATCTTCAATATTGACTTCATCAACATTAACATGTAAATCACTATTTACACCTTCAACAATGGTCTCTTCAACTTCCATTTGTTCTTCTTGTACCCTATTTTCAATTTCCATTTCATAAATAGTGTCATGTAAATATGTTCTTATATCTTCAATTCTCTCTTCTGTTTCTGCAACCCTTGCTCTTTTGGCACTATTTCTGATTTTTTGTTTTTCCCTATTAGCATCATCATTAAGTTTACGATCACTTTCTTTTTTATTGTTTTTTTTATTTCCCATGATTGTTTAATCTCCTTTGGAAAAACCCTTGGAAAAAAATAAGAACACCTTGTAAAGAAATATTCTTTGTAAAGAAATTGGAAAAAAAAAACCCTTTGGAAAAAAACCTTCTTTGAAAAAACAACTTATATAAAATATTTTAGAAAAAAAAACTCCTTTGCAAAAATACCTTGCAAAAAAACTCTTTGTAAAAACCCATTGGAAAGAAATAACCTACTTTGCAAAAATACCTTGGAAAAAAAAACTCTTTGAAAAAACCCCTTGCAAAGAAATAATTCCTTTGCAAAAATATCTTGAAAAAAAAACTCTTTGGAAAAACCCATTGCAAAGAAATAACCTACTTTGCAAAAATATCTTGGAAAAAAAACTCTATGATAAAACTTCTTGCAAAGAAATAACTTCTTTGCAAAAATACTTTAGAACACAAAATCTTTGGCAAAAGTGCCTTGGGAAAAAACTCTTTGAATGTACCCCTTGGAAATAAATAAGAAGAAAAATACCTTGTAAAAAAATTGCTTTGGAAAAAGAAATCCCCTTTGAAAACCCCTTCAAAAATATTTTTACTTATATGAAATGAAAAGGTTCAAAAATAATGAGTCTCTTTCATTTTATTTATACGAATATAGATAACGTATATTTTTCTTTTCCTGGCGAGAAACTTTCTTTTCGTGTTTAGTTTTTGGACCAAAAAACCTTGCTTGCAACAATTCCATTACGGAAAAAATTATTCGGCTGAATAATTATTCGGCGAAATAACCTCTGAGACCTTAAACCTACAAAGTTTTCAAGTTTCTCCATTTTCAGAAGGTAAAATGGATGCCTTACACTACAAATCGATTGCCATACTTGATATCTTTAGTTTTGTCATTAAATCTACTTTTCGTGGGTATAGATTTTGTTGTGTATAGGTGAGATATGATAATTTTATTTCTTTTGTTTCTTAACATGTGTCGAGTTTAGTTTCATATCTTTCAAAATTCAATGAAATGAAAAATATATAACTTTAAAAATACACCATATAAAAAATTGAGACAAATATCGTGCAGTTAATTGCAGTGTCTACTTCAAAAGGGTATTCGTAGATTTTTAAGTTTTATAGTCAATTGAGAGAAAAGTCTTGCAACCAAAAACATGTTTAAAACCAACAAGGTTTTCCCATTGATCGAATTAAAAAAAAATATTCAAATTAGTATATAGATCTGTTGGTTACAAACTTATAATCACCGCATTAGTATATTGTGTGTATATTGTTGTAGCATTTTTTTTTTACAAAACACAAGTTTAACAATGATTTTAGGGGCACAACCAAACATGACTATTTTTTAGTCATTTCATTTTATAAGGACACACTGTCAAACATTTTCCAAAACGACACATCAAATATCAATAAAAAAAATTAAAAAAATGATGATTAGAAAGCTAACATAATTCTCTAAAAATTTTTTTTTTACATAAACGTGAAATTCTAAACAAAAATATCACTTTCGTTCACCCAAAGTTGAAAAACATGAAAAAATCAGATTTACTTTCTCATAAGACCCCCCAAAATAGACACCTATATTCATGGATTCACCCAGGTATATCTGGCTATAGGTGCAAAGGTTTCTTCATAATCTATTCCTTCTTTCTGGGAGAAACCACGAGCCATAAATCTTGTTTTATATTTCTCTATGCTACCATCTACAGCATGATTGATCTTATGGATCCATTTGAAAGTCACAATAGTATTCCCCTATGGTCTTGGGACAACATCCCAAACATCATTCTTCATGATCAATTGATATTCTTCGATCACAAAATCCTTCCATTCTTTATTTTCTTTCGCTTCTTCATAGCTTGAAGGTTCTTTATCAATGAAGTCACATAATAGGGATGCATAACCAGAGCAAGACCTGCTTCTTTTCTTTTCTCTGTGTATCTCTTTTGGAGCCCCATATCTTTCTACACCTTGGATAGCTTCTCATAGCTAAGCAGGTTTTCTCTTGTGAGGATTCTTCTCCTGAGGTAGATCTACAGGTTCTTCTATTTCTTGATCTTCTTCTGGAATTGCTTAATTCATGGTTGTGTCATGAATTATGGGTACTTTTTTTTTTACAAGTTCTTCAGCAGGTCTGTTTCTGGATTTGTTGTAAGTCGAGTCTTTGTCAAATGTTACGTCCTTTCTGATGTTGATCTTCTTGAATCCTGGGAAGTATATTCTGTAAGCCTTCAAGCTTTCAGAGTGTCCCACAAATATACCCTTCCTTCCTGAAGGATCTAACTTTGTCCTCTTTTCTTTTGGAATGTGTATGTACACTAGACAACTAGATATTCTGATATGACTGACTTTTGGTTTCTTTCCAAAAAATACTTCTTCAGGTGTCTTTCTCTTGAGTACTCTATGTGGAGTACGGTTCTGTACATACACATTTGTTCTAGCCGCTTCTTCCCATAGATGCATGGGAAGATCTTGATCATGAATCATTTCCCTTGCAGCTTGCATGATTGTTCTATTCTTTCTTTTTGCAACCCCATTCTATTGTGGATTATATGGAGTGGTCAACTCCCTCTTAATCCCTGAATCTTTGTATAATTCCTTGAATTCTTTTGATGTGAATTCTTCACCATTGTGTGACCAAAAAATATTGATCTTATTCTCTGTGTAGTTTTCGATCAAGGCTTTCAATTCCTTGAACTTCCTCAATACTTCATCTTTGTTCTTCATGAATTATATCCCTGTCTTCCTAGAAAAATCATCATAGTATACATACCCACTTAATGAACTGGACGACATGGGACTACATACATCAGAGTAAATCATTTCCAAGATTCCTTTAGCCTTTATTTCTCTACTTGGAAATGTCTTCTTCGTGTTCTTTTCTTTCTCACATCCCTTGCATACTCCATGTTTTTATTGTATTTCTGGAAGAACTTCAACAACTTTTCTCGCAAGTGGTAGTGCCCTATAGTGTGCATGTCCAAGCCTTCTATGCCAAAGTTCATTTGGTTATACTGAGTCATGAACCAAATCTTGTTCAGGTTGGCCCTTTAATCTGTATAGTCCTCCCTATTGTACTCCAATTCCTACTTCATTGTCAATAGTATTTCATTTTGGACACATGATGACTTGGCCATCTATAAATGCAACTCTTATGCCTTTTGCATCTAATGCAGAGATGGAGAGAAGGTTCTTCTTTAGTCCTGGTACAAATAGGACATAATTCATTTTCATAGACTTTCCAGAGTCTAATTTTTAGGAGTATTCTCCACTCCCTTTTATTGGATATCGGTAGTCATATTTAAGTTTCACCTTGTGGGGTGATTCATGTTCTGATAGTTTCACAAATTTTTCCTTGAATCCTATTATGTTTTTGGAAGCCCCACTATCTATAAGCCAATCATTGCTTCCATGTGTGATGTTTCATGTGAGAGTGGAAATCAAAACATATTCTTCATCACTTTCTTGTTTGATTCTCTTCTTGGAAGGCTTATCATCTTATGTAGCATGAGCATGATGTATTTTTTTATTTCCCTTCCTCTTATGAGATCTATCTTTGTTTCTAGGACAACCTCTTGCAAGATGTCCTCTTTCATCATATGTAAAGCAAATGTACTTAGACAAATCTTTGTTAGACTTTCTAGTGTTTTTATTTTGGCGAGATTTCTTACATTTGTGATGGTCTGTTCTACTTTTCTTAGATTGTACTGTGAGAGATTGATATTCAATTCCCATATTTTCTTCTTGAGATGATATTCAAGCTTGTACTTGTGAGCATTCCTCCCATAGTCTACTAAACTTGACTAGCTTATTTCCGGCACAAATACCTTGAATGAAAGAGTCCCATGCCCTAGGGAGACCATTCAAGGTGCTCATCATAATTTATGCATTCTCTACTTCTTCATCCACTGCTTCCAGTTGTTCCGTGATATGAGAGACCCTTGTAAAGTAAGACTGGATGGTCTCCACATTCTACATCTTTAAATTCTTGAATTGGTTTCCTAGAGTCATATTTTGGTTCATGTTCTTCCCTTCAAATAACTTGGTTAGGTCATCAAACATCTCTTTAGGTGTCTTTATAGAGGACACATGTGGTATGAGGTGATCCTTAATTGAATAAGAAATAATCCTCTTAGCCATGACAAATTTCTTCTTGTGTAATGCCTTATCCTGATCTCCCTCTGGAGCTGGAACCTCTTCATTGATGTAAGAGTCCAACTCATTTTCTTCTAGGACTAGGGAGATCCTATACTTCCAAGCTCAGAATTTATCAGCTCCCTAAATATTTTCATCAATCTTGGTATGATGAGACATATTAATAGAGAACCTCGCATGGAAATGCAAAAGATTTAGATCTTACAAGGTTAAGATGTCGAAATTAGATCTGGAGCTGAATTTCTGCAGAGCCGGTTTTTTGGTTCAGGAGCAGATTAGGGTTTGAATTTCCCAGAGTTCTACCCAACCAAAAAATTTGATCTTGATCTCTAAACTTTGATTTTGGGGAGTATATCAATACAGTTTTGGGATCACTCAAAAATTCCACTTCTGTGGAAAGCCCTAATTTTTGGCAGTAGTGTCGGGTCAAAAACTGAAAATGCTCAGAATCACATTCTACTTCGACATAAATATGCACCCTAGAGTGTAGATTTATCCCAACCTCCTTTTGCTGAAAATATGTGGAAATAGATCCAAAAAGTAGGAAGCCCTGGCTTCAGTAGCTGCATAGTTTCTTCTTCTCAGGTTAGCTCTGATACCATGTTATATTTTTAACATTTAAGCTATATGATATTAGGATCTTATCTGAGAGAATAACAAGAACAACAATCAAACGCAAGAGACAATGAGCAGAAATATTTTCCTTGGGGAAACCATAAAGTAGAAAACCCTGCAACTTTCTCAGAGACAGAATCAACACCAAAAGTAAAACCCAAAGATAGTAAGATGATCTCCCAATAGTATTAGTCTCTCTCTCTCTCTCAGTTATGCGCTACAACTAAGTGTGAGTGAATGTGTATGAATGTGTCTTAAATAGAGAGGATCCCTCTATATTTATACTAATTCCCGACTTGAAAATATCTCACTAGGGCCCACTTCTCTAGGAGAGTCTAATAACCCTGGGGCCCCATAACTGCGAGGAATTTAACCCTTGATCAATAAGGAGGGTTATACTCTATGACTTTACATGACTTTTTTACATTATTGAATCTCTTGATCAAAACATCGGGGCATGACATTACTCAATTACATTACAGATAACTCCTAGAATAAACATTGGAGTACAATACATAATATATACAAGTGAATACTTTCTGAATTTACAAATACATCAACCTTTTTCATTTTCCTCAAGCTTCAATAGATTGGTTTTGTAATCAGTCAACTCAGTGTTTAATGCCTCTTTTTCCTTCTCAAACTCAATCAAATCAGAGGTCTGAATGAGCTCGGCAAAAGGAATTTTCAAATTCTTTTAAGCACATGAATTTCCTTTTCTTTCTCATCTAGCAACTTTTCAACCAATTCCCCCTTATCTTCCTATCCATCCACCTTTACCGATTCATCATGCAACTTTTTAAATTTGAATCTAAGGGCCTTGTTCTCAACTCTTACTTTCCTCAAGAGATATTGATTTTTTGTTTTACATGATTCTAGCTTGGATATCTGTAATGTAGCCTTTAGCAATCTGCTATCTAAGATATCGCCAGTTTCTCTATTAAGGTGTATGATATCCATATTGGTAATACTTTCTACGTTCACATTAACTTCTAGCACTTTAATACCCATTGTCATTACCAAACTTAGGGTGTCTATATCATCATCCTTTATAGTCTTAAATGCTACATCTGGCTTGGGTAACTGTCTAGTTTCCTCATATAGTTTTACTGTTTCGTCAAAAGTTTTATCATCCTTCTCTCTGTAAGTGTTCAACCAATATTCTTTAGATGTATACTTTATTGGAGTTTGTCCATCAAATACATACACCTGAATATCTAAACCAGCTATTTTGGGCTCTTCTTGTTTCTATTTTACCTTTAGATTGATCTTCTTCAGCTTCCCTCTCATACTACTTCTGTTCACCCGCACTATATGTTGTTCTTGTTCAACTTTCTACTTTTTTGGCACTTTAGAAGTATTTATTTCATCAGTATCCATGGAATCCAAATTTTCCGTTTTCTTTTCACTTTTGAAAAACTTACCAGTGACGAGACATTTCAAGCCATTTAAACTAGGTTAGACAGGTCAATTTGGGAAGAATTGTTTCCAAGTAGGGATGAGACAGAGTCTTGTTCCATGCTGATATCCTTTCTAGTGTAGTTAGGATAATCTTCCAAATTTGATGCTTCTCTAAGTCCATCTATTTCTATGTGCTCAAAAGGATTGTTCTTGTTATCTTGTCTCCTTTTGGAAATTATTTGGTGTGGGTCGTAATTTATGGCATGTCCCAAAGAAAATATCATGTGTTTCAGCAGACTATCAATCAGTGGTAGGGCAGTTATTATTTTGAAAGTGTATGATCGTATCTCCTAGGGAAATTTAATACTTGAAATCTTCTTATATCTCAAAATGTTCTCTTCTTCAATAGTAATCCTTTACCTAATCAGTTCCAGGGAGAAAATCCTGACTATCAAAAACGCTAGAAGGACATATGGCTGATGCACAAAACCATATACTCTTATAAATGTTTCAAATTATGTCAAGAAAAAATATCCTATCATCTCACTAGGAGATATATGTATCATTTTTTGGAATTTGAACCCAAGGGATAGATCAATTACACTCACAAAATTGCTAATCAAACATGCAAAATTCACACAAAAGGAGACTGAAATTGGAGCATAGCTTAATTCTATATTGAATAAGTGTACATTAGCCAGCCATATGAAATTAATAGGATACCCAAATATATAATTACATAATATATTCGAAAGCACTAGGTTTCTATTCGAATTGGTCAAAAACCAGGCTTACTAAATCAAGTCAAATCCCCCATAGGTGCAAAAAGGACTTTCTAAATCCATGAAGATCCTCACGAATTAGATAAATAAAGTGGGAAATATAATAATTTGTGTAAATACAACTCATTCATGATTTTTTTTGGAGAAATGGAAGGAGGATGATGTGGTAAAAAACAAGGCAATTTCCCCTAGACTAGCTTTTCCTTTATGCCTTAAAACTGCTGTAAAGAAACACAGCTTTCAGAAAAAGCACACATGCACTTTAAGGAACCAGGAATAAATTAGACATGCTAAATATGTTTCTAGGATGATTCCAAAGTACTCCATTACCCATTTTAGCAAGTATTGACATCTAGGAACATGTAGAAGTCAATTAGAATAGAGAGGGAATCTGGAAATCTAGGAATAAGATAAAAAATGATTTAATTAATGTCAAATATGGGTAAATATGGGTTGATTATTATAACACCCCCCATTAATCCTAACTTTATGAGTAAATATTAGAAAATTATAGGGCCTAGCAATAAGGCATAGTCACCCTTTTACATACTGCTTGTCCATACAACCAAGGAGAGAGGCAAAAACCCAGTGGAAAAATCCTCCCTTAAACATGGACAAGAAACAAAATTTGGGAAATCTTGTTATCAATCATTCTTCACCACATCATCAACAACTTCCAACAGTGATTTGAGATTACTAAAGGTCTTCTCACAGAATACTTTGCTGAAGATATCTTCTACTTGTTCTGAAGATGCACAGAAGAGTAGAGCAATGGTATCATCATGCACAAGCTCACTGATATAGTGCATATGGATTTAGATGTGCTTGGCTCTTTGACTTTGAACTGGATTAGTGGAGACTCAAATGGTGCTTTGATTTTCACAATAGATTACTATTAAAAACTTTGATTCAAATCCACATTCTCCAAGTATTCCTTGCAACCATAAACATTGATTAGCTGCATTTACAACTCCTCTATACTCTACCTCTATAGATGAGAGTGATATGGCACTCTTCTTCTTACTTGACCAGCTTATTTTTCCTTCTGCAAGCATGAACACATATCTTGAGGTAGAATTTTGATCTGTGTTGTCACCTGCCCAGTCACTGTCAATAAATCCAAGTAGCTCTAAGTCATTTTTTTTTGGTAGAAAATCCCATGAGTTCTTGTTCCCTGAACAAAGTTTAGGATCCTCTTGGTTGCTATCCAATGGATCTCATGAGGCTGATCCATGTATATTGAATCCAAACTAACTGCATAAGATAATTCAGGTCGAGTATGTGTAATATAAATAAAACACCCAATAAACTACCTATACAGTGTTATATTTACCATAGGAGAAGAACCTGCTTCTTCAAGCTCAACTCCTGAGAGGAATGGAGTCTTGCTTGACTTGTAATATTTCATGCTAAACTTGGTGAGAAAATCTAAAGCATACTTTGAATGATGAACCTTGATTCCATGTTGGGATTGAGCAATTTCGAGACCCAAGAATTGGCTCAACAATTCCAAATGTGTCATAGAAAAGGCATGGTTCATTGCATCCTTCAAGGAGGAAATATCTTTCTTTGAACTTCATGTAATCAGTAGGTAATCCACATAGAGAAAAATAATCATTAAATAACCATGAATCACCTTCAAATAGACATTAGGATCATATCTACATCGTACAAAATGCAGTGACAACAGAAAGCCATCAATCTTGCCATACCAAGACCCAGGGTCTTGCTTGAGTTCATACAATGATTTATTTAACCTGCACACTAAAGAAGGATTAGATACAAAACCTTTTCTTTGCTGTGTATAAATATCTTGATTCATATATTCATTTAGAAAGGCACACTTTACATCCATGTGATGTATCTCCCATTTCTTCGAAGTTGCAATGGCTAGATCAAGCCTTATGGAGTCCATCTTTGCCACTGATGAAAAGGTCTCATTGTAATAAATACCATGTACTTGAGAGTAGCCATTGGATACCAATATTTCCTCATATTTAAAATGTGAACCATCAGCATCAAACTTAGTTTTAAATACCCAGTCTTACACTTCACTAGCTTTCTCGCTGGGGGAAGATCAAGCAGTTCCCATGTGTTGTTCTTTTGGAGCGAGATGAATTATTCTTGCATGGTTGTTTTCCATATTGAATCATGTGCTGAGTTTTCATATGTCTATGGATCATAATATATCATCAAATAACACTTCTCAGTAAAGAGTGGATCTTTCACACAAAGTGCATTCTCAAATTGAGATCTAGTCCTCCTAGTGTCATTAGGATTTCCAGCTAGTTCCCCAGCTGCATGAATGGTCCTTGTTACAGAGAGAAATTCCTATGGCTTGGGGTACCACAATAGACAGCTTGACTCCAGAAATCAATCCTTTCCAATATGCAATAGAAATTAAATATCTAACACTAAAGAATCAGACCTCGTACCTTATTTCGGATGGTTGAACTAGATCCCCGTTGAGCTTTCCAATTTCAGCTTGAATTGATTAATCATGTCCTCAAAAACAAGTAAACAATACAAGCATACTATGTATATTGGTGTTAGATATATTCTAGCATATATAATCAACAATGTATAAACATTTGAAACCATCCCATGGATACAATATTCATTCAAACACACATTATTGGATAGGAAAAGATATTTCTATTAATATAAAATCATAGATTACAATGAATACAACCTCTGTCGGTACATTTGCGAATCGAAGACACTGAATCCCCCACTTGGGCCTCCACCACCTCAATCCTCCATCTCTCAATAGTAATCTCACAAGCAAAAGGCAAGCTTTGGAAGAACACAAAAATGCTCCAAGGGACAAAGGGATGCAGACTCAAGCATAAGTTCCGGCAATAATGGACTATAGTTTCTTTTCTCTCAATTCTCTCTTATGCCTTCAATGTACCAAAGAGTTCCTTATATATCTTTTCAAAGGGGTAATGAAAGGTCGAATCCGAGCGATCTCAAGGCATATGGAAGGCCAGGAGTCAAGTGAGTCGGATCCATGTGAAGGAAAACTCGAAAATGATTTGGATTTTGTACACATCTCGATGTATGCAGTTTTAGTGGTCAAACCCACGTATATACGCGATTAAGGGTTTAAAAGTCATGTGTATCATTTTTCACATGTTTTTAGGGATGGTCAAGGAAACATCAAAGGACAAAAAATGGTCCAAGGGGTCTAAGGAGTCTGCAGAGGAACAGGAGAACGGCCATACAAGTGTGATTCACCTGGAGTGGTAAAATCAACTATAATAGATGCCCCCTAATGTGTGAGGTCAGAGGGGTCATACGATGGCCGAAATACATTATCAGTCCATCCCAAAAGTGGAGTGACGAAGAATCCTAAATGGAAGACAAACCACCCAATCAGCATAGTACAATGATACAACTCTATACATAACTACAAATACATATAGCAGTCCCGAATACATAAGAGTAAAATCGCCATGAATATGCATGATACAAGATATCATATAAGTGGTCATCGCCATGTACAATATACATAGACCAGAATCTCCCTGATGAAGATATCAAAAGGACCATGATCTCCATAATAGCTGAAGATATAAAATGGATCAAGATCTCCATAATAGCTGGAATTGTCTGACATATACTAGAATCAAGTCATGAGAGCTAAAATCTCATGAACACTGGCACGGTCAAGTAGGTAGCATATAAGAGATGCCACCAGTCTAGAAGGTCTTATACACAAACCGCTATGAATACATGTCCTACTATGCGAATAGAGGTGTCGAGGTCAAACATAGTAGTCCATCATTTGATTACCAGTCATTAATGTATACCGTTAACAGACGCGAGATCACCCACCGATAATGAAAATGGGAATCAAGGTACTAGACTGCAAACTAAGAAGTGTGAATAAATGTGTTGAGGTCGAACACTTGAAAGGATCCATCGATCAGGGGACATTGATGTATTCCCAAAGACTGTCTATGGTGAGATAACTTGCCACTAATGACTGCAAGTCTCAAGGCACTCAAAATGAATCTAGCTTCCAATCCCAAAATAAATGATCTGAATTTGATGGGATGAAATCCGCTGGAAGGAGGGCATTAAGGCATCCCCCATCATCCAACACGAGGTACTCAGCAAAGATGTATGATGTGGAAGGACTCGATCATAAGGTGCACGAACCAGTAATTGTATCGGGAATGGCCAACATGCAAAGTCAAGATAACTGAGGAATGGTTGACTCAGGTTTCAACTTCCTTCAAACAAGAGCATAATGGTGAATAGTGACTGAATAAAGGTAGCATAGATTTGATATACAAACTGGGACATCTTTGCGACACAGGAGGCATCGACAGAGGCTCCATAGGGACTGGAAGCTTAACCAGTCAGTGGAGATAAACTCAGATAAACGAGTACAGCTCCTAATGTCAAACTATAAAACCAACAAATGGATGTCATATACAATGCTCTATTCGAAGGAGATACGACTCGACAGCTGCCAAAGATAACATCTTTCCTTGTCTGACTTTTCGGTTTTTTTATTTTTTTGGACTTTTTTTGGTTTTTTTATTTTTTTGGACTTTTTCAAATATTTAAAAATCTTGAAAAAGAATAAAATTGCTTTATAGTTACATCCTAGGAGGAGATGAGTGTCATAGGGGCAAACAAACTAGTTCCAAGTAGTGGAACATACCTATGCTCAATGCAAGGACACCTATGTAGGATATTGACACTTGGGGGAAAATCCCCTCCCGGTAAAAAGGGAATCATGCTGCAAAGGATATATAAAATGGCTCTGCATGGCTAGACATGAGACAAGCTCGGGCTATATGGTTGAAACACAATGTCAGGGAAGATAGTATAAAGCTCAATAAGGAAAGAAAAACTCATGATAATGCAATTAGAACTTGACATATGGGAGTCATGAGGGAAATAGGCCAACAAAATATCAAGAGGAGTATGAGGCTCTTGCGAAATGTCATGGCAATACTATACAACGAACTCCCACACCCTAAAAGACAAAATGTCGACATGGGCACCAAATGCAAATAAGGTGCTAACTAGGGTACCCATGTAAGATCAAGCTCTACCACTCATATCATGCCACTTCTAAAACAACAAGAAGGTTTCGTGACATGATATAGTGGGTTTGTACCTAAGGCTATGATGAAATGGTCATAAGGTCATGCAAAATGCAAACGATGATGAAACCTAACCTATATGCCAATTTAGACATGATACCTAGAATCGATACAAACGGGTCAATCAAATGGTTCAAACGGCACTCGAAAAGGTCTCCTACATCATAAATTAGGTAAAAAATGGTCCAAAATGATTAGAAATAGTCCAAACTATAGGAAAGGGGGTAAAAATTTCTATAAATAGTAAATATTTCAAAACATTATAAAACATTTGAAATTTTTACCCAATTGAGCTCAAATTTTCAACAGTGAATTCCAGGATATCTAGCCGGCGGAATCCACTACCATTTCTTCCAGGTACTTACCCATGCTCTTCTCTTCCATTTCAATGCAATTTTTATCAAATTCCATGGTCATTTGAGGTTTCTAGGCCAAACTAAAAATGGCGCTGCGGCCCACGCATAAATCGATGGTTTTTCTACATATAGGGCTAGCTATACACGGAAAATGCCCCCAAACCCACGTACATACGTGGTTGTTTGTAAAACAGTCGTGTATGCGGCCGCGCATAAGGTTTTTTGAGTAATCTAATGGGAAAACTTGCAATTTTTTGTGCAGGATGGTCCTAGAATGGAGAGAGAATGAACATGGTGATGTAGAGGAGGTTGTAAGGGCAGATCTAATGGCTCAACAAGCGCTATGTGCATGTGGACTCTACAAGTTTTGGTTTCTTGGTGGCTTGAGGGCCAAACCAAGACTATTGCAGATGCTGGTGGATTATTGGGATCCATCCTTTGAGTCCTTCTAGATAGATGGGATGTCCCTCACCATAGAGGTAGAGGACATATACATTATTACTGGACTTTCCCGACGGGGGGAAGTAGTGAACCTTCATTCTTGTGGTGGGCCCAGAGGTGGCCTAACTATCGATGAGTACATTGTGGTGTACTACTATCCAGACACAGAGAATGTGGGGAGTCAAGTCCCAACCAACTCTATACAGGTTTTGGGCCTAAAGGCCATTCTTTTGACATTGGGTAGGATAACAGGCTTGGTTTCACTCCACCAGGCCTCGCGGCCTCTAATGTTCTATGTAGTGGAGTGCATGCGACCCACAGTCTATGACTGGAGCACTACACTACTGAGCAATATGAAACATCATCTCAGTGAGTGTAAGGTGGGTAGAGTGCAAAAATTCAGGTTCAGTAGCATATTGAGCACATTTTTCTTTGAGCGTGTTCTAGGATTGAGTCCCAGAGTTGATGTTCCTCTTCACGGGGTTCGAGATCCAGCCCAACGACATTGGGAAGATGCTATGTGTAGACTGGGAGGAGGTAGGGTGGCCAACCCCTATCCAGCTGATTTCTTTCTGTGGTGGAGACAACAGATAGTTTCCATCGATGACTACCCCTATGCGGGGATAGATTTCTGGGGGGACCCAGACATGCTGCTACCACCAGGATTGGCATATGGTGACATAGGTAACGAATCTCAACCCTCTTTTTAAATTTTTGAGTTTATTTAATTTTTTTGTGTTTTCTGATTATATGGAATCAAAAGACATATTTTTGTGTGACAATACATGGTGACATATACCATTTGTATGCAAATGTGGGGCCGCGACGGCGTGAAGGCTTCCCTCGTCACAGATGGAGGGGAAGAGGAGATGATATCACGGGTGTGGATGCGGAGCGGACGCTCTAGAGCATTCATACCAACTTTGTTAGACTGACATACAGAGTTCCCATGGCACAAGTCAAGGAATTTTCTGAGGCTATGCAGCACTAGGTGGTGGGTGTACCATGAGCATGGGTGCAATTATTCTGATGGCTAGCTAGATCCGTAGTGACCTTCCATGATCACAACCCCCTCCTCCTCCACAGGCTTCAAGACTTGGGAGTGACACATTTTGTATTACCATGTATTATATTCTGGTGGCTCGAGAGCCCCATTTTTGTATCATGACACTATGTATTATCACATTTTGGATGTTTATAAAAACTCTTATGATGATTGGTTTATTTATTTACATGTATGAACATTTGTGTTTGTGATGAATTTATTGTGTATGAAACAAATTCCATTCTAACACGTAGTTAGCATATGAGTCAGCAACTTGATTATTACTTCTTGGAATATGTATGTATGTTATATTGTCAAATTTTCGTTCTAATGATCTCACACGTAAGAATATTCTTAATAATGTAGGATCTCTAACACAGTACAAGCCATTAAGCTATGACACTACTAACTCCAAATCAAAATGTACCTCAAGAGAAAGAACACCATGTGAAATGGAATCCCGTAAAAGCTCAATAATGGAACTATATTCAACAACATTGTTGGAATATGGCCGTAGACATACACCTACTGAAGACAGTACCTGAACCATAGGAGTATAAATCACCCAAGCAACAGAGGCTGAGTGTTGAGTGTGACGGCTCGCACCATCTGTGAATCCTATGTAAGTGGAAGATTCCATTGACATCTGCCAAAAGAAACGAAAACTAATCACAAACCTGATCACAATAAGGAAAAAGACCTAACTATGCAAACTATACAATAATATACAATAAACAGCCTTGGCTGAAAGTTATGCATAGTACTTCTTGAGATAGAGCCCATTTCTAGGCTCCGCCAAGGCCGTTCCCTCATAATCCACTAACTCATAAGCACCCTTCTCTAACACACATTTTACGATGTAAGGACCATGCCACATGGGGTTAAACTTTCCTTCCCCCAAAGGTTCTTTCGGTTGATCCCACAAAAGAACCAAGTCTCCCTCACTAAACCTCCTTGGACAGACAGACTTATCGTACTGGACCTTTACGCGATGTTTATTTACTTCTAGAGCCACCAAGGCATCTTGACGCTGCTCATCAAGTTGCTCAAGGTGGACCAAATGCTCCTCTAATGGTGAAGTGTCTAGTAAGAGTTCTACGGCTAGCTTCAAAGAAGGAATATCGCATTCAACCGGCAATATCGACTCCACTCCATGTACAAGTTGATATGGAGAAAAACCTGTGGCAATCTTAACCGCGGTTCTATACGCCCACAAAGCAGGATATAACATGATGTGCCAATTATTCTTGCCCTGTGCGATGGTTCGTTGGAGAATGCATTTGAGTGATTTATTCACTACTTCCACTTATCCATTTTCCTGAGGGTAGTAAGAGGATGAATGCTCTTTCTTGTACCCTAACTTCGATGCCAACTCTTCCATCATACGATTCTCAAAGTGCGAGCCATGGTCAGTGACAAGCTCTTTTAGAATCCCGAATCGAGTAATAATCTGGTTGAATAGGAAGTGCGTGGTTGTCTCACCATCGGATTTAACTATAGGCATAGCCTCAGCCCATTTCGTGAAGTAATCAATAGCCACTATGATATGATGATGACCCCCAGCCGAAGCTGGGTTACAATCCATAAAATCAATCCCCCACTTAGTGAAGGGACCAGCAGTGATGATGGGATGTAACAAGGAAGGTTTCGAGTGCATATTCAGTGCAAACACCTGGCAAGGGTGGCACCTCTTGACCGCATCTACATAATCCTTAAAGATTGACGGCCAGAAATAACCCGCTCTTAAGATTTTTTGGGCTGTAGAAAGCCCAAATAAATGACCACCACACGCCCCTCCATGGTAATCATCCAGCACTACCTCATCCTCTTCATGGGTTAAACAACATCGCAAAATGGAATCTACCCCATGGCGGTATAAAGTGTTATCCACTATGAGGTAATTCTTAGACACGTGACGTAATCGTCGTCGTTCAACCCATGAGAGCTGAGTAGGGAACTTCAATATTTGTAGATATATAATGATATCCCCATACCATGGTTCTAAAGTTGAGATTAAGAATATTTTCTCATCGACAAACGTATCTTCACAAAACAACTCCTTGGCCTTACTTGGGAAATATGATATAAGCTCTGCAAAAATTAACGATTTCTTCGATTTCACAGAAACAAATTTGAGATCAAATTATTGCAAGATGACAATCCATTTATTATATTTTCCCCCAATCATCCTTCAAGTGAGGATGAATTGAAATGGATTAACATGGGCTACAACCAAGGTATGGCGAAAGAGAATATAATGTCTCAACCATTGAACCACATGTATAGTAGCTAAGGCAAGCTTTTCAACATGAGAATAACAAATCTCTGTGTCAATAAGGTTTCGGCTCAGATAGTATATGACATGCTCTTGGAGCTCCTCATCCTCTTGAACCAAAACCATCCCAATCGTCTCCATGGACACAACCACATAAAGTAGAAAATCACGGCTATAGTCTGGGGGGCTAATCACCGAGGTCGATGGTAGGGCTATCTTGAGTGCATCAAAGGATTCCTGGACTCGCTCATCCCAAGAAAAGGTGGTGTCCTTCTTCAAAAGACACATGAAGTCTCTAGTCAAATTGGCAAAATTGACAACAAATCTCTGTAAGAATTTTTCCATGCCTTGCAAACATTGAAGATGACGAATATTTTTTTGCGGAGACAACTGAAGTATTGCCTCAACCTTCAAAGGGTCAACTCTTATACCCTATTTAGAAACGATGAATCCTAACAAGCAACCTGACTTCACACAAAAAATGCACTTATGAGGATTTATCCTAACCAAATAATGGAGGCATCTTTCAAGTACCAATCTCAAGTGATAGGAATGACTCATTCTCATACGAGAATGATCAGCAAGGTCATCCAAAAATACTTTGATAATAGACTTGAGATCGTGGAAGATCAAGGTCATTTCCCGCTAAAAAGTAGCTCCAGCGTTCTTAAGGTCGAAAGGCATTTTTCGATATGCAAAAGTTCCCCAAGGACAAATAAATGCAGTCTTATGTTGGTCCTCAAGTTTAATTTGTATCTGATTATATCCGGAAAAGACGTCCATAAAGGAAAAAACCTCACTACCCGCACACTCATCCAAAATATGATTAATAAATGGCGTGGGGAAATTTTCCTTAGGCTAGGAACGATTTAAATCATAGAAATTAGTACATATGTGGATTTCTCCCTGCTTCTTATCCACCAGAAAAGGATTTGAAACCCACTCCATCAAGGGAACGGGATAGATAAAACCGACTTTCAACAGTTTCTCTATCTCTGCCTTAATGGCAGGTGCTTTCCTAGGATTTACAACGTGTAAACGTTATCGAGCAGGCTTGGCATTGGGATTCTTAATCTCATGTTCGAAAATCCGAGGGTCGATTCCTGGCATTTCGTCGTAAGACCAAGCAAAAATATCACGGAATTATTTGAATAGTTCGGTGTATTCTAGAATCTCAGCATGGGAACATTCTGCCTCTATATAGACATTCTCTATCCTGCCAGGATCGCGAGAGATATTGATAGGAATCATTGATTATATGTTCACCATGTTTCTATCAACCATCTGACCAGGAGAGCTTAATGGAACCATAGGACTACCAATTCTCTCACTAAGAACAGCCCTGAATTCCTCACGCTCCAAGTGGTCAAGCTCGGGAAGAAAGTAATATCTATGATGAAGTTCCTCCCATGGTGGCTCTGTTGCCGCATTTTCACACACCTGGATCACGTGGCAGAAATATTCAAGCCACTCGGTGTGTCCTTGGGCGAAAGTATCGAGTCAAGGCTGTCACCTTGTTCTTGACTCCTCCGTTTAGGCTCAACTCCTAACGAAGCCAAGGGGGGTAGACCCTATTAAGTTACTAAGGATGATTTATTAGTGTGATGATGTTAAACTAAATCAGTTACTTAGGAGTTTGAATATTTTAACTATATACAATTAAAGATGACGATATACGAAAATAAACACATAAAAGCACAAAGCTGATACACAATATCAATATGAAGCAAAAATGACCAGTGCCTTAAAATGGATTCAAATCAATAAAATAGATGTGAATGTTTTGCGATTACATCTTGGTATGTTTTAAGTTAAATGTGAAGTATGAGTTGATTAAATTAGGCAAAGAGGGACTCCAGATATACCTGAGAGTACTTGGAGTATGTCCAAAAATAAACCTTTACGGCTACCCGCAAGGAATATGTGGGCTGAAATGGAGTCTCTGGGGCTATTGTTCGTAATGCACCCGTTAGGGTGTGACAGAGATCGGCGCCCCGAGGTCACTTTTCAGAAGTTCCTGCTTCCTTTGGGTATTTTTCCACCGTAGAGGTTTGATCTAGGTGTTGGATTTTCACCTGATGGTTTTGTCAATTGGGGAGAGTGAGTCCTAATTATTCTAGTCACCCAATTTTTTTTGATACAGCTTTACTGATCAGACGAACCACAGCCAAGTGTAGAGCATACACATAGGAGTCTTGTAAATTTTAATGAGTTTTAAACCGGATGTTCTTGTTTAAAAGAAAAGCCTACAAGAACCCCTTTCGATCCAAGTGGATCTCAATCGGGGAATCGAGGAGGGTTTAATTTCAAATTTTTTGATAAACAAATGATAGAAAAAATAAAATGGATACACAGTTCTAGTTTCTTAATTAATCCTACCACGAATCTCTTTCCCCTTTCGGGTCAATCGAGAAATCGTGGGGTAAGTATTACGATTACTTTGAAATGTAATATATGGAGTATGGAATTAATAACAAAATCAATTATACTACCCTACAAATTAGATCAATGCTAGTAAAAAAGAAATAAACAGAAATCGACGAAAAAGGCACCGACACAAATCCCCCTAGGGGGGATGGGGAATGGGCTCGAAAGAGCCTATTCCAACGATAATTTTATTTATTATTGGTTATATAATCAGTGAGATGAAATTATCAGAAAATTATTGGTCCTTATACAGGCTGAAACCAAGATTTTGCAACTTTGGAAAAGTCTTGAGTTTTTAGTGAAAAAGGAGACCCCTAGGGGGATTTGAGCGCTCCTGAGGCCACTTCGGACAGCAGATTCCTTTCCCTTCTGTCAGAACTTCTAAAATAAATATATCATATTAGAATAACAAATTCCCAAAATCACTTTAAGAGTACCTTTGGATCAGCCTACCTTATCTCACAAAAATTGAAGTTAAAACTAGCTAAACAGGCAGAAAAGGAACCAAGGAAAGCAAGCTTTCCTTGGGATATTGGATTGTTGTTTGTGCAGCCAACAAAAATGCACTGATATTTCAGAATATTGAATTTTATAACAGCAAAAGGAAATATAATGCATGAGATCTACAAGTTTCCTTTAAATTTTCATGCAAAAAAGACGATTCCCTACAGCTAGATCTAGAATGCTTATGAAACCTTTTTAAGTGCAAGATCTAGGTTATGAGCTATGAGATATCAGATCTATGTATATTTTACTTTGATGAAACAGATACAAATGAAATCACAGCTATGAACTGAACCAAGTAACCGGGTAAAGTGTTGATTTTGAGGGAGGAAGAAGAGGAGAAAAGTGTCGGTTTCCTTGAAGATCCGCGGTAGAGATTTCAGGTGGAATGTCGAGGGACTATGCCTTTGAAATTTTTTGAGGAGAATGAAGAAGAAAACTATATCATCATCCTCTCCAAAGTAAGAACCTACAACTCAGCTAAAATCAAAGAACTTGACAAGAAACTTGTGAGATCCGATTAGTACATACAAAGAGATTCAAGATAACATGCATATAACCTTATAGGACATGCTAAATATAGATCTCTAAACATGCATCCAAGGAGAGTGACAGTCAATAAACTTATTGAACACCACCTTTCCTATCAAGATTGTAATACGCTAATTACCAATATTAAGCACAGATATACAAGAAATTAGCAAAAAATGACCACAGATACAAGTTACCTCAGTAAAACAATGGCAATAATCATCCACACATGCAATGGCACCACACTGTATTGCCTCCAAAGCTTTTCTTTATTTCAAATGAAGAATTACAGAGTTACAATAGCAGCAGCACCTCAATCCCAGTTCTAACTAGCTTGGAAGAGGAGGTTGTGCCTGGATATATATAATTTGCAGGCCATCCAGCCCAGGGGGGGCACAAATCCCAAGGAGATAGACCAAATATGCTGATGGAAAGTCCATCAATTCCTGATCTGTGTCTAGCTGAGCCAGATTTGAGTCTCACTAAGTGCAACTGTCAATCGGGGGGCTGATCTGACTGACAACTCAACCTGTTGATTGAATAATCCACCAAAACTCATCTAGTTGAGCCAAAAATGTGTGGAGGGGAGAGGGAGGGAAAAATTCCCCATAAAGGATGCTAAAGATCAACTCTGGATCTGATTTGATCACCTCCTTCAGTCAAGGATTTGTCAGATTCAGTGAATCTGCTTCAGATCTCATTGATTTCAATCAAATTGGCTGAGAATCCATTGATCTATGATTTTGTATTTGCTCCATTATTCATCAATTTATTAATTAAAATAATCAATAATTGATTTTTGGGGCTTTCTGACCTGAGTGATGGAAAATTACTCAAAACTAGGAAATAGTGGGTCCATGGGTTTACATGGTGCTCTTAGCTTGAAAACGAGCACCTACATGACTGAAACCGATTATTTGGCCCACTTTTATTACAAAAGCAATTTTTCCAATTAAACTATTAAAAAATAGCCTAAGTTTTGGAAAAATTTAATTTAATAAAAAACACTGAAAAAATTAAAAATTGAAAAATTGAAAAACACCTAAGGGGACTTAGACATGTTCATATGACTCAAAAAGATGTCTAGCATGCTTATACATTGACACATAGACTCTAATAACCTCAATAGGCCTAAATGCCAAGCCAACCACCCCAACTTTGGAGGTATGGAGTGAAAAACTCAGAAATTATCAGTCGTTTATTCAACAACCAATAATAACCAAGGGAAAAACACCCTGGGTTAATCGGATTGACAAATGAAGTCTAAGAGATCGAGTCTTTTACAGACACTATCATGCTAGAACATTTATTACAATTCCCCCATGGGGTATGAACATGTGATATGATACAACAAGCACTTCCTGGAGGTACTTCCAAAGGTCTTTTTGAAGTCCGAACAAGTTAACCCTGTCCGATTCACCGAGCTCACTTGATAAAAACCACTAAGTACAACTTAGGTGGTAACATTCTAGCTCCAACTATGGGACGTGTGCTCGATCTGGTCTTTAAGGAAAGGAGAGGATATGAGAACACCAGAATCTCTAGTTTATATACCCTTCAAAAACATCTCAACTTGACAAGAAAAACCTCAGCAGCACAAGTTTTATGAAAAACCAAATGAACCATTAAGCTGATTTATTTAAACAAAATAGATGTAACTAACTAAATGAAGCAAAGTTTTATTATAGCTAAGTATAAAATAGAAATGAAGAAATTAAATGCTCTCTTTCAAAGAGATTATTTTCCTACTCTAAGCATGATATAAAAAAGGTTAAGTGTAATCGGAAATCCAATGTAACCACCTAAGGATTTTATTAACATAAAAAAAATTCCTTGTCTTTGGTTACCAGCCAAAGTAAGGATACCTTATTCAAAAGATGCAAACCTGCATGATGATTCAGAATGGGTGGGATGGATGGGAGATCATAAGTATGAACAATGTCATAAAAATTCTTCCCAAACTTGTATGTACTCATGCAGGCTGCTTCTATCCATGACTGGATAGGACTGATATACCAATCAGAACGACGAGGTATTATGACTAAATCATCATACTGATCATCGAGACTTATCAAATGATAACTCATTGCACAAACCCCAAGTAGCTCCAAATCATAAGAAACCTCTATATGTGAAAAAGATGGTTGAGACTGACATTCCACTAACTGCATCACATCTGACTTTCCACAATACTGTTTCTCATTGTCCTCATTACTGATACCCTTGTGCAGCTCTACATGGTATGACTTTGAATGATCACATGAAAATTCTGAATGCTTCTCTTCCATACTAAGGTGTTCCCAAGCATCCAGATCCATGCTCCCCTCTATGGATGTATCGTAGATTGGACTTCCACACATTTTTGAATAGACACTCCCATTGTTGGACATATCATGGATGGGATTCTCCATAAGATTTTCACAAGTTGGTTTATCTATGAAATTCCAATAGTCATCACTCCCATCCATGTCGTATGTGGGGGACTCTTCATCCATGGCATCATGCTCCTGCCTATCCATGTCCTCCTTGTATTCATAACAATCTTCTTTAGATAAAATGTTACAAGGCAATAAACTGTCCAAACCTTCATCAATATGTGGAGAACAAGGTCTACTGTCACCACACACCATATTGATCTTATCATAAGTTTCTTTACAGGCTTCTGTTATGATATCATGAAGAGGATCTTCAATATTATTTTTAATCAAGGAAACCTTTTGGACATACTCAATGGGATCACTTGGTATGTGTTGCTCAGTGGATTTCTCTAGAGGGCTTTCTGGAAAAGTATCAGCATTGCAACACACTTGAGAATACACCAAATCTTCATTGTCTTCAGCTATGGTGAAATGAGGAGAGTCTTCAACACTGTGTTCCATTATGGGCTCCTCCTGAATCTTTTCAATATGATCATTTTGGATTTTCCCTTCCTCAGAATCTTGTTGTGCATTGGTAGATACCTCATTTTCTTTAAGAAGACGCTTAATTTCTTCATTTCTTAAATAACCTATAGGATGCTTTTTTATGAGAGTATCATGGACTTCCTCTTTACTTAAATGTTCAAGAAGTGATTCCAAGTCTTCAATACTTTGTATCACGGAAAAAGGTCCATCATATGCTTCCGTGTGACACTCTGTCCCAGATAGGTAGAAGGTACAGATCTTTTCAAGGAACTTTTTTAAACCATTCATACTACCCCTACCATCATGCCACTGCTCTAAAAACATCCAAAGGAAGCTTGGAAAAGAAGTTATACATTTATCAGGAAGGCCTTGATAGAACCAATAACTAGCCTCACCCCGAAAAGTACTAGCAAACATTTCCATCATATGGTCTTCATAAAGAATATTGAAGTCAACAATCAACTGAAGGAAATATTTGACATGCCAGATGGCCGAGTCACCATAATCTCCATGAAATGGTGGAAGCCAGTTATATGCATCCCACAAACCATCACAATAGTTAGGAAAACCAGGGATGTTTGAGAAATCGATAGGTTGAAACGTTAAGGTTAACTAGGCACCATATTTCTCCCTTAATTTATCCAAAATAGTATCCACTTGAAAACCTTGTACTGACAAGGTGGAGCTGTCAAGTGATGAGCTTTAAAGGTTTTAACATGTGCATGGGCTCATCTACACACAACAAAACTTCACAAGCTTATGAGAAAAAAGGGTTTTATCCCTTCAATGGAGTCGCCAGATGAAAAATAAAGATCTACTCTAAGCATTCATCAAACAAAACAAAAAAAAAAAGGAAGAAAACAAAAGTCGTACTCGGGAATAAAAAGATTTATCCCTAGTAACGGTGCCAAAAAGTGTTGCTGCCTTTTCACACACCTGGATCACGTGGCAGAAATCTTCAAGCCACTCGGTACGTCCTTGGGGGCAAGTCTCGATTCAAGGCTGTCTCCTTGTTCTTGACTCCTCCGTTTAGGCTCAACTCCTAATGAAGCCAAGGGGGGTAGACCCTATTAAGTTACTAAGGATGATTTATTAGTGTGATGATGTTAAACTGAATCAGTTACTTAGGAGTTTGAATATTTTAACTATAGACAATTAAAGATGGCGAGATACGAAAATAAACACACGAAAGCACAAAGCTGATACACAATATAAATATGAAGCAAAAATGACGGGTGCCTTAAAATGGAGTCAAATCAATAAAATTGATGTGCTTGCATGTGCTTGGAGTGAATGTTTTTTTATTGCATCTTGGTATGTTTTAAGTTAAATGTGAAGTATGAGTTGATTAAATCAGGCAAAGGGGGACTCCAGATATACCCGAGAGTACTTGGAGTATGTCCAAAAGTAAACCTTTACGGCTACCCGCAAGGAATATGTGGGATGAAATGGAGCCTCTGGGGCCATTTTTCATAACACACCCATTAGTGTGTGATAGAGATCGGTGCCTCGAGGTCACTTTTCAGAAGTTCCCACTTCCTTTGGGTATTTTACCACCATAGAGGTTTGATCTAGGTGTTGGATTTTCACCTGATGGTTTTGTCAATTGGGGAGAGTGAGTCCTAATTATGCTATTCACCCAAGTTATTTTGATACATCTTGACTGATTGGATGAACCGCAGCCAAGTGTAGAGCATACACACTGGAGTCTTGTAAATTTTAATGAGTTTTATACCGGATGTTCTTGTTGAAAAGAAAAGCCTCCAAGAACCTCTTTCGATCCAAGTGGATCTCAATCGGGGAATCAAGGAGAGGTTAATTTTAAATTTGATGATAAACAAATGATAGAAAAAAAACAAATGGATACACAGTTCTAGTTTCTTAATTAGTCGTACCACGAATCTCTTTCCCCTTTCAGGTCAAGCGAGAAATCGTGGGGTAAGTATTACGATTACTTTGAAATGTAAGATATGGAGTATGGAATTAATAACAAAATCAAGTATACTACACTGAAAATTAGATCAATGCTACTAAAAAAGAAATAAATATAAATTGACGAAAAAGGCACCGACACAAATCCCCCCAGGGGGGATGGGGAATGGGCTCGAAAGAGCCTATTACAAAGATAATTTTATTTATTATTGGTTACAGAATCAGTGAAATGAAATTACTAGAAACTTCTTGGTCCTTATACAGGCTGAAACCAAGATTTTACAACTTTGGAAAAGTCTTGAGTTTTTAGTGAAAAAGGAGACCCCTGGGGGGATTTGAGCGCTCCTGAGGCCACTTTGGACAGAATATTCCTTTCCCTTCTGTCATACCTGCTAAAATATAGTGAGCATATTAGAATAAAAAATTCCCAAAATCACTTTAAGAGTACCTTTGGATCAGCCTACCTTATCTCACAAAAATTGAAGTTAAAACTAGCTAAACAGGCAGAAAAGGAACCAAGGAAAGCAAGATTTCCTTGGGATCCTGGATTGCTGTTTGTGCAGCCAAAAAAAATGCACTGATATTGCAGAATATTTAATTTTATAACAGTGAAAGGAAATCTAATGCATGCGATCTACAAGTTTCCTTTAAATTTTCATGCAAAAAGACGATTTCCCTACAGGTAGATCTAGAATGCTTATAAAACCTTTTTAAGTGCAAGATCTAGGTTATGAGCTATGAGATATCAGATCTATGTATATTTTACTTTGATGAAACATATCCAAATGAAATCACAGCTATGAACTGAACCAAGTAACCTGGTAAAGTGTTGATTTTGAGGGAGGAAGAAGAGGAGAAAAGTGCTGGTTTCCTTGAAGATCCGCGGTAGAGCTTTCAGGTGGAATGTCAAGGGAATATGCCTTTGAAATTTTTTGAGGAGAATGAAGAAGCAAACTATATCAGCATCCTCTCCAAAGTATGAACCTGCAACTCAGCTGAAATCAAAGAACTTGCCAAGAAACTTGTGAGATCCGATTAGTACATACAAAGAAATTCAAGATAACATGCATATAAGCTTATAGGACATGCTCAATCTAGATCTCTAAACATGCATCCAAGGAGAGTGACAGTCAATAAACTTATTGAACAACACCTTTCCTATCAAGATTGTAATAAGCTAATTACCAATCTTAACCACAGATCTACAAGAAATTAGCAAAAAATGACCACATATATAGGTTACCTCAGTAAAACAATGGCAATAATCATCCACACATGCAATGGCGCCACACCGTATTGCCTCCAAATCTTTTCTTTATTTCAAATGAAGAATTACAGAGTTACAATAGCAGCAGCACCTCAATCCCAGTTTTAACTAGCTTGGAAGAGGAGGTTGTGCCTAGATATATACAATTTGTAGGCCATCCATCCCAGGGGGGGCACAAATCCCAAGAAAATAGACCAAATATGTTGATGGAGAGTCCATCAATGCCTGATCTGTGTCTAGCTGAGCCAGATCTGAGTCCCACTGAGTGCAACTGTCAATCGGGGGGCTGATCTGACTGACAACTCAACCTGTTGACTGAATCATCCACCAAAACTCATCCAGTTTAGCCAAAAATGTGTGGAGGAGAGAGCGAGGGCAAAATTCCCCATAAAGGATGCTGAAGATCAACTTTGGATCTGAGTTGATCACCTCCTTCAGTCAAGGATTTGTCAGATCCAGTGAATCTGCTTCAGATCTCACTGATTTCAATCAAATCGGCTGAGAATCCATTGATCTATGATTTTGTATTTGCTCCATTATTCATCAATTTATTAATTAAAATAATCAATAATTGATTTTTGGGGCCTTCTGACCTGAGTGATGGAAAATCACTTAAAACTAGGAAATAGTGGGTCCATGGGTTTACATGGTGCTCTTAGCTTGAAAATGAGCACCTAT
Source organism: Pseudotsuga menziesii (assembly GCA_001517045.1). Classification (NCBI taxonomy): domain Eukaryota; kingdom Viridiplantae; phylum Streptophyta; class Pinopsida; order Pinales; family Pinaceae; genus Pseudotsuga; species Pseudotsuga menziesii. Next base: position 80,587 of record LPNX010640375.1, on the reverse strand, counting down.
ATAACTGAAACCGATTATTTGGCCCACTTTTATTACAAAAAAAATTTCTCCAATTAAACTATTAAAAAATAGCCTAAGTTTTGGAAAAAATTAATTTAATAAAAAACACTGAAAATATTAAAAAATTGAAAAATTAAAAAACACCTAGGGGGACTTAGACATGTTCATATGACTCGAAAAGATGTCTAGCATGCTTATACATTGACACATAGACTCTAATAACCTCAATAGACCGAAATTCCAAGACGACCACCCCAACTTTGGAGGTATGGAGTGAAAAACTCAGAAATTATCAGTCGTTTATTCAACAACCAATAATAACCAAGGGAAAAAACACCCTGGGCTGATCAGATTGACAAATGAAGTCTAAGAGATCGAGTCTTTTACAGACACTATCATGCTAGAACATTTATTACAATTCCCCCATGGGGTATGAACATGTGATATGATACAACAAGCACTTCCCAGAAGTACTTCCAAAGGTCTTTTTGAAGTTCGAACAAGTTAACCCTGTCTGGTTCATTGGGATCACTTGATAAAAAACCACTAAGTACAACTTAGGTGGCAATAGGATCAATTTCCGACATGGCCTCAATAATCACTTCATATGAAGGGAAAATAGTGTCAAGGAAGTCATGTGCATGAGAATACTACACTGCCCATGCCGGTATCACATAAGGGTCCTCCTCCTCTGTCCATGAAGAGGAAGGACTAGGCTCTGCAACAGACTCAAGATTGGCTTGATAAGCTATCATAGTTGCAGGAAATGGCACGTTCGTCACGATGGGATCACTTGGAGTACTTGATGTAGGAAGAACCCAAGGGTCTTCCATATGACTCATTTGAAAAGACACCGATCTCATAGATGTCGAAGCCTCACTAGAACTAGACCCTATCATAAGGATCGGTGTAGGACCGCTAAAGCTTCCCATGAGGGATGGATACATGCCTACACCCACACTCCTTGTTTCCAGCTGAGAGTGTTCAATGATTGGGATTGAAGCTCCCAAAGATGCGGTAACAAACGTATTCTTGAATGTCGTTTGATCAATCATGACTATCTTCCCATTTAATGGAAAACATACAACATGAAATAGGGAAGAAGCAACGACTTGCATACTGTACATCCAATTCCTACCCAGCAAGAGATTGTAGTCAAGGGGCTCATCAGCCACCTTGACCTCTATCGCAACGGTCTTCCCTCCCAAATGGACCTTAAGGGAAGGAAGGATCCCGTGTGGCCTAAACAATCTCCCATCAAACGCAGTTAACATGGTCCCCGATTTAGACAGCTCAGGGGAACCTAAAATATTCCAACATGATAAAGACATCACAGAAGTGGTAGCGCCTTCATCAATCATAGTGCACTTGATGGTCATGTTAAGACATTCTACGTGATCAAAAGAGACACATAGTAAGTCAAGCGAGGCTGAATTCCTGCAGTTTCAAATTTAATCACGGAGGAAGAATCATCAACATTCACACCAAGGGAAGAAAGCAAAGCCTTCCTTTGTGAAGGACAACTCTGAAGCACTTCCAATGCAGACATTGCACAAGGAGTGTGGCCCAAATCCTCAACAACTGAATAGCTCTGGGTGGCTCAAGAATTAGGGTTGTGCCCCGAATGCTTAAGGAATCCCTTAGGAATGAGAGGTGCAGCTTTAGGTTTATCCACAGTTTTCTCAATATGCAAAGGAGACCCTAGTGGATGAGGTTCCTTTCCTAGGATGGGTTGTGATGAACCATAGTCCTTCACATGGGTCACAACTTTCGCAACACATACCATGTTAATGCAACCACGACCACCACCCTCTAGCGGACCTTGATCACCACTAGATTGATGATGGGTCCTTGAGTTCATATTTTGATTGTCAGGTAAAGGGTTAGTTAGCACAGCTGGGCCCTATGCCAAGAATCTTGAGGCTTCATCGATACGAGGACACAAGTAAGTGAGGTGATCATCCTTACAAAACTTGCAAGGGAATTTAACCTTACATTTAGCTTGCTTGTCCCCCCAAGCATCAAAGGATTTCTTGCCATTATTATTAGCATTCTCGTTCCTATTCCCACCCTTACGATTATTCTTACACTTCTTTTTATTCCGTTCGGGCTGCTGGTTACCCTTCTGGTCCAACGATTGTACTGAAAGCACACTCACCATTTGGGCGGGTTGAGATGAAGCCGTAGCTTGTCCCGAAGTAGATTGGTTAATTGACAACTTACTAACTTGTTTTGCAACCGAATCCACAGGTTTAGCACTCACACAACCCACAATGCCATCGGCATGTGGTCCAGGTTTAACTTTGGGGTCGAAACTAGAACGCGGAGCATTGGGAATGATCTCATATAACAAACTGGACTGAGCATAAATCAAGTCCAGTTCCTACGCCCTAAAAATTGCTTGTTCCTCATTCGGCACTCCAGATGTAGAAACATCCTTCACTATATATGGTAATAATGACTTAAGGAACCATTCAAGGAGGAATTTCAGTGGTATAAAGGCTTTAATTAACCTCTTCCATCTACACCACTCTTGGATGTGATCCAAGATATGTGTGGCTTTATCCTGCCAAAATGCCAATAAGAGTTCAATACCAACGTCATAACACACTGGTACCTAGAAGTGGTTAAGAAAAGTCACTGCTAAGTCATCAAACAAAGCAAATTCCCTCGTAGGTAGCTCTATATACCATTTTACGGTAGGTCCTGTTGGGTGTGTTGAAACAGCCTTAAACGAATGGAGTCCTAATGTAAGGAGTTCGAAGAGCACCATAGGTGAAAAGTAGTAACATGTTCGCTTGGATCCTCTCTTGGTTTTCCCTCAAACTTGGGTATGTCCGAGGGAAGCTTAGTAGGGACGGCTAGCCAAGCCGGGTAATGAGCTACAGGATCGTTCGTCAATCTCGACAAGTCAGGAAGATTCAGCGTTGCGAGGAAAAGGATCCTAGGATGATGAGGTCGATGGACCGCTCCCTGATAGTTCTGATTCACATAGGCTTGATTACCACCATGGCCTTGGCCATAGTGCCCTCCTCCCATTTGACCCGTATAGGGTGGCATGGAAGCACCATAATGTGGTGGAACTTGACTAGTCGGAGCTACAAAGCCATAATTTGGAGAGTAAGCAAGTTCTTGATTCCTGCCCCCATAAGGTGAAGAACCCTGTCCATACTGGGTCCCATAATAGGGTACATAAGTCATTCCATGTGATGTCCCATGAGACACTCTGTAGGTAGGAACATACATTCCGAAAGTAGGAATATACATTCTGGAAGTAGGAATGTGACCTCTAGAATTATGAGCATGACCTCCCGAAACAACGGGTGGTGCATGTAGCTGACACACTACTGGTCTAGTAACCGCAGTACAGACATGACTCGTACCAACGTTTCAGCCCGAAGGACCATGTGAATGAGGTGGAGGGTGAACATTTGAAGAACTAGGGACAAAGTATGAAGGGATCTATGTAATTAAGCATGTACTATTCCCTATAGTCACTCATCTCAGATCTAGTATCCTAATCGGATCACTAACCCTAGACCTAGGAGGAATATGTGATGTAGCTTCCACCATCGGGATGGAAGGTGTAATGTGACTAGTGCTCCCAAACCTCTCCACATGGTAAGGAATGAGAGTGCCCCCAAAAATAGTGTTAGGCTCGAACTCAGACTCGACATGAAATACCAAATCATGTGTGGGAAAACCAGACATACCATAACTACCATAACTAGTGCTCGCGGGTTCGAAATGAGTCTCGGCATTCCACACCGATAATGCGTCAATGGGAAATCAACCCTAGAGTGAGTAGGTCTATCATGAAAGGTTCCTATCTCAGAAATCATAGGACCTAACTCAGTCAATTCGGGGGAAGGATCATAGGTAGGAGTAAACTCCCCATCTTCCACATGAATGGGAGAAGGTGGTTCAGGAATACCTTCTATATGGTCTCCCATGGTGTGTGAATCAATGTGTGAAGTATTCCTCCTAGACTGTCTATGTCTCTCTCCCAAAGGAGGAGGATATGTAGAAGGCGGAAGCCCTGCTAAATGACGAGAACAACGAGGAGCCGCACCCGAATCCATAATGACTCAAAAAATAGAAAAGACTCTCTATCTATGCAAACACTAGGCAAGCTATCGTGCACAGAGAAATCACCAATAAAATCTAAAGCCAAATGCAAGAAATCAAGGGTAGGATAAGTGAGCTCCCGAATGAAGCAGGTATGTCTCTCCTAGGAGAGGCTTGAGACTCCCATACACAACAAGCGGAGGTACGTAACCAATTATTGTGGCCCTAAGCTTCAACACGTAAAGCGACTATGCTGTCCGACCCCAACCTAGCCGGGATACCCACAAAATAACCCCTGCAAAGTACCGCCTCGATATCCTAGGTAACGCCACTAAGGTCACCTCAATAAAATCAATGCTCAGGTGGACAGTCGTAGGTGAGATTGACTATATGGGCAAGGTAGAAAAGCCTAAAACTCTCGAAAGAGCCCCCAGATATGATTACAATCCTATAAATATCTCTAGTGCTACTCAATTATGACTAGGGGTCACCCCAATCAATAACCGCTCACACTGCCTCGTGCTTAACTTTGTTTTGAGAGGAGGATCCTGAGAAACACTGGTTATATCAAGGATTTCACACACTCACCTGGACAGACACATACATGTTGTTGTTTAGTGGTCTTGGAGAATTTACTCACAATGAACTATTCCAAGACCCTAAAACCTAACCTTTTTGGTGAACCCTATCAAATAAAATAGTGTAGTTCATTTTAATTAAGTGTTGATTTTAATTGGCTTTATTACTCAAAAGAGGGATATGGCCATGTAACTAATGGTGTTACGACACAACATGAAGTAAAATGCACACCTAACAATCAATGCAAATGCATTGTGTCCATGAAAATAGGGTATGCTACTACGTGAAATGCACAATTTCTCTTCAAGTGATGAATGAAAGCTTTCCTATATGAAATCCTGACTAATACTCCAAAGCAAATCTAGTGCAAGTACTATGCAAAATGCAAAATGCAAAGCATGATGATAAGCAAATATTTTTGGATTTTTTGAAATAAAATGAGATATAAAAATCAAAAGAATGATTCTACAACCCCCAGACTCTGCAAGCACACTCAAGCAACACTCAAGCAAAGAACCAAGGTAAAATAAATCTAATGCACTAATCCCAAACAAAAAATAAAAAATTCCATGACAAGAACCTTAAAAAAAAAAAATTTACCCTAAAAAAACATCTCTGGTCAGAAACAGAGCTATATACAGACTCAGGCAGTATCAAAGGAGACTCAACAATCATCAAACCTCACCCAGCAACCTTTTAACTTCCACTAAAAAGGCAAAACTAAGGGCATACACGACTATTCGTAGTAAACCCACATGTATACACGAAAATCACAGAGAAACCCACGTGTATACGTGACTATGAGCTCTAGACTCGTGTATAGGAAGAAAAGTGCATAAAAATCAAGGAAAATAGACAAGTTGAGACAAAATTCACACCAATCAAACACTACCAGGAAAACATGCCCCCAAACTCGACACAGAAACAAGAGAGAAAGAGCAATTCAAAGTCATTGAATGTCGATAGAAAACCCCCAAAGGACAACTACTAGGAATTCTCCAGTGGAGTCGCCAATTCTGTTATGAAGAGAAATTCCTATGGCTTGGGGTACCACAATAGACAACTTGACTCCATAAATCAATCATTTCCAATATGCAATAGAAATTAAATATCTAATACTAAAGGATCAGACCTCGTACCTTATTCTGGATGGTTGAAGTAGATCCCCATTGAGATTTCCAATTTCAGCTTGAATTGATTAATCACGTCCTCAACAACAAGTAAAAAATACAAGCATACTATGTATATTGGTGTTAGATCTATTCTAGCATATATAATCAACAATGTATAAACATTTGAAATCATCCCATGGATACAATATTCATTCAAACACACATTATTGGACAGGAAAAGATAATTCTATTAATATAAAATCAGAGATTACAATGAATACAACCTCTATCGACACATCTACAAATCGAAAAAAATGAATCCCCCACTTGGGCCTCCACCACCTCAATCCTCCATCTCTTGATAGCAAGCTCACAAGCAAAAGGGAAGCTTGGGAAGAACACAAAAGTGATCCAAGGGACAAAGGGATGCAGATTCAAGCATAAGTTCCGGTAACAACGGACTATAGTTTCTTTGCTCTCAATTCTCTCTTATGCCTTCAATGTACCAAATATTTCCTTATATATCTTTTCAAAGGGGTAATGAAAGGTCGAATCCGAGCGATCTCAAGGCATATGGAAGACCGGGAGTCAAGTGAGTCGGATCCACATCAAGGAAAACTCCAAAAGGATTTGGATTTTGTACACATCTCGATGTACACGGTTTTAGTGGTCAAACCCACGTATATATGTGATTAAGGGTTTAAAAGTTGCGTGTATCATTTTTCACATGTTTTTAGGGATATTCAAGGAAACATCAAAGGACAAAAAATGGTCCAAGGGGTCTAAGGAGTCTGCAGAGGGACATGGGAAAGGACATACAAGTGTGATTCACCTGGAGTGGTAAAATAAGCTATAACAGTCCTTGCTGCCCACTTTGGTCTTGTAGGACTATTAGGATATTCAAGTAATTGATCATAATCAGACATATCAGAATCATCAAACTCATCAGTCTCTTCACTTACAATCAATGGCTGTGGTGGTGAATGTTGATGTAATTGTAACTTCAGAATGTATTCACTTGTATTTCTTATCTATTGTAACCCTGTGTTTATTATGGGATGTATTGTAATTTATTTGAGTCATGTCATACCCCGATGTTTATTCCAGGAAGTTTCTATAATGAGAAAGTCATGTCAAGTCATTGTGGGTAACCCTCTTATTGGGAAAGGGTTAAAGTCCCCATAGTTGTGGGGCCCTTGGGTTATTAGACTTTCCTAGTGAAGTTAGCCCTAGGTGAGTCATTGTAAGTCAGGGCAATAGTCCCCACCATTGTGTTACCCTCCTATTGGTCGGAGGAGGCAAAGTCCCCACAAGTGGTGGGGCACTAGGGTTATTAGAGACTCCTAGAGATGTCAACTCTAGTAAGTAATTGTTAAGTGAGGCTGACATGTTGGAGTGCACTTCAAGTGAATGGAAGAATATAAATAGAGAGTGAGAGCCTCTCTATTTATCACTTGCACCACTCACACTCACTCATTGGTGCGCATGAGTGAGAGGAGAAGCTCTCTCAGTGTGAGAGAGAGAGAGACTACTGCTGTTGGGAGATCATCTTATTGTTTTGGGATTTTACTATTTTGGTGTTGATTCTATCTCTGAGGAAGTTACGGGGTTTTCTCCTTTATGGTTTCCTCGAGTAAAAATCTTTGTGTCTCTTGTCTATTGTTATGCGCTTATGTTTTATTGCTGTGCTTGTTATTCTCTCAGTGAAAATATCCTAAGATCATAATGGTAGCTTATATGATGAAAAACTAACAGTGAAGAGGACTCTCCAACTTCAACTACTGTTAAAGGCTCTTCTTCGAACTAAACACTTATTTCAATTAAATATTTGTTAGTGCTCAAGTTGATCAACTTGTACCCTTTTTAATCTTTAGAATACTGAACAAATAGGCAATATTGTCTTTGGGGTTGCAAATCATTCCTCTTTTCAGTTGGAATTCTAGCCCAAGCCTTTGAGCCAAAAATTCTGAAATGGGTCACATCTCTCTTGTACCCACTCCAAGATTTGAAAGGAGTCATACCATGAAGATTCTTATGTGGCACCCTATTCTGGATATATGATGCACATTTTATAGCCTCGGTCCAAAAATTTGGTGGCAAAGTTTTAGCCTCCGTCATGCAAGTTGCCATCTCCTTAAGTTATCTGTTCTTTCTCTCAGCAACACTTTTTTGTTGTGGTGTGTAAGGAATAGAATGATACATCTATATGTCTACATATTTGCAATACTGGATGAACTCAAAATTGAAATACTCATCACCATTGTCATATCTGAGGACATTGAGTTTCCTCCTAGACTGGTTTTCAACCAAGGAACCAAAGACTTTGAAGAGGGAAAAAACTTCAGACTTACGCTTTAGGAAGTGAACCCAACAATACCTGGAAAAGTCATCTATGAAGGTTGTTGGGTGTTATAATGTCTAAATTAATCCACCTATTCTTTAATTATCAACTGGGGTTGGTAAACTTTGAGTTGACACAAAATATATGCAAAGGCAGAGGGGTCTTTATAGTGTCGTGGAAATATTTTAACAAACAAAAGATTGAAATATATTTCAAAATGAAAAACCGAGTCAAACTCCTAAATATAAAATTATTAAAGTAATTAAACTGAGACAGAATAATAAACTAAACAATTGATAATAAACCTTAAACTGAAATACAATCAACAATTAACTATTCAAATGGAAAACTAGGTTACAAGGAAGACTTGACTTATAAGCAACTAGAAAACTTAATAAGAAAATCAAGTAGAAAACTTAATAAAAGAAACTTGATCAAAGAAGCAAGTAGAAAACTTAATAAAATAAATATCTTAGGTTTTTCCCTACAAGTTCTTTCAACAATAACACAACATAAATGAGACAACCTAAATAGATACTAAGGAAAACACATGTAACACTAAATATCACATACAAACAAATAAATAAATCTAAAAAGCATAAACACAAAACAATATGACACTAAAATAAAATCAGCAATAATATTCAAGAAACGAAACAACTTAACAATAAGGAAATAATAAAACTTCAATAAATAACCTAAAAGAATTAGATTTTAACTTTACCGTTAAATAAAACTAACAGGTAAATATTACAGTCAAAACATAATTCAAACATTAACAAAACAAAATTAAAAAAAATTTCAAAATACATATAAAACACTAAAGACATAACTAAGGGCTGAATGACAGACTGAACTGTGGGTCTGAAGGGGTGGCTGAATAACAGACTGAACAGGTTGTCTGAATGATAGTCTGCATAGTTAAAATGGTAAAAACTAACCTAAATGAGATCATCTTCAGATGAAGTCATGCAGATGTAATTTTAATGCATAAAGAAACAAATAAACCTACTTATTAAGCAGATCTAATCAGTAAGATAAACTTAAACAAATTCATAAAGATAAGCATAAAGAAACTATTGCATGTTAATAATCTGGAATGTGAATTACATAAACTGGTAATTAAAGTAGAAATGAAATAGACAGAACTAAACCTACTTGATTTGACAAACATCAATCTATTTTATCTAACTTACAAATAAAATGGCTGAAAGCAAACTATGTGCGTAGTATAATTATCTAGTTTAGAAATAGAATTACATTACAGAAATAAAATAGACTGTGAATTAAACTAGCGACAACAAGGAAAAATAAAAGAAAGAAACAAGAAAGAAACCTCTGGTTGATGAGGGACCCTATCAGCAATCAGGGGTGATGCCTGGATAACTTCTACTCAAACACAATCTTCAACAACAACACATACAACTCTTTATTTAGATGGTGGAATAGAAATACAATGTTCAAGAGTAAATCACAGCAAGAACTCTTCTCTCCTAACTCTACTAATTGACTAAATTTTTCTAGCTAACTCAACTCTCTCATAGAGGCTTCTTTCTATAATAATTTATAGGGATGAGCAAGTCAACCCTTTAGAGGTCGACTGGTTTCTAAATTTATTCTATCTTAAAGGAATTTAACTAATCACAAGCCAATGTGCAGGCATCTTCCTTCTTCAGCGTGAACAGTCTTCAGAGGTGGTGCATAGGCTTCTCTTCAGCATGAATGATATTCAAAGGTGGTGCATAGAATCCTTCATGAGCACAGCAAGTGACTAATGGTGAATAGAGGAGAGTGTAGTGGAAAATATTCTAGAGCGTGGGTTGAATGCATCAATCCATCAGGTGGATGGTTTATGTGCTGGCGAGAAAAGGAGAATGCAGGCTGGAAAATATTCTAGAACACAACTTCATCACTCCGACGCATGGATAACAGTTCGTTTGCAACTATTTCACATTTTAAATGCCCCAAATTAATTCTCAGTAGCATGCAATATGATATGTTATATGGAAGGAGAGATAAACAGGAGGCTAGGCTATGAGCCAGATACGTTGGGCATCAATCTAGGGAAAATGGAGTGTCTGTCTACTATTATGCTTTAGGATTGGAGTCTACAACAACACATTTCAACATGTGGCAAATCACTAGCGAGTTTCATGCAACGGGATGGATGACGAGCTAGACATGGAGCTAGACATGCTGTGCGAAGGGTAGGCTGAATGTGTTATGTTTATTAATTTATCCCAAAAAGATTATAAAATATACAAACAATAATATAAATCAGTTAACACATCAAATTCAATTTAATAATGTCATTTTTAATTAATAAAACCATAAAAAATGATAAATAAAAAGATTTCATATAAACCTTAAATACACTCATACTTGAGGCTGAATAATGATCCGTGTGTCATAAAATATACAAAATATAATAAAATATGTATTTAAATGAATAATTTAACTACAAAAAATGATAACAAATCTGGGATCAACAAAGGTGAGTGCATATTTTCCTTGACTCATGGACATATGAGGGAATGGACCAGAAATGTCACTGTAGATCAACTCAAGAGGTGCATAGGTTCTCTCATGACTAGCTCTCTCATACTTGTACTCTGGGTGTTTTCCAAGGATGCAACCTTGATAGAATCCCTTAGAAAACCTGATCTTTGGTAACCCTATGACCATTTCTTTTTCACTCAAATAAGAAAGATACTTGTAGTTAAGATGGAAAAATATTTCATGCCAAATATTGCTTGCTTCATTAGCATGAGTAAGAAGAGCAAAGGGGTTTGAGTAGGGTAGAAAATGGGAAAAATTTTATACCTTTGAAGTGTGATCAACAACACCTTTTGCTATGACTTTACCATTTGAACTATCAGTGATTTTGACTTCATTGGGGGAGAAGATTACTTTATTTGGACACCCAATGTGAGTCATCTGATACATTGAAAAGATATTAGAGGCGAGACCTGGAACATACAACACATTATTGAAATTACCATGGTCAAGATCAATCCCACCATTTCCCATACGTTCAGTCAAAGAGTTATCTACTGAAACTATTGGTGGACCTTTCGACATGTCAATAGAGGAAAAGATATCCCTTGTCAAAACCATATCTCTAGAATCTCCAGAATCAATGATGAAGCTAGTTGAGCTTGAGGTACCAACAACCAAGGCATGTACTCTCTCCTTGTATTCTGAATTTGATCCCCCTTCCCTCTTCCTTGAGAAATTAGTAAGGGAGATGTTGTTAGTCTCCAGGAGTTGGGTCAACATGTCAATTTTATTTTTCATACAAGATCTCTAAGGATGATAGCCCTTAATATAGTATGTGTACCTGCTCATTTCATCTTTGTTATTCTTCTTCTTGGGGTTCTTCTTGGAGCCTGAGAAATCCTCTTGATACTTTTCCTTGTCTCTCTTTTTCTTAGGTTGATTATTATCTTTTTTCTTTCTTTTTGAATCCACCTTCAAATCTCCAGAAATCAAACCTTGATCTTTGGAAGGTTTGATGGTGCCCATCATCACCAATTTATCTTACTCCTGAGTGAGGGATTCCAAGAACTCAACAAGCTTAGGCATCTTACAGGTTTGAGCTGTCAATTTAGTGGCATAGAAGGTCGAAACAAACACTGAATAGTCAGGACCAATATGTTTGTTGGGCCCAGAAATGGCCCTTTTGACTATCCTTATTCAATCCTTTTCTCCCTATCCTACCCCATTGAGCATGCCAATTAAATGTTTTATCCTCACTCTTCTCTGCAATCCACCACAGTATGATTGGTTATTGTCTTATTTTATTAATACTTATGATTATGGTAATTAAGGATTTATATCTCTCAATCTGCTAACATATGGTGGTTTATAAAGGTATTTTGAGATATATAGACTACAGGAAGATCAGACTGAACATGCTACGGAAAGGATGGGTATTCATCGCTCAAGTTGATCACCAACCATCCTACCATTGCCCAAAGAATACGGTCCCAGTATATTATTCCTGGCAAAGCTGTATAAAGATAGCTGCAGCAGAATGCGACAGATTTGGAGGTTAATAGCGTCGCAAGGATTTTTCCCTGCTACAGGGGTAGGAATGGCTCCCTTATGCCTATAGGGCACAAGGGTAGGTTCCTTCTAATGGTGAAAATGCAGAAAAACAAAACAGAAATAATAGAAGGAAAACAACAAACCAACACTAAGGCTAAGAACAGAAAACTAAAGCTAAACTAAACTATAAGCTAAGAACATAATAGAAAGAAGGAGATGAAGCACTGGTGAACCCCTCTGTAGAAAATGGGTTAGGGTTCCACCTCCTTAAAACCTACAAATAAACCTAAGCTACAATGGAAAACCTGCAAAACAATGTTAATAACAAAACCTGCAAATGCAGATAAAGGTTAGAAAGCAAAGCATATTAAGAAGCAAAGAAATAAACATAAGATCACAAATATACCTTCTCTGGTGGGAATTGGCCACCATTCCCTAGCTCATGGGAGCACCTCTCTTGGTTTGGGAGCAATGGCTCAAAGGGGAATGGAAATGAAGGAGAGGGAGTGTGGGTGGCATGAGAGGCAAAGGTCTCAAAGCATCTATGGGCAACATAACAATAGGCAATGGGAGAAGTGTTTTGAGAGTGACCCCCCACCCTCCTTTTATAGCTTTTCCAAGGGGTTTTAGGGTTTTAAGCCCTTGGTCAGGGATTTAGCCCCTTTTTTGGGCTTTTATCCCCTTCTTCCCTAACTTTACCCCTTTTAGGGTTTTAGCCCCTTTTTTAGGGCTTTAGCTCCTAGGAGGCTATTTTGGGCTCTTTTTTGTGGTTTTGAGCCTTTTTTCTTCATCCTTAGGCTATTTTGGAGGTGTGGGGGTCTAATGGAAGGTCTAATGGAGTGATATGAGAGTTGTGAGATGGTGTCCTTGGGTGGTGTAGGACATTGAGAGCTAAGTGGGGATTTTTGGGTTAACAGATTGCCCTCTAATGTGTGAGGGTAGGATCTCAACGTATGGCCAATAGACATCATAGGATTTGCTGTGTAGAGGTGGCACTTCCGAGGCTGGGGTCTGGTGGATTTTGGTTTTTGCATTAATTTGGTTCCCGTCACTGGGTGAGATACGATAAATGTGTGACATGTATATGGATGAGGCGGGCATCCCCATGCTCGTGACAATGTCAAAAGAATAATTTGATCTATGCTGTAAAATACAAGAGCCGATCATATACAATTATGTTACAATAATGGTTTCCTCCATGTGAGGATGAATACAATACTGATCTGGTACATTGGACCCATGGCATTCTCATGGAATTTTATATCTTCATGACTGACAAACTGATGGATATGGTTCATAGCTATGTTGACTCACTAATTGAGAGTCAGAGTCTTTGTGGTACAAGCATGCTACATCAATCATAAAGGTATATCGAAGCATTGTTGGGGCTTCAGATCACTGTCTCCAACGCAACCCAGAAATCACAAGGGACATAACCTGTTTAGATCCCTCGAGTGGACTCACCAATGTGCTAGATTTAGGTGAAATCCAGGGTCTTCGACCAAATACTGTGTGGAACAAACCTTGCACGAATCTCAACGGTGCGATGATGGAGTTGAAGTCGAGCATGTGAGAAACAACCATCCCGGGAGGCACTAAGGACTCCTATCAAGTGGTCCAAGGAACTCATCAATGATGTCAATGAAACCAAGGTACAAGGAACTCTGGGTCTATCCTCTGGAATATGTGTGTTGGCGTCAACAGAGGGAGGCCTACCCCTAGCCAAGGAAATAATGTTTCCTTGACTAGGGGCACGAGGGAGAAAACCAAAAGGTGTGAAGCAATCTTCGGACTGAATCGCTGAATGGGGAGGGGAGGGGGAGGGAAAGAACTGAATAGGGGTAGGGGGAGTGTGGGAGACTCAAACTTCCTTTGTTCAGAGTATGATGGAAGGGTAGACCAGGCAGCAAATGAAACCAACTTAAGGGAATGGGATCATAGCTGTAATACCCGAAATGTCGCTGCAGATGGGAAATAATTGGAGGAGGTGGACACTTTGATACTGATGGAATCCGAGGAAGACACATTGCAGAGTACTTTGAACAAAGGAGACCCAATGTGGGGATGTTGCTAAACTATTTTCTGTCGGGTGGTGTCTAAGGACACCATTGTGGTACGATCTCGTGCATTTTTGGCAAGACCGAGAAAGTAAATGCTCGATGGTGCTTTCAATTTTAGAGAGTCTGAAAGCACAAAGAAGACTCTAGTGGGGGCTCTTTTTCATTGGTAATCTCCTATGCCCAAAAAAGGATAAAAGTATACATAGGAGATCTAGCCCATCCTGGAGGGGATGAGAGACTTCTTTACTGTTGGTAGTCCAATTAGGCAAGAAAACATTAAACCTATATGGGCTAGATGGTCATTCAAATACTTTTATGAGCATGAAAGAAACCAAGTTTGCTCGGCAATATTTTCTTATTGAGACGGCTGGAAAATAGCTTAACAACAACCGGTGGTGATCTTTTTTGTAAAGTGCGGCCCCTCTACACGAGAAAGCATAAAAGTATGCAGAGGTGAATGGTCTTGGCTTGAGTGTGACAAGGAGGTCCTTTTCAATTGATGGTCTACATGGTCCAGAAAAGGAGGTAAATGAGATGATGTAGATGCCCTTTCCTATACTTTAGCGAGCGGGAAAGGAAGCAGCTGTGCTCGACAATCTTTTCATTGTTTTAAGGAGTCAAAAAAGAGCTTAAATGAAACTCCAATGTGGTCAACCGATGGTGGCACATGTGGTGCCCCATGTCAGGACGGTGGACAGAGGTCCAAAGGTCATCCATGCAGTATGGATGGAGTAGAAGGCTCTCAAACATACCAATACATGCGTGGGATAGATCACGGAAGAGGCCTACAAGTCGGTGCAGCAAAGGTATGCAAACCGAGGTGGCTCTCAGATATAGGTCAGGAGAGCATGTGTGTGTGTTGTGGTGGATGAAATTGACCACATGCGCTGTGAGTACAAGTTCGGAGGCATTTATATGCCAAATATGTGTAAGAAAAATAATTTTTTTTATGGACAGTGGTCCAGAGGTCCGTGTAAGGTGCGGTGAATGGAAAAGACAACTATGTGTTAAAAATGAAAAATAAAAGCTAAAATTACAATCCTTAATGGGTGATGCAAGTACAAGTCCATAGACCCTCGCATCGTCATGTCATGGCTCATAAATCAAGGTGACTTGTGGGAAATGGTCCTGAAATTGACTTTTTAAACATGAGACGGTGATCTCATTTGGGCACGGAGGTGTGAGAGGTGTCTCGAATTTATTTTGGGGGAATTTGGACTAGCAGCTGATGGTGCTACCTCTGATTTTTGCTGAAAAATTTTGAAAAACAAGAAAAAGAAAAAGAAGAAACTCATTGGTGATGTTAAGCATAAAATCTTGAGGTAGAGCCCATTGCGGGGGTTCTCCAAGAGTTGTCCATCAAAGTCGGCGAAGAGGTGTGCCCCCTTCCCAAGATGAAGGTCATTGGTAAGGCAGGGTGACGGAATCTGGTCTTTTATGGGAAGAACCAATTCCACAATATGGTTTAAATAGAATGGGGTAAAACTAAAGGCGGTCTTACATATATCTCTGTCATCGCGTAAGTGGTGTTGGGATAGATCAGGTGGATCTTCCATAGCTGATGAGATGGAAGGGAAACTGGTGCTAGAGAGCATGTAAATGGTATTGGTTGTGGCTTTTGTTTCCTTGGCCCCAGTCTCTGTTGGAGGAAGAGGGGCAGGCTTGGAGATGGGAGGAGTTTTAGATGGACCTGGAGGTAGGTGCAACATCATCTCAATTGGCTGGACATGAGTGAACACATCCTGGGGCCTTAGAGGTAGGGTGGGTGGTTCAAGGTACCACACAGGATCTCCCAGTGTGACATCCTATAGATTGTGGGTTTCCAAGACAGACTTACTCACGATCCGAGATGGTGGGAAAATGAAAAGGAAAAGGATCATGTTGAGTGGGAATGAACCCTAATGTTTCCCTAGAAACTGAGGTTGCAGTTGTGACTAGGGAAAGAATGGAAAATACAGGTTTGATGAACCATCAGTAATGGTGGAGAAAAGCAGGTCAGTTGAACTAGACATCATGTAAATGGACATGGTGTCTGAAGAAGGAGGTGGGGGATGGACTTCTTCGATCAGAGTGATCTCAAACTCAAGGGGATGGTGATGGAGATCAGCAAGAGCCATTTGAAATTTGGGCAATTCTTGGCAATGGTGGGAGTAATGCCCATACAAGTAGCAAAGGGTACAAGCATGGTTTGTCCTCAATTCCTTGTTCCTGACTACTAGCGTGGTTGGGAGTTCAACCATGGGGATGTTTTCATTTGTATCCATGGCATCCAGATGTGCATGGATCACTAGAATTTCAAGGCAATTCTGAGTTGGATGGCCCTGTTGTTCACAGAAGGCACAAGGTGGGACTTATCATGGTTCTATGGTGGATTTAGTATTCTTTCCCCTAGCCCTTTTGGGTTGGGATCGTGCAGGTGCGGGTGCAGTGGTTGGCTTGTGCGAATCGGGTAGAGGATGAGACTCCACAGCGATAGGTTGGACCGGGGTTAAACCAAGCTGGGGCATTGTTGGTTGAGCTGGTGGATCAAGATACCAAACTGGGATGCCCAACCTAAAGTTGGGTAGGCTTAAGGTGGCCATGACCGGCTTGCTCATGACACTAGGTGGGGGAGAGAGGAAGGGAATCATATGGACTGGAGATGAGCCCAGATAACTCCCTGTTGGTTGCATGTGGGGGTGAGGTTGTGGTTGTGGCTATGCATAATGCTGCTGATGTGGGTGACGTTGCGGCTGTTGTTGGTGTTGCGGCTGCGGATGATGTTGTGGTTGGGGTTGGGGTTGCGGCTGTAGTTGTTGTTTGGGTGCAGCGGTGCTAGATGATACCATGCAAAAGTCCGCTGTTTGATTTTGTGTCAGTGGTGGTGACACCAACAGGAAAGGAGTCGTCATGGTGGGATCGATAAACAACATAGGGACCACATTCAATGGTGGGGAGGATGGTGTGTTTTCAACCATAGTGTTGGTTGCAGGGATGACGTTAGCATGTGTGGTCGCCACTTGTGGCTCGATGGCGGTGATGGTAGGGATAACATTGGCAGTCATTGTTAACCCTTGCGGATGATGATAGGTGAGGTCGTAAACCATCACAATCTTCCCTTCGTCGGGGAACATCATGAGACGGAAGACAGTTGACGCGATGGCTTGCATGGTGTACATGTAACTCCTCTAGAGGAGGAGGTTGTAGTCCAATTGAGCATTGATGACTTCAATGTCAATTAGGAATATCTTCCTGGATAACGTGATGGGGACATGAGGGAGGATTCCTTGGGCTTTAGTGGGATGTCCATCATAAGCCCACAGAGTCATGTAGGACAGTTGTAGAATTGGTGATCCAAGCTTCTACCAAACCAAGGTAGACATGACGCATGTGGATGCCCCCTCATCCACTATGCATCGGTGCACAACCAAATTCTAGATGGACACTGGGATTTGAAAGGAAATAGTGGAGGGCATATGCAGTTCCCTGTTCTCCGTGTCAAAGGTGATCAATTTGGATTCGAAGGGGTCTACTACTCCTAGACTGGCTAGTAAGGATTTCCGCTACATTGGGAATGTTTTAAATACCTCAAGAGAGGACATGGCGGTTGGCATTTGTTCCAAATCATCCACAATGCTATAGCTAACTACAGCTCTAGCTGTGGCATTATTGGCAACTCTACGTATGGGGTGGCATGGGAACAGGGGTAACTGAAGAGGCAGGTTGACTATCTTAGACATGGATGCTGCTGATGATTTATCAGGTTCGGTGGTGGACCGTACTGAGTCCATCTGGTTTGCAAGTTGACCTCCTCAGTCATCATGGCTAGTAGGTGATGTACACCTATTTCGGCCGTGGGAGGTGCCCTCGAGGCATTGGAGTTGGGTTGGGGAGGGAGTGTGGTTTCCACCCATCCTTGGATTGGTAGTGGGTTTTGAAGCACCATATGGGGAGGTCCTTGTGGTGCCTAGTTGGGTTGGGATTGATTGGTAGCATTAGCAGCTTGTTGGGACTCATCTTGAATGGCCTGCTTAGTGCAAGCCACGAGGGGACACTCAAATGTGTAATTCCCATAGACATCACAGACTGTACATGGTTGGTTTGTCCACAATAGGGCATTGCATCTTGGTGGATTTTGTTGTGGGGGGTTTTGGGCTGGTCATTTTGTCGTAGCATTGTTGGGAGGTTTCGGTTGTTGACCGCCTCCCTGTGGTTGGTTATTGCCTTGGTTGCGGGGATGGTTGTTTCTAGCTTGTCGTTGTTGATTGTTGGGGGCAGGCTGGTTGGGATGGTTTTGATGTGTGAACACTTGTCCCAACGGAGCGAGTGGAGTGGGGGTGAGGCCTTGCACAGGTTGTAATACTGGTGCATAGTATATTTGTGGGGGTAGTGGTGCCACAAATGTGGGCATTTTCCCCACATACTGCTATGTTGGCCATGCCATGGCATGACCCTACTACAATGGTGCAAGTTTTTCATTAGGCATTGTTGCTACGAACTGGGACATCATTCTAGCATAGTTCGGACCTCGGTTTTGGTAAGCAACATTAGCAGTGTTGCTTGGTTGTGGTGTAAAGGTAGGTGGTGTGGGTCGAAGCTGTGGCTGTTCGGAGACCGATCCTATGATGCCATCAGTAGCATGGGATGCCCCCGGTGCATCACGGTAGGAGGTACTTGGACGGGGAGTGTCTGGAATGACGGTATACAAGTATCCAGACTGGGCATAGATGAGGTCAAATTGTTGGGCCTTTAGTATGCCCTCTTCTTTAGATTGGGGATGTTTAGATGCGACATCCTTTGCAATGGCTGGGAGCAAAGTATTAAGGAACCAATCAAAGAAGATCCTATCATCTAGTTGGAATTCGCATAAGCTACGATGTCGCTGCCACTCATGGATATGGTCAGTTATGTGAGTGGTAGTGCTTTGACGGCAGGATAGCAGGATCTCCACCCCCTTGTCATATATGACAGGGAGTTGGAAATACTATAGGAACATGAAGGCTAGGGAGTTGAACTCGGGGTACTTGGCTTGTGGCAGCTCAATGTACCATTTGGCCGCGGCACCTGTAAGGGTGCGTTGGAATAGCCTCAACCTGACGGAGTCATCTACGATGTTATTGGATGAGAACCATAGATGGAATGTCATTATGTGGTTTTGGGGACATTCCCCGACTTTGAATTCAAACTTGGGGATGTCTGATGGAAGCTTAGTTGGCATAGGTGGCCAAAACGCTTGGTGGCAGATGGGTTTGTTTGTTAATCTAGCCAATTCAAGCAAGTTGAGATGAGCCATGAAGAGCAAATTTTACCCCAAATTAATGTGGGATGGGGCTGCGATGGTGGTGGGTTTTGCAGGTGCATAGTGCATCTACACAGTTGTGGGTGCTTGCAGTGGCACCATTGTGGATGGGATAGTTCCCCCAAGCATTGTTGGTGGGATAGTATGAGTGGTGGGGACACTACCCCCATGTATGACAGTAGGGGCAATGTAAGTGGATGGTCAACTACCCCCTTGTGTAGCAGGAGGGACAGTGTGTGTGGAGGGGCCACTGCCCCCATGTGTTGCAAGTGGGCTAGCTTGGCTGGTTACTATGGGTGGTCATAGCTGACTGATGATAGTCTACATGACTGTGCTTGGGCCACTTGCCAAGTTGTGGGTGAAAGGTTGTGATGTGGACATGGGTCCACTTGCTAAGGTTAGGCCAAAAAATGGATCTGGATTTGCACTAGCCAAGGGGCTTGATGGTGTGGTATGGAGGTCTAGTTCAGACTGATATGGGTCTAAATCAGAATCAGAGGCTGTGTGGCCCTCTGATGGTGTGGGAGATCACTGAGAGTGGCTTTGACGGTGTCGATTGAGTGTTCCAAATGGTGGTACTTTGCCTCTTAGGCGTGAGGAATATGGTGGAGGACCAATTGTGTTATATTTATGTCTGAAACTTGGTGGGAATGATGTTTGGATCCTGGTTTCAGTGGCTTCCTATTAGCTGAAGGTGGTCTCTAGGCCACCAATACTACCAGAAGACAACACTTGGATCGTTCCTCACAGGTGTCTCTACTCAATCAAAAGGGGTCGTTGCCTGTTTCGCTTGGCAATTCCTCTCAATGGCCAGCTTCTTTGGGGTTCCTTTGGTACTCCTCACAATGAGTTTCTAGGCAAATCCCAAGTACTTCCCACAGTTGAAGCAGTCAGGGACTTATGTCCTCAAATACTGCAAAGTTGTTTTGCTTAGTGTAAATTAGTAATTTTTAAGGCTTACTCAGCGTCGTGAACTGAGTTGGGTTAATTATTTGGTATGGTGCAGTTGTTTTCTTGTTTTTTTAGTATTTGGTTTCTGCAATATGGTTTATGAATTCATCATGGTAGATTTCATATCATTGCGGTTGTGTATGCAAGCATAAACAGAAATCGTAAACAAGTACAGTGATTAACCCTGAATGTTTGTTGGCCTAACTAGATGTCTACCTCACAGTGATATTCCTCTTCAACCAAGAGAAGGTGCTAGGATCCCAACACAATGGGTCTAAGCCCATTCGTAGATCCTCAGGTCACCTCCTGGATGCTAGGTTGGTTGACAGGGAGGACGCTTAGCGTCATGAGAAGCCCTCCTTCTCTACCCCCTCTACCTTCCAGGTCACCCTGTTTTAGTGGTTTGGAACAATATCATGGAGTGCCTAGATCTATATGAGCTTTCCCTTCGTTGTATCCCAGAATACCTCAGAGGGTGATGACTGGGTAGAGGAGGAAGGGGGAAGAAATATGGTTACTTTTAAGTTGTTTTTAGTTAGACTAGGTTCATTTTATTAAGCCATAATGGTTTACTTAACATTTACACATTGTTCATGAAATAATTTACACAAAATAAAAGCAGAAACTGAAAATGACCTACAATGGTGGACAGATTCGGCTGGGCCACACTAACAGTCCTCTGAAACTGAAAATTACTGACTATTAATCTTAAATTAAAGTTCTGTTTGACAGGCCACACATTTCTGACCAAAGCTAGCGAGGGGGCTATGATATTTTTTTCAGAAATGAGTGAGGGGGTCACACATAATGCAGAAACAGCTACAACCTGAGTTTTTGGGATGAAGTCACACTTATCGGGGGATTAAGTGCACCCTGGGTGCACTTGTTTTCCCATTAACTATGCCTCAGTCTCACCTTTTCCCCTGATATGAGCGCCCTGCTCTGGAATGGGGTTTTTTGGTGAGACAGAGTCAAATATGGCCGATAGTAACTGGTATTGGGGTCAATATTACTCGGTTCTACCTAGCAGAGGCTTCAGCAGTAACTAAAATAGGAAATAAACAGGATTTAAGACAGATTTAACATCAAATTTCTAAAAAACTAGGGAAAATTTTTTTAAAAACTTGAAAATAAAATTTTTGGCCCAGGGATCTTGTGGAATTGACCTGGTATGGTCCCCAATTCTATAGCAAGGATTTCTCCCTACTACAGGGGTAGGAATGGCTCCCTTATTCCTATAGAGCACAAGGGTAGGTTCCTGATAATGGTGAAAATGCAGAAAAACGAAACGGAAATAACAGAAGCAGAACAGCAAACCAACACTAAGGCTAAGAATAGAAAACTAAAGCTAAACTAAAATATAAGCTAAGAACAGAACAAAAAGAAGGAGACAAAGCACTGGTGAACCCCTCTATAGAAAATGGGTTAGGGTTCCACCTCCTTAAAACCTGCAAATAAACCTAAGCTATAATGGAAAACCTACAAAACAATGTTAATAACAAAACCTGCAAATGGAGATAAGGGTTAGAAAGCAATGCATATTAAGAAGCAAAGAAATAAACATAAAATCACAAATATACCTTCTCTTGTGGGAATGGGCCACCATCCCCTAGCTTATGGGAGCACCTCTCTTGGTTTGGGAGAAGTATTTTGAGAGTGACCCCCCACCCTCCTTTTATAGCTTTTCCAAGGGGTTTTAGGGTTTTAAGCCCTTGGTTAGGGCTTTAGCCCCTTTCGCTCTAACTTTAGCCTCTTTTAAGGTTTTAGTCCCTTTTTGAGTGCTTTAGCTCCTAGGGGGCTATTTTGGGCTCTTTTTTGGGGTTTTTAGCCCCTTTTCTTCATCCTTAGGCTATTTTGGTGGTGTGGGGGTCTAATGGAAGGTCTAATGGAGTGATATGAGAGTTGTGAGATGGTGTCCTTGGGTGGTGTAGGACATTGAGAGCTAAGTTGGGGATTTTTGGGTTAACAAACAGTGCGCTGCTACTCATGTATAGCTGTGATATGAAGATATCATTATTCCTGGGTCAATTAACAGTTTCCCTATATTTCCTATCTTTCATCCCGCCACGGTTGTAACAATTGTTGTAGTTTAGGGCACCTGAAGATCAGAGATCTTCATAGCTACCCAATAATAGGGATATAATGTTATCATTTACATTGTATAAATATGGAGAACTGTTCTAAGCCAAGGTTTGAACCCATAACCAATTCATTGTATTAGCTGTGACTGAGAATTGTGTAATCGATTTGCCTCTTTAATAAAAGGAGTTACTTCATATCTAAGGGTTTTAACATGTGTTCATCCAGCATCTTTGTGTGAAGGCTGGGCCCGCCTTCCCATAGGGATTGCTGAGTTAGATTAGGCATTTTAATTATTCTATCATGTGATGTTATGTTTAATTTGATTTCTTCATAGGAAGCTGTGACAGTTGTGGATTGACAGCATGTTATTCATGGCATCTCTTGGAAAGTTGTAGTGGCATGGTAAAATAGTTGACTGTGTAGGTAATTATTTCTTATGCAATTGTGTGGTAGTTGAACAGCCCTATCCATCCCCAAATCCCTTAATTATTGTTTCCATAGATTCTTGCAAGTTGTTCCTTCTTTTTCATAATCACAGAACTTTATTCTTGTACTTTGAATTCCTAGATTAGTTGAACTGAATTTCTGTACCTTGAATTTCTAGAAAGATATAATTCCAATTTCTCTCTTTTGAACTTCTAGAGTAATCATATCAAGATAGTTGGGTGAATCATTAGATGGATTGATAAACAGGATTTCATTTTCTACAAAATTAATTTAGATATAAATTCATGAAGCTTTCAATTTCCAGATCAAGAATAGCATAAGGTAATTGTGACTGTATCTTTTAGAAGGTAAACTAGATTAAGTGGATTCTTGGGATGAGCATAGCTGAACAGAGAACAGGATTGTTTATTTATAGTAATTTAGTGTTTAATCATATACAGTGCATCTTATCCTTGAAATACAAGACTTCCCTGGGTTGACAATAAATATTGCACACTCTGTATGTTAGCTGTAATTCACTTGAATATTGGGTGCCCAACATTTTGGCATCGGTGCCAGGGAGGATAAGTATTAAACACCATTATAGTTGCATTCTTTAATTGTTTCTCTTTAGTCTTCTTTAGTTTTTCTGCTTAAATGATTTGGGTTGCATGAATACAATAAAGGTAAAGCGTGATCATCTTACAACTCCCAAAACCCCACAAAATACTAACAATGCAGGTGGTCAAGGTCCACAATTGGGTAGAAGAACATTCATTGACGATCTAGTTGATAGAAATGATTCTTCTACCAGGGATCGCTGTTAGGAAACACCTATCAAAATAATCCCTGTCAATCCTGGGGTGCTAGTGTCAGGAGCCACAATGGAGAACACATGAGCAGTTGCAACACCCTCAAATACTCCTGCAGAGGGAGGCAAAGTTAGTACTGTGGGATCTAGTGATCGAAGTCCAGTCTATCACGTTAACAGAAAGGTTGTGACCGAAGAGGAGTGGAAACAGTTCCATCAAAAATTTCTTGATCAGTGGAAGGACAAGGAGAAGGACAAAGAGAAGGATGAAGAGGAGAACAAAGAGGAGGAAATAGAAGAAGAAATGAGTAACATACATGAATTTGATGAGGAAGAGGCAATGGGAGAAAACCTTCCTGAAGGGACGGTGGTGACACTTCAATTCCCAATTCAACAACCAAAAGGAACAGCTCCTATGAAAAATATATCACCATCGGTGTTGCCCCGCTTTCATGGAAAAGTAGCAGAGGATGCATATGATTTTCTTTTTGAGTTTGATATCCTCTATCCTAGCTATGACTACATCACTGATGCACAAAAGCTTAAGCTCTTCCTTGCCACTCTGAAGGAAAATGCATTACACTGGTTCATGAGCCTAGGAGGTGAAACTGTTACTAATTGGGACAAGATGAAACAAGTGTTCCTAGAGAAATATCAGGAATATTGCAACACTAAGGACAAGAGAGAAGAATTGTTTAAAATGGTGTAGAAGGAGGATGAAAGTCTAGAAGATTTTGTAGAGAGGCTTTTATACAATGTGCAAAGAGCTGAACATACGAACATGGGATTAGATGTGCTCAAGATAATCCTGCTTCGCAGGATTAGTGATGATTGCCTAGATATGTTAAACTTGTTAGGAAAGGGGGATATCTCCAAGGATTCTTTCAAGAAAATTATGGAATTATGTAAAAGGTACTTCATGGGATCCTCCAGGAATAATAGGTGGGACAAATGGGATAAGCTAGAACATGATGTCTTCGACAGAACTCAAAATTCATAAAATGGAGGATCCACCTGTGTAGAGATAGGAAACCTCCTTGAAAATTTCAAAACATAAATGATGAGCTCTATCTCCTCGGAAATCGATGTCCTGAGGACAAATCAAAAATAGGTAGTAGAGGATCTCACACTAGGTGTGTTCTGTCCTCGATGTAGAAAGAACCACCCTCTGAAGGAGTGCCTGCTTGACAAGGTAAAAGTGTGTTAGTTGTGAGAGCTGAACCATGACACAAAAGAATTCCCATCACTTCCCCAAGTGAAGGCTCTTATGTAGGATTCAACTCTAAAGGTGGAACCAGCCTACTTCATTGCACAAAAGAAGCCCTAGAAGCCTCGAAACCAAGGTATGACTCTAGACTCATTTCCATTTTTGAATAAAATGAATAATTGGAATAATATGCAGAACATGAATACATAAATTCCTTCATCTTATTCTCAATGGAACTCCTTTCAACCTTCTATGCACAATTCTAACTCCTGGAATCCCTGGGTTCAGCCACCACACCAACCAACTTCTTGGTCTCCTGGATGGAGGAATTTCCATCCAGGGAATAAGTTTCCTCAACAATATCCTCATCAACATCAACCATACCCTCCTCAATATCTTCAATATCCTCCATATCCTCATCAGCAGTCGTAACTGCAGTTGCAGAACAATGTTGCCTCTAATATACCGATACGACCCCAACTGCCTGCTCAACCTAATCCTAACCCCAAAAAAAAAGCAGTCCATCAATTTGAGACTGTCAACATGCCTTCCTACTCCCTTTTTCCTGTGCCTTGTAACGATATTCGCTTACTATCAAGAAAAATAGTAGAGTTTGTAATCATTGAAGATGTTCCATCCCTTGTACATGAATAAGGGGTGAATCCACATCATCTATATAATACAACCCCCATAATTGAAGATGTTGAACATCCCACTAATGGGTCGGCTGAAACACAGAATGATATACCTAGTGATACACATCCTACCCAGCTGATTAGTAAACCACCGTATCCCGAGAGATTAATGCTACCAAGGGTAGGGGGACAACCTTAGTTTAACCTCTTGGGAGAGTTAAAGAATCTTTATGTTAAAATTCCCCTCCTTCAAGCTCTTCAAGACATACATATCTAGAAATGTTCAGGATCTGTGCATAAAGAAACTAGGAAGGAAACCCATAGATCCTCCCACTCTTCATGTCATAGGGAAATGATCTACATTAATAACGGGAAAAACCCTTTTGTCCAAATATGACAATTCTGGGAATCCCACTGTCACTATACATATTGGGAATACATAGATACCCAACATAAAGGTAGATTTAGGAGCAGCGATTAATGTCATGACAATTGAAACTGTAAGAAAACTTAGGCTCACTAATCTTAGGCCAACCCCCACAGTTTTAGAACTGGCAGATAGTTCCATCATTAAACCAGAGGGAATTTTGGATGATATTGTCATCTTAGTTGATTCTTGGGAGTATCCTATTGACTTCTTGGTTTTACAACCTAAGCCGCAGCTAAGAGGACACCCACAGATCCTTGGAAGGCCTTGGTTAGCCACAGCTAATGCTTGAATCAGTTGTCGATCTGGGTCTATGACCATATCAGATGGCATCGAGACAAAGAAACTCACTCTCTATCCTCAAGCTTGGCTAAGCCTAGAAGCTGAAACTTCCTTATGGATGGAGCCAGAGGAAGAAGAGGGCGTTCAACAATTATTAACTATAGGGAAGGATTTAACTTTTAAGGATGAAACTGAAGATGATGCCATTAATAATTTCGTTAGTGAAACCACTTCAGTCAATAAAGAAGTTAATCAAATCCTGAACATTACTCTAGGTGAGGAAGAACAAGAAAATCCCATAGAAGAAGCACTAGTCAGTGACACACATATAATCCCAATATTGAAAAAGTAAAAAGGTATTCCCATCGAGGTAGAGTCTGGAAAAACCCTGAATATTATCCCCAACCTCTCCTTAGATGAAGAGAAGTGCCTGATCAGTCTCTTAAAAGAACATAAGGAGGCATTTTCCTGGGAGTATACAGACATGAGGGGTATTCCCTCTAACCTGTGCACCCATCATATTTATATTAAAAGTGACTCCCGACCTATGTACCAGCCTCCACAATGAATGAACCCCAATATTAGGGACATAGTGAAGGAAGAAATTCAGAAACTCTTGGAAGCAGGATTTATATATCCTATTTCAAACAGTGAGTGGGTGTTCCCACTCATAATTGTACCCAATAAAAATGGTAAATGTAGATTCTGTGTCGAGTATAGGGAACTAAACAAGGCCACACAAAAATACCATTTTCCCTTTCCCTTTATCAATCAAGTACTCGACACCTTATTAGGGAAGAAGTTCTTCTCCTTCCTGGATGGGTTTAATGGGTACAATCAGATTTAGATTGCTCTTGAAGACCAAGATAAAACTACCTTCACCTTCCCCTGGGGAACATTTGCTTACAGAGTGCTTCCCTTTGGTTTATGTAGTGCACCAACAATGTTTCAAAGAGCTATGATCGGCATATTTTCATAATTAGTTAATGATAGTATGGAAATTTCTATGGATGATTTTACTCCTTATGGCAAAAATTTTGAAGAAGCATTGGAAATTTTGAAAAAGGTTTTAACTCGTTGTAAATAGACCCAACTCTCTTTAAGCACTGAAAATTTCCATATGATGATGAGTGAAGGAGTATTATTGGGGAATTTCATCTCTACTGATGGCATCCAGGTGGATCCATCAAAAATTAAGGTAATAAAAAATATACCTACTCCTGCCACTCAAAAAGAAGTGCGAAATTTCCTAGGGCATGCTGGATATTACCGAAGATTTATAGAAAATTTTTCCAAACTTGCCTCCCCTTTGTTTTCATTGTTAATGAAGGATGTGCAATTTGTTTGGAATGAAGCATGCCAAATAGTGTTTGTTAAGCTTAAGGAGAAGCTATCTACAACTCCTATCTTAAGAGGACTCGATTGGACCCTACCCTTCCACATTTCTTCAGATGCTTCTAATACCACTATTGGAGCAGTCTTAGGTCAGCAAGATGGCCAAGTACCTTATGGAATTTATTATATTAGTAAAAACTTAGCTCCTGTTGAACTTAATTATACTGTCACTGAGAAGGACTTCCTAGATATTGTTTACACCATTAACAAATTTTGACATTATATTACTGGATATCCTACATTTGTGCACACTGACAACTCTGCAATTAAATATCTCATGAATAAACCTATTACTAATGCTAGAGTGACTAGATGGATTTTATTACTATAGGAATTTGATATTACCATTATAGATAGACCTGGAAAATAAAATGTTGTCACTAGTTTTTTATCTGATTTCACTGATAGTGATGATAATTTGCCTATCAAGGACTCTTTTCTAGATGAACACTTATTTGTAGTTTCAACTCACTCCCCTTGGTATGCAGATGTCACTACTAACTTGGCTGTAGGAAAACTTTCGGTACATATGTCCAAAAGAGAAAAGAGAAAAATCATCTAGCAAAGCGCTAGGTATTGTTGGTTAAACGATCACCTCTTTTACATGGGTTCTGATCTTGAGATCAGAAGATGTGTAAGAGAAGATGAAATCTTCCATATACTGAAGGCCTTCCATGATGAACCTTGTGGGGGACATTTTGCAGACATAAGGACATGACACAAAGCGCTAAGAATGGGCTATTATTGGTTGACTCTTTTCAAGGATGCAAAAAGATATGTCCAGTCTTGTGATAGCTGCCAAAGGATGGGTTAGCATAATAGATTAGATCAAATTCCTCTGCAACCACAATCAATAATTGAACCCTTTGATAGATGGGCCCCAGATTTTTTTGGCCCTATCAGCCATCTTTCCAAGTAGAAAGGGCTCTCGCGAAAGCTAATGACCAGGCTGTGATTGACTTCTTGTACAGTGAAATATTTACCCATTTTAGGGTACCTAAGGAAGTAGTTCCTGATGGAGGACAACAGTTTATGTCACATCAATTTGAAGCTCTACTATGGAAGTACCATGTTCAGCATTAGGTAGCTTCACCTTACCATCCCCAAGCCAATGGCCAAGTGGAAAGCACTAACAAATTCATTGAAGCTATCCTCACCAAGACGGTCAAGAGCCATCATAGAGACTGGGCTGACAGAATTCCGGAAGCATTATGGGCATAGCGCACCACTTGGTGTAACACTACGGGTTTCTATCCTTACGACTTACTATATGGGAAAAGTGTGATCTTCCCAATTGAATTTGAAATAAATACTTTAAAGACAGCCACAGAGTTAAGCCTAGATGTAACCGAAGTCCAGAAGAGGAGATTGAACCAATTGAATGAACTGGATGAGAACCAGTTGGCTGTCGTGGACCAGACAGTGTTAATTCAGAAACATAGATCCAATTGGCATGACTGATTCATCAAAAGGAAGGTCTTCTGTGAGGGAGACTGAGCACTATTATATGATTCCATATTCAAAATAGATTTCAAGGGAAAATTACGCACAAGATGGATGGGTCTATACCTAGTAGACAGAGTATTTGATAATGGTACAGTCCATCTGGTAACCATCGACGAAAACTGCGCACCATTATTTGCCAATGGTCGCTGTGATTGTACTGTAAACCCATTTCAAAGGATTCATTTATCTCACAAATTGTAGTTGATCCTGATTACCAGCTAGCACAAGGGCAGGAATTTTTCTTTGCCTCTGTCAATTCTTAATTGATCATCGTAAATCGCATATGAATCTTTGTACATAAATAAATGTTTTTTTCCTGTTATTGTTATCTTTTCTTTTGCACTTGATCCGTTTTTTTGTTTTTTTCTAAAAATGTGCAAGAAAGTGCCCAAGAAAGGTGGTCATATCGTGCTTGTCGACCAAAGTCATTTTTCTATGACTTCCTGCACAAATATTTTTCCCTTAATAAACTTGTCGTAGCTGCAACACCCTTTTTCGATAGTTGCAACACCTTTTTTCAATAGCTGCAACACCCTTTTTCCGACAGCTGCAACACCCTTTTCCGATAGCCGCAACACCCTTTTTCCGATAGCTGTAACACCCTTTTTCTAATAGTTGCAACACCCTTTTTCCGGTAGCTACAACACCCTTTTTCCAGCAGCTGCAACACCTTTTCTGACCGTTACGATACCATTCCCAGTAGCTATAACACCATGAAACTATACTTTCTTATGTTTCCATAGCTACGACCCCATTTTACTTTTGCCCATAAATATTATTTTGCGCAGTTGTAGTACAACCTTTCTCCAGTCATCTAAGATTATTTTATCCTTTTTCCACAACTGCGACACTTTTTTCGGCAGCTGTGACATCTTTTCCGGTAGCTGCGACCCTTTTTTCGGCAGCAGTGACATATTTTCCGGTAGCTGCGACATCTTTTCTGGTAGCTACGACATCTTTTCCGGTAGCTGTAACTCCGCTAAATTTGGCTGATTTTTCGATCATTCAAGGCTGTGCCTCCACTTTGATCTCTTTATGGCCTATGACTGTGACTCTTTGTGACTCCTGTGTTATTGGCAGATCTTTTTGCAAGATAACAAGTCCTCTAGATATGGCTCCGATTCTTGATGCCGACAATTTGACTCATAATGTAGTATTCGTCATGTTTCTGACCATTTTAACATGATGGTTTTTGGTTCACCGGCGAAAAAGGTTATTACATCACCCCTATAATAATGATTACATTTAATGACCGCATAGTGCACGAGTTCAGATTTCGCAATGACATTCATCGCACATTTTCGAAGGTATGGCTTTGATTAACCACTTGATTCAGTATCAATATGATTTGACAATATCAGTCGTACCTACCTTTCTATGCCAATTATTGCATCGATTAACTCTCTCGTGCAACGTAGTGACTAATTATGCTACCTAATAAATGCCACCTTTCCCAATTTGGGATAAAATTTCAAATAATCCATTACGTTGAAACTTTCTGAATTTTCCTAACTCCCCTCTCAGCTGTTCATGCATACTCTGTGCTGTAACCTCCATTGTCGGAATCTGTAATCTGTTCGACTGCAATATAATTTGTATTCCAGCTCGGTATGAACCTTCAAATATGCATGTACTTAGACGAAATGCTACAGTTTTTTCCATCTTTCAAGCTACCGGTTGGACATAATTTTTTGAACGCCTGAATAGGTTTCACCGTGAAGTAGCTTTACAGTTTGCTTTGAATCTTAAAGAAACCCACTTAGAGCTTTGGGTATTGCGCATTAAAGTTTTTGAAGCCATAATGGCTGAGGCTGTTGGTATTCCTCAAGTGGGAAGAGCTTGGTTCGGATTTCGAATCCCCACTACTGCAGCAGTATAGGAATTTCTAATAGAAGGGGAGCAGGTTCAAAGGACACGAAGGGGGATAGTATTACAATCATTTCCATTGCTATGGAATCAATTCTCTGTCTTTCTCAAGAAATACATCACCTGCGAAGGTAGGTACCAAATTGTCTATCATTCTGAATTCCCTTTACTATCTCATCTCCATCACAGGGTTTTGTTAAATATTCCATATTATTTGCTCAACGATTTACATCATATGGAAGGGTTTGTTCGAGTTTCCAAACATCCACTCGCCTCACTAACCCACCATGGCCTCATTAAATTGATAATCTTAAGAACCGTTGCTCAACACAATATAACCTAGGAGCAATTTATAGCCCAAGTTTAGGAACCCACTCCTTTGTCCGGTGTTCCAATAGAAGAGGAACAAAGTCAAGAAGAACCGGTCTATCCATAGTTGAGGGGAAATGTAGAGCAACAGGAGGCTCGGAGACCCTCCAATATAGTTTGGGGGGGACATGAAATTGGATCATAGGGTTAGTTAGGGGCACACGCAGAACATTTGGGAGAGGATGTACATGAAAACCCTGTGGAAGAACTCAATAGTAGGGCAGCTCTGACAACAGAGGGTGAAAGTGGAGCAGCATTAGATGTTGCAATAGTTGAACCCGAAGATGACAGAGCCATGGCAATAGAAGAAAAAATTGATATGGTGACCATTGAATCCTCACCTGAATCAGGAGGAACCTTGATTGAGGAAGAACATCTTGAAGAACAAGAAAATGTTGGAACTGGGGATATCCCTTCCACTTCAGCTGTAAATCTAGAAACTCCAGCACCATAGAGAAAAAGGAGGAGATCAAAGGATGAAAAAAAGGATGGCATTAAGTCATCTCCACCAATAATAAGGAAAAGAACCAGGTCAATCACAGCAGCAGAAGAAGCAAGGGAAATATGGGCAACCTTAGAAGCACAAATTGAGTTCCCCATTCTTAAACCCAAACCAATTGATGCCCCATAGAGGCTAGTCGAAGAAGAACCTCAAATTAAAGGACTTGTGTTCAAAAACATGCTATTAAAAGAGGAAGTCCAAGCACTCAGAAAAGAATTGGAAAATTGGAAAGAAGCATGTAGAAAACAGGGTGAAAGGAAGCCACACACATTCGTAGAAGCTGCAGAGAAATTGGAAGGATCAAATCCTATAGAGGATGGCAAGGAGGAAGAAAGAGTGGTGTGTCCCACATGTGGAGAAATATTTAATGAATCAGGTTATAAGGTTGTACTTCGTGCCTTTACAACACAATAGTCTGCACCTACAACTAAGGAAGGACAGGGACAACCTAATTTGAGAGATGAAGGGACTCCCAAAGAGAAAATTTAGGAGAAGGAAACTTCAGATGAGCAAGATGCTGCCACACAAGAACCAGCATCCTTAAATATTCTTGTCGAAATTGCCACTAACCCTAGAATAAAGGAACCAGAGGATGAAGTTATTCCTGATTTTCTGGATGAAGATTGCATTGAGACCCTGAAATCCTCTCATGACACATAAATAATAGACATAGAACCACAACAAAAAAACAATAATGAGATTGAATAGGGTGTTGTCACACAAGAACCAACATCCTTGAATGTTCTTGTCCAAGTGGCTGTCCAAGTGAGAAAAGAAGAACCAGGGACTGAAGGCACTCTAGAATTTAATGAAGAAATCTGTACTACGACCCCAGAATTGTCCCAGGACACAAAAATACTAGAAAATGAGCCACAATAGTAGGGAGATGAAGAAGTGAGTCAGGATGTTGTCACACAAGAACCAACATCCTTGAACATTGCAGTAGGGACTCTTGAAATGCAACAAGAAATTAACCCTGAAGTGGATGTCATTCTTGATACGAATTGGGGTGAAGATGAACAAGTTCAATCAAAACCCTCAGGTGATACTGAAATCCTTGAGGAACAGCTGCATACTGAAGAAGACATCCAATATCAATAGCATGAGGAAAAAGAAGAACAGGGCTCTGTCACACAAGAACCAGTAGCCTCACAGCCCCTTGTTGTGTCCCTACTCAACAGCCTTAAAAAAAACAAATTTCATCAAGCAAAATGAAATTTTGCTTGATGAAATATTTGAATTTCTCATTTCAACTTGCAGAATTGGGAGCTACTGAAATGGTGAAATTCCATTAGATACTGAAATGGTGAAATTCCATTGTTTTTATGACATTGAAAACTATGGTTATTTGGCAAAGGGTCATTATATTAAAGTCATTATTTTGAATGGATTTGTGTCTTGAAATTAGGGGATAAGCTTTGGGTTTATATGCCTCTTTCCATAAGCCTTATTTGAACATCTATTATTTGGTATGATTAATTTGTGTTTTAATTGCAAATTTTACAAGGGTATAGAACATGGAAGACTCACTATTTCACGCTGGGGTGCTTTATTAAAATATCATGTGAATTTTTCACCCTTAAGGTCTATCCTCTGATCTTCGAATTATGAAATTAATATTGACCCTTGTATTATTCCTCATATGTGTCTTATATTAACCATTTGATGGTTGGGGTTGATATAATGGGTTATGTCATGTGTTTTCACGTAGCATGTTCACCGTTTCCGAAGGTTGGCATTATTATATGGTAAGGTTCATGTTTTCGCGCCCAAGGTTCATTCCTTATGGTTGTTTCAATCCGTGTCACCATATCCGAATCAGATCCACTTGATTGCAGGTTAATATGCCATCATTCCACACATACGAAACTCTGTAATGAAATTTAAATGTTGTACGAGCATAGCATCGTGTCCTCGTATTCATTGAACACCTGTACTCTATGCGATTTGTGGTTTATGTCAATTGAGCCGAATAAATCATGGCTAAGTGAGGTTGTTCTAGAGTCTTCACCGTCTCTTTTCATTATACTGATCACCTCGCTGTGTAATTGTTCCCTTTCGCTCATGCCAAATTCACAGGGTTCCTGTCTGAGTTTACCCATGTCGTATTTCATTTATGAAGGAGTCGGGTTTCATCGTTTATGGTTTTTTCTCGGTTTGTATCCCGAATGGTCTCCCTCCAGCATTCTGTGTTGTTTCGATCCAGTGTGTCTCCTCTATGCACGAAAGTGTGCATTCACACTCGTGGCCATGGCTCTAGTTGTTAGGGTCGAACCTAATAATACCAAGCTCCTTGACGAGGATTCGGGGCTCCTAGCCAAGGTAGAAGCAGTCGGGTGGCTTCCTTTTATTTTCAAATTTGCAGACTCAAACCCTGAGGTCACTATATTTTTTTCTCTCTCACTGGTTGATGCTAGAGCTAAGGTGGCCGACCTCTAGTTCAGAGTTGATGAGTGCTCATTCGCCTTGGCTATAGACCTACCTTTAGTAGGGGAACGCTGGTTTAAATCCAAGCAGATGAAAGCCACCGAATGGAGGAAAATGTTAAAAAACCCTTGCTAGGACATGTCTTTTAGGGTTGGTGTGTTGTGAAAATTTTTCAAAAATGAATGGAGGCCCGTGTTGGATGTTATTCATAGGTATGTGACTTGCGAGGGTCGTCTTTCTTCTGCATATGTTTATCATCTTAGATTGATGACTGTTTTTCTCGGTCTTCCTATCAATTTACACCATTATTTATTTCAAAGCATGACTAAGATGTCAATGGCCACCAAGAAAGGGCCTAAGAATATTGGACGGATTCTTTTCCATGATGGTAATGTTATAATGTTAGTGGAGAGGGAGCTATTCAAAAGAAATCAGACCTGGGACCATTTTCTTGAGCATAATGGCTTCTTGGCATATTTCCATTGTCAGTTTGATTGCGCCGAAGAGTGTTATAGGCATCATCATCCTGGTGAAGTCCTAACTCCACCTGCACGTAATCCCATGCCAAAACCTAATAATCATGTAAACCTTAGCGTCCACGAGGATTTCATTTCCACTCCTATGTAAAGTCCCGGTTCTCCTATGCATTCTAAGCGAAGGAGGAAATCTGCAAACCTTTCCCTGATAACGCCGAACCATAATGATAAACCCTGTGGACAAATGAGAAAGAAGTCAAATGTTAAGATTACTAGCATATTTACTAGGAGTATGGTGGCCAAGGCTAGTGCTGTTAAGTCCTCTGTGAAAAATAATGAAGACGTTCAAACGGTTGTTTTGGATGAGGAAGAAAATGAACCTGTCCAGCATGATGGCCCTAATATGGATTCCGAACCTATCACTCACCTAATAGAACACAGTCCTCATGTTTCTGATAAGAATCCTCAAATTGATTCTGTGCTAGATCCTCCAATCAAGGACAAACCTGTTGAGGAGAATCTACTTGGTTCATATCGAATTGGTGAAGCAATTCACCCATTATTCGTTAATTGTCTGCTTGACAAGGTACGTCGAATGGAGGTAGAAATAATGGAGATGGCAACACATAGTGATTCTATGAAAGATGAGAATATGAGGTTGCAGGAGAAATCAGATTCAGGTGATAAGTGCATCTTGCGTCTGAAAAGACGCAAGAACAAGTTGATTTAGAGAATTTTGAAACTTCAACATGAGAATCATAAAAGTAAGGAAAAAGTTTGTGAGCTGAACGCTCAGGTCACTTTGATGCATCTTAAAGGTCACTCACAGGCTTCATGTTATCATATTCCGGTGACTGGTGTTAACATACAGGTTTTCAATACCCCTGCTAGACCATAGCGTGTTGGGATACTCACATTTTGTACATAGAAAATATTTTCAGGTTTGAAGTTTGTAAAGTAAAAGCAGCAAATGATAATGAAGTTATTTTTGTTTCCAGGTATTGTTTTGAGTTGATTAGTGGGTTATGTAATTCAGTTTAATTACTCTCATAGTTGGTGTTAATCTTTACTATTTTTGATGTTGCACATGATTTGATGCGCTTTTCCTGGATTTTTGCTGATCTCTCGTTTTCAGGATGATCTCCGGAGAATTATGAACAAATCAGTTGAAATCATTTTCATTTTTGGATACACTTTCTCCCAGGTGTCACTAATTTACTAGTGTCTTCATCATTTTATGATTTAGCACTATAGGTCAAATCGGGATATCATAACATAAATAGAAAATGACAATTTCATTTGTCATTTTCCTGTTTTGGATGAAATTGGTTAAGATTACGATGGTATAGTTTCATGTTTTATAGAACTATCTCTATACGAGATTGAACATATTTAAGGAGACAGAGTTTACTATAAAAGGGGTCGATGATTGGGAAAAGAGACTAGGAAGGATCACTTTATCCTTTTCTGTAGCTAAAGATAATTTCTTGTTAGCAGTTGAAGCATCTTTTGACTGAACATATATATAAGTATATTTGCAGTATTTTTACTATGGAGATGTACTTATAGTATCATATGATCTTGTTATTTCTTTTCACAATCTTTATGTTTTGTCACTTTTCTTTGATGAAATGTGCAAATGCATCATGTTAAATTATCGATCTATGCTGGTTTAACTTGCGAATTTATGTCATATAGTAGATTCTGATGTTATTGTTATAATATATGTGATATACTAGTTCTGTGTGTTTTCTTGTTCTTTTTCAGAATTTCTTCTGAATGTTTTGAGGATTGTATGCACAGTATCATTATTTGCAAGTTGATTCCAGGGTTAATATTATCATGCTCCTGATCAGGATAGGATATTTAGGATATATAAGTGGTAGCTTTTATTTGATTTATAGAAACTAGATTGAATCAGTCTTTTTTATGTTTACACTCTGTAAATTTATCTTTCAATCCTATTATGAATGTACATGTGTTTATACTGTAATTACTATGATTGGTTAAGTTCATTAACATTTTTGTTATCATTCTTTCCTATACATGTATGTGATTTCATTTAATTATCAGTTGTATATTAGGTGAGCTAACTTATTAATCAGTTTTAATAATTTCCTTTGTATATTCTGTTGAGGCCTGGAAATTCTCAGGAGACAACAGTAAGGGATTCTCCCCAGTCAACGTTCCCAACTAGCCCGTTGACTGTTTGGTATAGGGAATCCATCCGGTTCGCGGTCCGGCTACCGTAGGTCAAACTAACAAAACAAAGGCTTCACCGGTTGTGGCCCGGTCCACCAAGTTTTTGTATTTGTGTTTTCTGAATTAATGTATGGGATGCATATGCCTAACTAGCAATGCAGGATGATTCGGATGCTGGGAGAAGTCACAACGTGATGCACAGGTTCTTACCTCTCGTCTTAGACTCACCTGCATCTAAGTCACATATGCAGCAATGAAATGAACTAACTATATATCTATCTACCTATCTATCCCTGAGGAGCAAAATATGATTTATTTATGAGTAATGTGGATTATTCATGCATTATAAACAGAAATTACAGGTAGCTGATATTCTTATCTACAACACATGAAAGGTTAAAGATATTTCAACAATCAGACAGCCAACTGTTTCATAAGCAGCATACATTACTCATAGTGACATTTTCACAGAATGAACCAGAAATCATTTAAACAAGAACATAGGTTCAAAGAGTTAGAACGATCTCATGGTTGATGGACAAAAACTAGAAAACAAAATAGTTCATCTTTTAGTCATCCACAACATAACGTTTGGAAATTCCACCAATCTTTCTCCAGCAGCCAAACCATATTTCTTTATTGCAATGAGAAATAGTTCTTCTTACAGTATTGCTTTCTAGTCTAACTGGGTAAAATCCTTTTTCCCTTCTAAGATTTCTATCTTTATACAAAAGGGTGAGACTGTTGGGCAGCCCAAAGTGACCTTTGGGCTTCCCAACCCCTCGTTTCCCAACGTTCTGCTTTTCTTAAATGTTTTACAAAAAATAGTTACAAATTACAATAATGACCACTCCTTCATGAGGAGGGTCCCACTTGAGCATCTAGAAACTTCTTCCATGACGAAACATCAGAGGCAATGCCGTCAAATGCACAGGGTTCCAAAAATTGAATGTTGATTTCAAATTTTTGGGCCTAGTTCTTTATAGCCTCCACTCTGGCTGCGCTTAACCGAAGTTAGTCTTCCAAGATTTGCACACTAACTGCTGAATGCCCTACTTCGCTTCTCAGAATCTGGTCATCAGTGGCCTTAATGTCCTGCATTCTTGCTTCTTCATCCTGATGTCTTTTCTGCAACACCTCCATATATGAATCGTGCTCTAGGAAATTATCCAGCCTCTTCTCGGCCTCTACCTGGCACCAGTTGTAGGTAATGAGAAGTCTTCTAAAAAACTCGGTCCATAATCCCTTTGTCTTTTTAACTTCCTTCTTGAAATCTTCAGTGGTGTTGATGGCAAAATCCACTAGGTTATAGTCCCGCTTGAGGGCCTGTTGGTCTTTTGACGGTAGCTCTGCTGGAGTTTCTTCGTTGTTCTCCAACCTCGCCATTCTTCCAGTCAGGACCTCTAGGACGTCCTGAGATTTGTCCACAAAGTAAGATGCAGTTTCCAAGATCTCTTCCAATCGTCCATCGATCTGCAGCACTCTACATCTTTCCTCTTCAACAACAGTCTGTAGTTGCAGCATCTTGGCCTTTTGGGCCAAGACATGCTCTTTGAACGGCTGGAGGTTAACCTGCTGTTCTCCTGCTTCCTCCAGAGCAGTTTTTAGTGAGGAAATATGTTCCTAGTGTTCCTTCTTCAGTTCTTGGGCATGCAGATCATTGGCCTCCAAGAGGATCTTCTGCTGTTCTTCTAGCTCCTCCACCTTTGCCAGTAGCTGTTCCTTTTCAATCCTTAACTCTTGGTATTCTTTCTGTACTCTCTCCAGAGACTCCTGTGTCGTTTCCAGC
Organism: Pseudotsuga menziesii; assembly: GCA_001517045.1. NCBI lineage: Eukaryota > Viridiplantae > Streptophyta > Pinopsida > Pinales > Pinaceae > Pseudotsuga > Pseudotsuga menziesii. The sequence continues at coordinate 41,746 of LPNX010640375.1, read as the reverse complement.
GCTTGTATTTCTCCTTAGAGGGCCTATACTTCATCTCTTAAGGACTTCATTTCCCTTTGCATATATTCATATTTCCTCTTGAGCCTATTGCTTTCCTCCCTCTCTTTCCTCAACATATCTTTCAACTGAGCGGAGGATTTCTTGGACTGATCCAAGTCAGTTATTATCCTGCCTACATTATCCTCTGAAGCTTGGATAAATGCAAACCCGGCTCTTAGGGTGAATATTGGATCTTGGTATGTTCCTAACATAACAGCCGTATTCGTTATCATTTTACCAGGTAGACCTTCCGCCTCAACTTTCCTCTCTGTTCTTGTTATTATTCTCTTTGTTTCCCTATCATAATAAACAGTTTTGAAATCAGGGATTTCTTCCCCTTTCTTCTGAACAAAAGGAACCAGTTTGAGAGTGGGGACCATGGGAGTGATGGCAGCAGGTACTTGTGGGTCCTGAACCTCGAGGTTCTCAACATCTTGGGTCTTCCCTCTAGCTATGTCAGAAGCTGACTGTTCTGTCTCAGTCTGTGTCAGCTTCAACCTCTCTGCCTCCTGCTTTTGCAGCTCCCCATCGAGCTTTCTCTCCACTTCTTCAGCTGCTTTTCTAGTTGCTTCTTTCACTTCTTTGGCTGCTTCCTGGGCTTTCTCAGCTGCTTCTTCAGCTGCTTTTCTTTTCCCTTCTTATTTAGTATGCAGCCATTCTGCAGCTTCTTTTTGCCAACCTCTGAGCTTCTTCATTTCTCCTTTTGGATTCTTCCTCAGCCTTAGCCTGTTCATCCCCCTTTCCACCTTTGGTGGTGATCTTCTTCGTGAATATCCTCTTCAGTGCTGTCATGTTCGGGGAATTTCAGAAGACAGATTCATCCCTATCAAAATGGTGGGTATACTCAAAATGTACCTTGTTTTCCTTACAATGCTCCGCAACTTTACCATGGGATTCATTTCTGTGGTAGGGCATCTCGCCAAAGTGGAACTTCTCCAGCTCCTCTACGAATTCGCTAGCTTGTTTCACCTTAGTGAACCTGTACCTTCCTAGTCTGAAGGGCAAGGGAGGATAAGCAGTCTTCTTATGCTCGAACATGAAGCTACCTATTCCATCCAAGAACACTTGTCTGACTGCCTCCTTATGGACAATGTAATCAGTTGCGTATTTTGGCAGTAGGGAAGGTGCTCTCGAGCCTCCAAACATTCTGAAGTACATGCCATGTTCGGTTAAATAGTAGTCTGCATAATCTTGTATCACTTGCATGGCCTCCTCCGACATACAATCACACTCTTTCCAGAAAATGAGTGTGTATAGTGGCATAATGAAGTGCTCATAGACTTCTCTGTAATGACTGTGGTACTAGTGTGCCCACAATGGTCTATAAGCAGCATAGACATGCATTATTTCCCTATCCCAGATGCACCTGAGACCAAGGAAAGGCTGGGTGCATGGTATACAGTCTATGAGTATTGAACTCATATAAAATTCAGACCTTTTCTGGGACTCTCCTTCCAAGGTTGAGGCCAAGCAAGAAGAAAGACTGCTGGATACAAGGCTGGTCCAATTGAAGATTGTCCCTTGGGTGGACACATGAAAAATGATGGGTATCCGCTCTCCCAAAGGACCTATTAAGCATTACAGCTTAAAATCTGTAGGGATCCCTCAAGCTCACTATATCATACTCACCCGTGGGTCTGTATCGGTAATGTTTTCCCTGCAACAGCATTCTCTTAAGAGTCTCTACCAGGTCCATTTTAATGCTACTCAGCCAGTCATAAGATAAGAATACTTGCGATTTTGGTAGGTGATAAGCCAACGCCACATATCCAGGGCTAAATGCAGCATAGCCCTATCTTTCAACATTTTCTAGAATCATTGTGGTTATATATGCCCGGGGCAGAATCCAGCCAATTACCTCAGAGCATGGGAATAGGTTTGGTCTGGTGGCGACCTTCATAAGCGAAGATCTTTTAATGTTTGCATATATGGACTCTTCTTCTAAGCCCATGTCGGGAACTTCTCTTTGTGTAATCAGTCTATAGATTCCCCCCCACTGGCATTCAGGTTCCATGCCAGAAATTCATTTAGTGTCTTCATATACGTATTCTTTCTTGGTTACCACTTCTACTTCTGGCTCTTCTTCAACCACAGGGGCCTTCTTCTTTTGTCTCTTTGACATTGTGAGCTCGAATTCTTCCTGCCATATATAACATTGTAACATTAAGCAATTCTAGTTGCAGACACTTATATGATAATGTGCAGCGTTTTACTTCTTTTATGTGTATCATGACAGCAATTAGTTAACGAGGCTAACATATGTGTATGACCTTACTAACAGAGCTATTGAAACATGATGTGCATTGTTCAGTAAATTATTCTATGTCTAGCATGATTGAAAATAGTTATATGCAGTAAGATTATGCAAGCTACCACTGTTTTCCAATACCAAACATTTCTCACAATGCAATCAGATGGAAAAACATCTACATTATCGTGAAGAAAACTCCCGCTCTCTGCGGGTGCCATTATCAAAACACTGCATGGGACAGATAGTGGAAAATCATGCAAGCCCTCAAATGAAGCTTTTAACAACACCACTAACCTTGCGACTTCTGGTTAACAAACTGAACGCCGTGACATATCCCCTCCATGGGTTAGGGTTTAAAAATAACTACGCACGGAACAGTGTGGCTAAATGCTGGCTACTCAAGGATGCGGGTTTCTAGGGCGCGTTTGATCAAAGAAAAACCCCATCTATTCTATTATGCATCGTGGTACACCATCTTCCCTGGCACGGGCTCGAAACTGAGCAAGAATTGGGTTGCGCGGGACCACGTAGGAAAAAAATGGCTAGGGTTCAGGGATATGGGTAAAAGGTCAACCCACAAAAGCTACAGAAAACAACAAAACCCTCGCCCCACAAACCTATCATTACACACAGGGTGGCTTAGCACAGACGGCGTAACGGCCGCCTGCACCAAACCCCGACCCACTACGCGCGAGGTTGCAAACGGAAAGTCGTGGGGAAAATACTGCTACGGGGTTAAAATGCCCCACCCCATGGTCAAAAGGATAAAAACTCCACCTTTATAGGCATCTAATTGAATGGGATGAGGAAGACGGTCGGGGAAGCAAACCATCACAGAAAACCACCAACAGTTCAAACGAAAAGGAAAAATGAAGAGCCTACCTGGAAATACGGCGAGTATGGCTGGTCGACGACGGTTAGGATTTCACAATTGCCACCTGGATGCAAGTACACTGACCGAGGGGGCCTTCACTAGATTTAGAACATGACATCGTGACAATGACAATGCTCGATAGTCGAAAAACAACAATAGAATAATCCAACAACTCGACTCCGTTTATATACACACGGCTAAACTTCAGCGGCGGGAAAAAGATCGAATGGCGGACCATATCTGGGTCGGAAGTTGAAAGCCAAATTCCATCCACAACGGTAGATGGCCAGAGCGTTAATCCATCCGCGGAAATATGCATGGTGGGAAAAACTAAAAATCGGACGTCGGAGAGCTTTGTATCGGAGGCCGAAAGTAAACTTCGGTCCACAACGGCGGAAGTCCAAAGCGCGAAGTCATCCGCGAAGACACATATGGTGAGGAAAACATTGGACGGTGGAGATTTTTGTATCGGAAGCCGAAAGCTTACTTCTTTCTGCAACGGTGGAAGGCCGAACCAAAAATCCATCCACAACGGTGGGGATAACCGTCACCATCCACAACGAGACTTAAGCCGGAAGCAACAACACTTAAAGGCTCAGAAAGTTTAGAGCTTTGGAAGCCGCAACGGTGGAAAAGAAAAAGAATTCGGGCAAGCGACTAAAGGCTGACGCATCAACTGGAGGATCACTTTATACATCGGGCATTAAACCTCTTTGGGAGCCACAACGGTGGAAGAAATGATCAGAAAAAATTCGAATGCAAAACCACAAAGCATCCGACGTGAAAACAAAGAAATTGGAAACAATAATCGAAGTGAAAATAAAAATCTATCCGCAACGGTCGAAGAAGAAGTGACAATGGTTTCGATGCAAAACCAAAACCCAGTTGATTTCGCCAACCAAATCGGGAGAAAATTCTAAGTTAAAACTAAACATCCATCCGCAATGGCGGAGAAAAACATGACCACAACATTCTGACATAAACCCAAAAATCAGCCGATGTGAAAGACCGAAGGATCGAAAGAAGAAAATGCATTTCCTTTTGCAACGGCAGAAGACCAAACAAAGAATCACCCACAACGACAAAAGATCAAAACAAAATACCTTCTGATTCAAGCAGGCTTCAAATGCAATTAAAGGCAAATGATGATGGTTTGATCAATCATTGAAATTCTTAATCATTTTAGAAAATTGAAAAATAGCTATAGATCAATCCAAGCATAAGCAAGTCTTTCTGAAACGTTCTCAAACCAAATCCAAGAAGACAATCAAACTAATTCAAGCAAAAGGAGGGTCCTAAAAAATTTTGGAATTTTTTGAAATTTGTTAGAGCTGCAACAATTGGCAACTACCTGGTGAACCCCAGGTTTCTGAATTAACTCCTTCCCAGTGCAAGACCATCTAAATAAAAGTTGAAATCTTCTAGATGTTTGTATCCCTAGGCTGGCCAACTTAAGCATTTAAACCATTGAGAAGTAGTCTATTCTTTGGGAAATGGTAACATCAGAAATATTGCAAGTCTGAATAACTCTTTTGAGGCCAAATAAGTGAGGTTTATTTTGCCTGTCCTTAGGTAGTTTCTAGCTTGGACACCATAGGATTGTAATAGATAGTAAACAGTATTATCCTTTTGTTCCTCATTCCCATGCCAACTACACTTTTGTGCCTTTTGAACTTTAGTTCTTTTGATATGAGTCCTCCTGCATGCCTTTCTTACTGAATTTTAATTCAGGATCCTCTATCCCATAGTGTCCTTTTGTGTGAACAGTGTACTTCATATTTTAGTTCACGAATGGAGAGGATCTTGTGGCAATTTAGTACTTCATGCTTTGATACTTTGCTTTGATGTGTATTGTTTTTCTTTAAGAAGTTTTGACTCTTGATAGCTTTTAGCTTTTCTGAAATTATGGCATGGGATCATTTATATATGATATACTATTTTCTCTGCTTCCTTTCTGTGGGTCTTTTGCTGTCACCCCCTTGGAGATTTAAGATGTGAAATGGATGGAGCCTCGAAATAGCATTCCAGACCTCTTTTACTTCTGAGTTATTTGCAGGGGTTAAGTAAGACTTCAATGAATGCATTGTCAGTTAGGAACACTACTACTAGAAGACATTCTATACTTTAAAGCAACCAAAAGAACCCTGATGTTTCCCTTGCAACCAAACGTTTTCCTCTTTATTCAACACCAAAAGAAATGCTAGCAAAGAAATAAAAGAAAACATCATCAAATCAAATAATCAAAATAGAAAGCATCAAAGCACAAAACAATTTATTTATGTACAAAGCAAAAAAGAAAGAAAAATTTCGCCCACTCCTGAAAAAATTTAAATCTAGAGAGCTAAAGGGTGGGCTGGATCATAGACATGAGATATCTAACCATGGTCTAGCTGGGCTAGTTTGAAACTAAACACATGTCTACTATCCTACAATCATCTCTTACAGCCTGAAGAAGTTGAAGGAGCTCAGGCTGAGTGTCAGTCATAGAACTGCCCTTGCTTGAGGTATGATGTCTTAGCTTACACTCAGTCAGATAGTTTCCCAGGATAGAATCAGCAGATTCATTTCCTTCCCCTAGCTTAGTGACAATATACTTCATATAAGGTTCTCTTGAAATCTTAATCTTATTTGGGGTACCCTTGAGAGGCAATAATAGATGAGACCAATCCGAAGCAAAATAGCCTTTTAACCTGGTAGACCAATCTCTGTTCAGAATAAGCCCATATCCACTAGGTATGTTAGCCACAGTAATGTCAATAAATTGACAAATCTTGTTGTTTGCAGACAAGCGAATGAGGACATTTTTCATTTCTCCCACTACTTTGACACCTGAGCTGTCTAATTGCGTTACTTAACAAAATGTGGACTTCGGCTTTCCATTAATCTTTTTGCAAATCTCCAGAGGCATAACATTCACCGCTGATCCATAATCTACCAAGAAATTATGCACATTGTGATTCAACATTTCTAGGGTCAAAAGAAAAGGTGGGGTATCAGCTTTCTCTTCCCAACCTGGTTATATGTCTTCTTCTCCTGGTTGGTTTTGAGAAGGCAAATCCTCTTCATGCTCTCCAATTTCATTAGTGTTTTCCTCACTAACACCTATCAGTTCTTCTACAAGTTTGATAGTCTCAGTGATTGGCTCTACCTCTTGGTTGAGGGTATTGGCTCTAGGTGTTTTTTCCTCAACCTTCACCTCTACTTGTCTCTTGAAATTATTTTGCAGTCTTTTGATCTTCGAAATTGTTAAATCTATGTCTTTTGTCGTTGTAGGTGTGCATTCAGTTTTGAGAGCGCTCTCTTCAGTTTCAAACAGCGAGATACCATTCCATGAAAGCATAGTGTCATTATATTGTTTCTCTATAGCCTAGTTTTTCTTCTCCTCCTTGCCACTGTTCTTGGTTACTTTAGAATCTAGCAGCTGCTTCATAACCAGTGTTATCGAATTCAACCATTGCGGCCACTTCTTTTCTGAATGAGGTTGTTGGTGAAAAGTACAGAAATTATCACCCCCTACTTCTGTTATGTTTACTGATGGTAGATATGGGGGAGGGAATTTCCATTGGTTGTTATCCTCTCTTTTTGGATAATAGGGTTTGTGATTTTTCTGAGCTTCCATCCCCTTCTCCAGATCTATTATTCTATTGGATAAATTCTACATCATTTTCAGCATTCCCTGATAATCATGTGAGTGATCCTCTTTAGGTTTAGACAGCAGTAAAGCTCTTCTTTCGGTAGTCTTCTCTTCAGGTAAGTAAGGATAATCTTCTACACTTTCCATTTTAGCTTCTACCCTCTCTGCCTCTTCATAACTCTCTACCAATGTAGGCTTGGCTTTCATTTTAGTGAACATAGCTAACTCAGGTCCCAAGGCAGATGTATAATATTCAATTAAGACCTTGTCTGAGGGTCTGTCAGCTTCAGAAAAGTTCTTTAGGTATAATGAGAATATTTGAGTGAACTTATGTACCTTTTCATTATTCTATTTTCTTAACAAACCAAGACCTCTCATCAATGAGGCATGAGTTCTCTGAGATGCATATTTATTTCTGAATATTCTTTCAAAAGTATTCCAGTCGGGGATCCAGTTTGTGGGCAGGGAAAAGTACCACGAAGCAGCTGCCCCTTTCAAGGTGTTAGGGAATAATCTACATACAACATGTTCGTACTCCCCAGCCCTTAACCCTTCTACTGCTAAATAAAAACTCTGCAAGTGATCATCTACAGCAGTCTTTTCCTCAGGGTCAAACTTAGGCAGCAGCTTATCAAAACCTTGAGGTAAGTTATACAATGGAGGCATGAAGTTCAAAGGTGATCTCGCTCTCCAAGCAGGTAATGGGTTGTGCTGGTTCACAATCACACCAGCCATGAGTACAGGAAAAAGAACAAAAAACTGAGCAAAGAGCAACGTAGGGTGATAACATGCTTTCTTACTTCAAAGGGATAACCGAAACCTGTAAGTACTTGAGTCAGATTACAAGCTTCAAAACATCTGCTGGTGGGGTAATCTTGGGAAAAAAATAAGTTTCCACGGCTAGCCATTCACTGGCGGCCCTCCTTCTAGTGCCAAAACTGTTGAGGCCTAGAAATTCTCAGGCGACAATAGTAAGGGATTCTCACTAGTCAATGTTCCCAACTAGCCTGTTGACTGTTTGGTATAGGGAATCCATCCGGTTTGTAGTCTGGCTACCATAGGTCAATGTAACAAAACAAAGGCTTCACCGGTTGCGGCCCGGTCCACCGAGTTTTTGTATTTGTGTTTTTTGACTTAATGTATGGGATGCATATGCCTAACTAGCAATGCAGGATCATTCGGATGCCGGGAGCAGTCACAACGTGATGCGCAGGTTCTTACCTCTCGTCTTAGACTCACCTGCATCTAAATCACATATGCGGCAATGAAATGAACTAACTATCTATCTATCTACCTATCTATCCCTGAGGAGCAAAATATGATTTATTTATGAGTAATGTGGATTATTCATGCATTATAAACAAAAATTACAGGTAGCTGATAGTCTTATCTACAACACAAGAAAAGTTAAAGATATTTCAACAATCAGACAGCCAACTGTTTCATAAGCAGCATACATTACTCATAGTGACATTTCCACACAATGAACCAAAAATCATTTAAACAAGAACATAGGTTCAGAGAGTTAGAACGATCTCACGGTTGATGGACAAAAACTGGAAAACAAAATAGTTCATCTTTCAGTCATCCACAGCATAACCTTTGGAAATTCCACCAATCTTTCTCCAGCAGGAAAACCATATTTCTTTATTGCAATGAGAAATAGTTCTTCTTACAATATTTCTTTCTAGTCTAACTGGGAAAAAGCCTTTTTCCCTTCTAATCTTTCTATCTTTATACAAAAGGGTGAGACTGTTGGGATGCCCAAAGTGACCTTTGGGCTTCCCAACCCCTCGTTTCCCAACGTTCTAATTTTCTTAAATGTTTTACAAATAATAGTTAAAAATTACAATAATTACCACTCCTTCATGAGGAGGGTCCCACTTGAGCATCTAGAAAATTCTTCCATGACGCAGCATCAGAGGCAATGCCCTCAAATGCGCAGGGTTCCAAAATTGAATGTTGATTTCAAATTTTTCGGCCTGGTTCTTTATAGCCTTCACTCTGGCTGCGCTTAACTGAAGGTGGTCTTCCAAGATTTGCACACTAACTGCTGAATGGCCTACTTCGCTTCTCAGAATCTGGTCATCAATGGCCTTAATGTGCTGCATTCTTGCTTCTTCATCCTGATGTCTTTTCTGCAACACCTCCATAAATGAATCATGGTATGGGAAATTATCCAGCCTCTTCTCGACCTCTACCTGGCACAGGTTGTAGGTAATGAGAAGTCTTCTAAAAAACTCGGTGCATAATCCCTTTGTATTTTTAACTGCCTTCTTGAAATCTTCAGCGGTGCTGATGGCAAACTCCACTAGGTTATAGTCCTGCTTGAGGGCCTGTTGATATTTTGACGGTAGCTCTACTGGAGTTTCTTTGTTGTTCTCCAACCTCGCCATTATTGTAGTCAGGACCTCTAGGACGTCCTAAGATCTGTCCACAAAGTAAGATGCAGTTTCCAAGATCTCTTCGAATTGTCCATCGATCTGCAGCACTCTACATCTTTCCTCTTCAACAGCAATCTGTAGCTGCAGCATCTTGGGATTTTGGGCCAAGACATGCTCTTTGAACGGCTGGAGGTTAACCTGCTATTCTCTCGCTTCCTCCAGAGTAGTTGTTAGCGAGGAAATATGTTCCTGGTGTTCCTTCTTCAGTTATTGGGCATGCAGATCATTGGCCTCCAAGAGGATCTTTTGCTGTTCTTCTAGCTCCTCCACCTTTGCCAGTAGCTGTTCCTTTTCAATCCTTAACTCTTGGTATTCTTTCTGTACTCTCCAGAGAATCCTGTGTCATTTCCAGCGCTTGTATTTCTCCTTGGAGGGCGTGTACTTCAGCTCTTGAGGACTTCATTTCCCTTTGCATATCTTCATATTTCCTCTTGAGCCTGTTGCTTTCCTCCCTCTCTTTCCTCAATGTATCTTTCAACTGAGCGGAGGATTTCTTAGACTGTTCCAAGTCAGTTATTATCCTGCCTACATTATCCTCTGAAGCTTGGATAAATGCAGAACCAACTCTTAGGGTGAATCTTGGATCTTGGTATGTTCCTAACATAACAACCGTATCCGTTATCATTTTACCAGGTAAACCTTCCACCTCAAATTTCCTCTTTGTTCTCTTTAGTATTCTCTTTGTTGCCCTATCGTAATATACAGTGTTGAAATCAGGGATTTCTTCCCCTTTCTTATGAACAAAAGGAACCAATTTGAGAGTGGGGACCATGGGAGTCCTGGCAATAGGTACTTGTGGGTCCTGAACCTTGGGGTTCTCAACATCTTGGGTCTACCCTCCATCTATGTTAGAAGCTGACTGTTCTGTCTCAGTCTGTGTCAGCTTCAACCTCTCTGCCTCCTACTTTTGCAGCTCCCCATCGAGCTTTCTCTCCACTTCGTCAGCTGCTTTTCTAGCTACTTCTTCTGCTTCTTTGGCTGCTTCCTGGGCTTTCTCAGCTGCTTCTTCAACTACTTTTCTTTTCCCTTCTTCTTCAGTATGCAACCATTCTGTAGCTTCTTTTGCCAACCTCTAAGCTTCTTCATTTCTCCTTTTGGCTTCTTCCTCAGCCTTAGCCTATTCATCCCCCTTTCCACCTCTGGTGGTGATCTTCTTCGTGAATCTCCTCTTCAGTGCTGTCATGTTCGGGGAATTTCAGAAGATAGATTCATCCCTATCAAAATGGTGGGTATACTCAAAATGTACCTTGTTTTCCTTTCAATGCTCTGCAACTTTACCATGGGAGTCATTTATGTGGGTAGGGCATCTCGCCAAAGTGGAACTTCTCCACCTCCTCTATGATTTCGCCAACTTGTTTCACCTTAGTGAACCTTTAGCTTCCTAGTTTGAAGGGCAAGGGAGGATAAGAAGTCTTCTTATGCTCGAACAGGAAGCTGCCTATTCCATCCAAGAACACTTGTTTGACTGCCTCCTTATGGACAATGTAATCAATTGCATATTTTGGCAGTAGGGAAGGTGCTCTCGAGCCTCCAAACATTCTGAAGTACATGCCATGTTTGGTTAAATAGTAGTCTGCATAATATTGTATCACTTGCATGGCCTCCTCCGACATGCAATCACACTCTTTCTGGAAAATGAGTGTGTATAGTGGCATAATGAAGTGCTCACAGACTTCTCTGTAATGACTGTGGTACTGGTGTGCCCACAATGGTCTATAAGCAGCATAGACAGGCATTCTTTCCCTATCCCAGATGCACCTGAGACTAGGGAAAGACTGGTTGCATAGTATACAGTCTATGAGTATTGAAATCATATAAAATTCAGACCTTTTCTGGGACTCTCCTTCCAAGGCTGAGGCCAAGCAAGAAGAAATACTGCTGGATATAAAGCTGGCCCAATTGAATATTGTCTCTTGGGTGGCCACATGAAAAATGATGGATATCCACTCTAGCTTGAAGAATATTCCATGAGCTCTCCCAAAGACCCTATTAAGCATTAGAGCTATAAATCTATAGGGAGCCCTCAAGCTTGTTGTATCATACTCACCTTTGGGTCTTTATCGGTAATGTTTTCCCTGCAACAACATTCTCTTAATAGTCTCTACCAGGTCCATTCTAATCCTACTCAGCCAGTCATCAGATAAGAATACTTGGGCTTCTGGAAGGTGATAATCCAATGCCACATATCCAGGGCTAAATACAGCATAGCCCTGTCTTTCAACATTTTCCAGAATCATTGTGGTTATATCTGCTCAGGGCATAATCCAGCCAATTACCTCAGAGCATGGGAACAGCTCAGGTCTGGTGGCAACCTTCATAGGGGAAGATCTTTCAATGTTTACATATATGGACTCTTTTTCTAAGCCCATGTCGAGAACTTCTCTTTGGGTAATCAGTCTATATATTTCCCCCCACTGGTATTCAGGTTCCACGCCATAAATGCATTTAGTGTCGTCATATACGTATTCTGTCTTGGTGACCACTTCTACTTCTGGGTCTTCTTCAACCACAGGGGCCTTCTTCTTTTGTCTCTTTGACATTGTGAGCTCAAATTCTTCCTTCCATATATAACATTGTAACATTAAGCAATTCCAGTTGCAGACACTTATATGATAATGTGCAGCGTTTTACTTCTTTTATGTGTATCATGACAGCAATTAGTTAACGAAGCTAACATATGTGTATGACCTTACTAACAGAGCTATTGAAACATGATGTGCATTGTTCAGTTAATTAGTCTATGTATAGCATGATTGAAAAGAGTTATATGCATTAAGATTATGCAAGCTACCACTGTTTGCCAATACCAAACATTTCTCACAATGCAATCGGATGGAAAAACATCTACATTATCGTGAAGAAAACTCCTGCTCTCTGCGGGTGCCATTATCAAAACACTGCGCGGGACAGATAGGGGAAAATTACGCAATCCCTCAAATGAATCTTTTAACAACATCACTACCCTTGCGACTTCTTGTTAACAAATTGAACACCGTGACATATCCCCTCCACAGGTTCGGGTTTAAAAATAACTACGCGTGGAACAGTGCGGCTAAATGCTGGCTACTCAAGGATGCGGGTTTCTAGGGCACGTTTGATAAAATAAAAACCCCCAGCTATTCTATTATGCATCGCGGTACAACATCTTCCCCAGCCTGAGCTCGAAACTGAGCAAGAATTGGGTTGCGCATGACCACGTAGGAAAAAAATGGCTAGGGTTCAGGGATATGGGTAAAAGGTCAACCCCCAAATGCTACAGAAAACCACAAAACCCTCCCCCCACAAACCTATCATTAAACACAGGGTGGCTTGGTGCAGACGACGTAACAGCCGCCTACACCAAACCCCCACCCACTACGCGCGAGGTTGCAAACGGAAAGCCGTGGGAAAAATACTGCTTCGGGGTTAAAATGCCCCACCCCATGGTCAAAAGGATAAAAACTCCACCTTTATAGGTTTCTAATTGGACGGGATGAGGAATATGGTCGGGGAAGCAAACCATCATAGAAAACCACCAACAGTTCAAACGGAAAGGAAAAATGAAGAGCCTACCTGGCAATACGGCGAGTATGGCAGGTCGACGACGGTCAGGATTCCACAATTGCCACCTGGATGCAAGTACACCAACCGAGGGTGCCTTCACTAGCTTGAGAACATGACATTGTGAGAATGACAATGCTCGACAGTTGAAAAACAACAATAGAATAATCCAACAACTTGACTCTGTTTATATACACACGGCCAAACTTCAGCGGCGGGAAAAAGATCGAATGGTGGACCGCCTTTGGGTCGGAATTTGAAATCCAACTTCCATCCACAACGGTGGACGGCTAGAGCGTTAATCCATCCGTGGAAATATGCATGGCGGGAAAAACTAAAAATCGGATGTCGGAGAGCTTTGTATCGGAGGCCGAAAGTAAACTTCGGTCCGCAACGGTGGAAGTCCAAAGCGCGAAGTCATCCATGAAGATACATAAGGCAAGGAAAACATCGGACGACGGAGAGTTTTGTATCGGAAGCCGAAAGCTTACTTCTTTCCACAACGGTGGAAGGCCGAACAAAAAATCCATCCGCAACGAGACTTAAGCCGGAAGCAACAATACTTAAAGGCTCAGAAAGTTTAGAGCTTTGGCAGCCACAATGGCGGAAAAGAAAAAGACTTCGGGCAAGCAACTAAAGGCTGATGCGTTGGCTGGTGGATCACTTTATACATCGAGCGTTAAACCTCTTTGGGAGCTACAACGGCGGAAGAAATGATCAGAAAAAATTCCGATGCAAAACCACAAAGCATCCAACGTGAAAACAAAGAAATTGGAAACAATAATCGAAGTCAAACCAAAAATATATCTGCAACGGCAGAAGAAGAAGTGACAATGGTTTCGATGCAAAACCAAAACCCAACCGATTTCGCCAACCGAATCGGGAGAAAAGTCTAAGTTAAAACTAAACATCCATCTGCAACGACGGAGAAAAACATGACCAAAACCTTCCAACATAAACCCAAAAATAAGTCGATGTGAAATACAGAAGGATCGGAAGATGAAAACGCATTTCCTTCTGCAACAGTAGAAGACCAAACAAAGACTCACCCACAACGGCGGAAGATCAAAACAAAATACCTTCCGATTCAAGCAGGCTTCAAACGCAATTAAAGGCAAATGATGATGGTTTGATCAATCATTGAAATTCTTAATCATTTTAGAAAATTGAAAAACAGATGTAGATCAATCCAAGCATAAGCAAGTCTTTCTGAAACGTTCTCAAACCAAATCCAAGAAGACAATCAAACTAATTCAAGCGAAAGGAGGGTCCTAAATTTTTTTGGAATTTTGGGAAATTTGTTGCAGCTACAACATATCCCTAAGTGTAGTGAAGATTCTGTTAACAAACATTAACTTTACGCTTTCCTTTGAGTCTCCTCCTGTAGCTGGGAGTAAGTTAAGGGAAGGCAACGGGGCCTTAATCCCGTCAAAGACAACTATCTAACGACTGAGAGCAGCTTTGAAATCTTTTGGATTGGGTTGTCTCTTAGTTGACTATCATTCCAATTCATCACATTTAAGAATGGCGCTAGAAGGAGGGCCAACTTAAGCAAATGGCTGATGAAAACAATACTGTTCACAAAATTGATCAATCCTCTACTCCTCAATTTACACCACTTTCTAGATCAGGTCAATTGCAGTCATCATCTCAACCACAAAAATTCCAGTCATCTCAATTAGGTGAGAATCCATTGAACGATACTGTTCGAAATCTCATTCATCAGTTTAAATCTAGTGATGCCCATCCACATAAAGAACTTGACCAGTTCGAACAGGCCATCAATGAATCCCGTAGGATTTTAACTAGAGCTTATTCAAATCTCACTGGGATGCAACCCGCCAAATTTCCTCTTCCACAGATCAGGCATCCACGCACTCACCATATTGAGTCTACTTCTGAAGAACAGAATCAACCTTTAGGTGCCTTCCTTGACTAGCAATTACAACAGTTTCGAACAGGAACCAACCAACCTTCATCTTCTTCAGGACCAACTACTTCAGGAGGGTTTGGTCAACCCCTGTCACCACCACATTCACCTCCACACATTTTTCAAGCACCACCTTCACCACCTCCATCACCAAGGAATATGGCAAATTTAAACCCGAACCCCAATGCCAATATGCCATGGTTAGCTCAGGATGCAGTCGTTGTTCCAGGTGATCAACATCCTTTACCAAAACACCCCGAGAAATTGTTGCCCAAATTCAACCCTGAGCTGAAAGAGCTTGCAGAATATCATGTTAAGAAATTCATGCTAGCAGTTCGGCTTTTGAATGTTGAGCACGAAGATGTAGTCTGTTAGCTTTTCCCTTACACATTTGAGGGCAAAGCTTAGACCTGGTATTTTTCACTTACTGTTGGTTCACTTACCAGTTGGAATGAATTCAAGTTGGTTTTCATGAATAAGTTTGGAGACGATAAGACTCCAGCTGTGTTGGTGTTAGAATTGTCTAGGATCCGTATGGAAACCAAGGAGAAGATCAAAGATTTTAACCAGTGGTTCTTGACTCTTAGAAACAAAATCCCAGCTACCTCAAGGCCTGCTGAAGATGTCACTATTGAATTCTATACTTCAGCCTTGCTCATGTCAATGGCCATGTTTGTCAAGAGAGCGGCTAAACCCACTCTCACTGAAACCTTTGATGAATCCATTAAGGTCGAGAAGGACAGTCTGCTATCAAGACAAACCCTAGGGTAGACACGGATTCTGCATCTTCTTCTCGCAAAAAGAGTGAGAGCCCTTCCAAAACCACAAATCCTGATAAAAAGGGTCAAGATGCATTAGATTTAGATAGCCTCCAGAGAGTCATAAATAATCTATCCAACGAAATCATTGATTTGAAGAAAGGTACTTCTGAAAGTATTCCAATTAAAGAACCACCCAGACATCCTTTTAGAAGACCATTCCAAAATACAGCTGCTAAACAGACCCCACCATCTGAGGCTAATAATGTAGATGAAATTAATAATTTCCTAAAAGTATTTGTATCAAGCTTTGAAACATCAGTTGAAGGTGAAACTCAATTGTCTGGACCGACTTCTGAGGATTCCCAAGGTAAAGACAGTAACACTGAAGAACAACCTCCTCAAATTATCAGTCACTTCTGGGATACCACAGAATTGACCGACGATGAAGATGTTGCTGTTGTGAATGTCAATCAACATCAATATAATACTAGAAGTAAGAAAAATCAGTCCTCAAGGGAACCTTCCACAACACCTACAGATGAAAGTTTAGCTGCCAAAACCAGAAATCAACCCTCAAATACTAAGTCTACATCTTCTCTCGAGTTGGAATACGATCCGGTCGAGGATTTGAAAAAACTTAGAGCCAATATTTCTATCTTCGAACTCCTCAAATGTTCTGCTATTTGAGACAAGATTATTCAAGGGGTTGATCTAAATAAAAATGGCAAAACGTCCTCCACTCAAGAAAACTCTGCTAGTGCTAAAGACAATCCAACGAAAACTTCAGTTAACGCCTCGTCCATAGGTAAGAAATCAGATTCCTCAATTCCTCCCTTTTTGCTCACGTTTGAAATCTACAATCGTAAGGTACACAATTGTATGATAGATTCAGGGGCTTCAAAAAACATCATGCCATATTCGGTATGTAAAAAACTTAATGCAGTCCCCGTCCCATGTGGTACGAGCATTGTGCAACTTGACCGATCAAACATAAAGGTAATAGGAAAGTTGAAGGAAGTGTTGATAAGGTTAGCCTCAAACCCTCAGGTTCATTTCATCATTGACATAATTGTTGCAGATATCCCTGAGGCATATGGTTTATTCCTCAACAGAGATTGGTCTGAAAAATTAAAGGGATATTTTGCAACAGATTGGTCACACTTATAACTTCCTTAGAATGGCCGCCCAAACAAAATCAGAATTGATCGAGAGCGTTATATGAAACACATGGTCATTGAACTGGATGACTCAAACGAGCCAGTGTTATTTACTGATACTATAATGGGCAATTACATGGTTGATTCCTTTTTTGGAAACCTTGAGGCTGAAACATCATCAGTCCAAGACCCAGAACAGGAGTCCGAAGTTTTTCATTTTACACAAGTTTCAGACAAAATTCCAGTTCTAAACACTGCACATTTAGACCTAAATAATGGGCTCTGGTCCCTGTACTTTGATGGATCTAAGTCAAAGGAAGGAGATGGGGCTGGTTGCTTGTGAATATATCCCCACGAGAAAAGGTATTTTGTTGCTTGCAGGTTGGAATGTGAGTGAACCAATAATATTGTTGAATATGAAGCCCTTATTCAAGGGCTGAAAAAGGCAATTGATCTAGGAGCTAAAGCTTTGGTAGTGTTAGGTGACTCTGAAATTATCGTTAGACAGGTACGCAACACTATACATTGCATTGTTGGTCATCTAAGAAATTACCAGACATAGGTGTGGAATTTATTATTATCATTTGAAGCTTTTAATATAAGTTCTATTCCTCGTTATTTGAATCAGGAAGCTGATCTGTTAGCAAATGTTGCTTCAAGGTTAATTCCATCTGAAGGGATGTTTGTTGATTCTTTCTCTGTTGAACTGCTTTTGAGGCCTTCCATACCTGATAATATTGTCAATTGGAGAGTTTTTTACCATGACGAGCAGTTAATCGAGTTTCTGACCATGAAGGATACCTTCAAAGACGCAGTCATCGATGAGATGACTCATGATGAAGATCTCTACAACTTTTCGGTAATTCACAAACCTTGTTCAATTGAAGAATCTCTTGATCAGGTGAGTACCCTTCCTAAATCCGTAATTAAACATGAGAAATTCTATGATTTGAAGGACAAATTTAAAGGTACAAGGAAATGTAAAACCAACAACTCTACCATGCAATCTGAAGTCATAAATTTAGGCACCGAACATAATCCTCAATGTGTCAATCTGGGTAGCATGTGCACTCCCCAAGAGAAAACAACCTTCATACGAATCTTTAATGAGTTTAAATACTTTTTTGCTTGGACATATGACGATCTCAAGACATTTGATCCCAACATAATGCAACATGTCATCCCCATGAAACAACAGGCTAAACCTTTCCAGCAGAAGTTGAGGAAAATGCACCCTAGCCTGGAACATGTGGTTAAGAAAGAGCTTAACAAACTCCTCGTTGCCAGAATAATTTTTCCAGTACGGCATACGCGGTGGGTGGTGAATCTTGTCCCGGTTAGAAAGAAAAATTGTGAGATTAGGTTGTGCGTCGATTTTCGAAATCTGAATAAGGTTTCAGAAAAAGACAATTATCCTATTCCCCCTATGGAAAAGATCTTACAACAGGTTTCTGGATCTGAAATGTTCTCACTTTTAGATGGATTTTCGGGATACAACCAAGTGTTAGTGTCCAAAATATATCAATTGAAAACAACCTTTAGAACCCCTTGGGGAACTTATGCCTATAGAAAAATGTCATTTGGTTTAATTAATGCCAGAGAAACATTTCAAAGGGCAATGGATATTGCATTCAGAGGCCTAATCAGCCAATTTGTTGTCATTTACCTCGACGATATAACTGTTTTTTCAAAAAACAGGGCTGATCACCTAACACATCTTAGGAGGGTTTTTGAACATTGCAGGAAATATGGGATATCCCTGAATCCCAAGAAATCCATCTTTGCAGTTATAGAAGGTAAATTATTGGGGTTTGTAGTTTCAAAGTAAGGTATCAATATAGACCCTGAACGAACCCAGGCCATATCACAGATTTCTATGCCTCACTCAAAGAAAACTATGCAATCTTTTCTAGGGAAAATAAATTTTGTCTCCAGGTTTATTCCAGGGTTCACTGAAATTGTTAGACCACTTCAAAAAATGATTAAGAAAGATGCTGATTTTAAATGGTCTTCTAAAGAAAACCAATCCTTTCATGATATATTAAAATCTATTTCAGAAGCACCCACCTTAACAAGCCCGAATTTCTCTAAACCATTTATTTTGTACACTTTTGCTTCTGACTCTTCATATGTCATTGTTTTAATGTAGAAAAATCAAGAAAACAATGAAGCTCCAATTGCTTTTACAAGTTCTGGTTTTAACAGTGCAGAGCTCAATTATCCAGAAGTAGACAAACAAGCATTTGTTATTTTTAAGTTAGTAAAACATTTTCAGCCATATCTGCTAAAGTCTCATACTAAGGTTATTGTGCCATATTCCGCAGTTAGAAATATTTTGGTGCAAAAGGACCTGGGTGAAAAGCGAGCCCATTGGGTCACAGCACTTCAGGAGTATGACCTAGAAATCAATCCTTTGAAGATTGTCAGAGGAAAAGGACTTTGTAAGCTGGAATTCGGATCTTCATACATGTCTGAATCTAATCTGCACTTTATCGATGAACATTCGTTGTTTGAAAGGGAAGTTTTTCCAATATTAACCCCCTCTGATTCCTGGTATCATGACATTAAGTTATTTTTATTGCATGGAAATGCTCCTGAACATTTAGACTCACGTAGCAAAAGGGATTTGAGATTAATATCTGCCCCTTATCAGCTAATTGATAACATTTTGTTCAAAAATAATTTCGAAAGTGTCCTCCTTCGTTGTTTAGAAAGAAATGAAGCTGATAGTGTGTTGTCTCAATTACATGCAGGGCCAGCCGGGGGACACTTCAGCGGAGAAACCACTGCACATAAAGTACTCAAAGCTGGTTATTACTAGCCTAATTTGTTCATAGATGCATTTGCCTTTGCTAGGAAATGTCAGGAATGTCAGAGAGCAGGAAGAAGACTTAAGAAAGCAACATTACCTCTCCATCCTGTTATCCTTGAAGTCCCATTTCAACAATGGGGTTTTGACATTGTTGGTCCAATCACATCGGCTTCATCACAGCATCACAAATACATTCTGACAGCCACTGATTATTTCACTAGATGGGTCGAATCCATCCCCTTGTGAGTCGTTAACTCAGAATAGGTGATATCATTCCTTGAATTTTTTATTGTCACCAGGTTTGGAGTTCCCGAATCTTCGATTTTTGACAATGCAACCTACTTTTCTTCTGTAAAATTAACAGAATATGCATTGGAAAAGGGTATAAAGTTAAAGTATTCAGCTAATTATTATCCTCAAGGTAACAAATTAGCTAAATCTTCCAATAAAAATTTAATCAAAATTCTGAAACACACAGTGGTTAATCATCATAGAAATTGGCACAATGCATTATCAAATGCCCTGTGGGCTGACAGAGTGACTCCCAAGGCTGCCATAGGTAATTCTCCTTTCTTCCTGGTATACGGTAAAGAAGCTATCTTTCCGCCCCATCTATTTTTACCCTCTCTACAGCTCTCCCAGTCAGTGCAGGAAACAACATGTTCTACCATGGAACATCGGATTAATACTCTGCTTAAACTGGAGGAAGAAAGAGAGTTGGCCAAAAAAAAAATTGACCAACACCAGAAGACAGTGAAATGCTGGTTCGATCATAGAAAATCAGCCAGTAGGGATTTGGAAGTAGGTGACCTAGTTCTGAAATGGGACAAAGAACACGAAGACAGAGGAAAACATACCAAGTTCCAATGCATGTGGTTGGGACCGTTTATGATTATAGAAAAACTTGGTCCCAGCACATTCAGGTTGCAAAAGCTGGAGGGAGACATCGAGAACCTTCCGGTAAATGGCCATCTAATCAAAAAATATTTCTGCTGATACCCCTAGGGGATCATCTTGTACATACCTTTTGTTATTTTCTCAGTTTTTGGGACTTGTTAGTGTGTTTATTTTTATTTGTTTGCTTTGAATTTCTGCTCACATCTGTTTGCTATTTTATTTGCATAATTTCAGAGAGTGGTCAATTCATTTAATCTCGGGTTGATGAATTTTCACCGAATCTTGTGGTTGACCTACAAATCATGCATCATGATCTTACTATCCTGAATATTGTCATGTTGTTTTACTTCTTGAACAGTGGATGGTTTTTTCATCTTTCTAAATTTTACCATAAGCTCCTAGATCATGTAAATATAAATTAATAAGATCAGTCTCCGCAAAGATTTTTCCAAAAGGATTAGGGCGGTATTTGTCAAGGTTATCTATTTAAGTTGTTTATTCCACCCCCACTCGTGAAGAGAATTAGACTTGCCTCCCCATCTGCTAAGACAATCTCATTCGAGATTAAATATAACTACAATCTGGCCATGGTTGGATTTGAATACAAAAACAATTAATTTTTGACATAATCTGAAGGATAAAGGGTCTCATCATGAGCCAGTCTGTTCAAGATCATAGATTTTCGTTCAGTAACATTGTCACTTCCGGTCACCAAGCCGGGACAGTGGCCCTTGGACAAAACACCAATGGATAAAAGGTCTCATCACGAGCCGCTTTATATATTGTAATGCAGATTGGTGACTGACATGGTTACTAGCTGGTTACCAAGACAAAGCCGTGACCTTTAGGTATGCTCAATAAAAATAAAAATAAAAATAAAGGAGAAAACAGTAGTAATATTTCAACCTAACCAGCATTGTCTATCTATAACTGGCAGATGGGATACTGGCATTCTTTGGGCTTTGAAGCAACCCTATCGAGGCTATGGATGCCTGCTGGAAGCAGGGACATGCTTGTGGTATTGACACTTTATTCTTCAAAACCAAGTCACCTGCTGCCGTACTTTGTCTGGACTGATTTTTGCAAGAGACCTGATCTTTATCAAATAAATAATTAAAAGTGTAAATTTCTGGTAAGCTTTAGAAATATGAAATTCCTGAATCTGTTTAAGGTGCTAGAATTTGGCTTCTTACAGTGGTATACATGAGGGATCTAATTCTTTGATTGCATGATTTCAGGCTAAGAAAACAGAGATAACTGTTCCACCCAGTCAGTCACCATCTGTTGTGTCCCTACTCAACAGCCTTAAAAAAACAAATTTCATCAAGCAAAATGAAATTTTGCTTGATGAAATATTTGAATTTCTCATTTCAACTTGCAAAATCGGGAGCTACTGAAACGGTGAAATTCCATTGTTTTTATGACATTGAAAACTATGGTTATTTGGAAAAGGATCGTTATATTAAAGTCATTATTTTGAATGGATTTGTGTCTTGAAATTAGGGGATAAGCTTTGGGTTTATATCCCTCTTTCCATAAGCCTTATTTGAACATCTATTATTTGGTATGATTAATTTTTGTTTTAATTGCAAATTTTACAAGGGTATAGAACATGGAAGACTCACTATTTCACACTGGGGTGCTTTATTAAAATATCATGCGAATTTTTCACCCTTAAGGTCTATCCTCCGATCTTCGAACTATGCAATTAATCTTGAACTTTTTATTATTCCTCATATGTGGCCTATATTAACCATTTGATGGTTGGGGTTGATATAATGGGTTATTTCATGTTTTTTCACATAGCATGTTCGTCGTTTCCGAAGTTTGGCATTATTATATGGTAAGGTTCATGTTTTCACGCCCAAGGTTCATTCCTTATGGTTGTTTCAATCCGTGTCGCCATATTCGAATCTGATCCACTTGATTGCAGGTTGATATGCCATCATTCCACACATACAAAACTCTGTAACGACATTTAAATGTTGTACGAGCATAGCGTCATGTCCTCGTATCCATTGAACACCTGTACTCTATGCAATTTGTGGTTTATGTCGATCGAGCCGAATAAATCATGGCTAAGTGAGGTTGTTCTAGAGTCTTCATTGTCTCTTTTAATTATACTAATCACCTCGCCATGTAATTGTTCCCTTTCACTCATGCCGAATTCACAGGGTTCTTGTCTGAGTTTACCCCTGTCGCATTTCATTTATGAAGGATTCAGGTTTCATAGTTTATGGTTTTTGCTCGGTTTGTATCCCAAATGGTCTCCCTCCAGCATTCTGTGTTGTTTCGATCCAGTGTGTCTCCTCTGTGCGTGACTGTGTGCATTCACACTCATGGCCATGGCCCTGGTTGTTAGGGTCAAACCTAATAATACCAAGCTCCTTGACGAGGATTCGGGGCTCCTAGCCAAGGTAGAAGCAGTCGGGTGGCTTCCTTTTATTCGCAAATTTGCAGACTCAAACCCTGAGGTCACTAGATTGTTTTCTCTCTCACTCGTTGATGCTAGAGCTAAGGTGGCCGACCTCCAGTTCAGAGTTGATGAGCGCTCAGTCGCCTTGGCTACAGACCTACCTTTAGCAGGGGAATGTTGGTTTAAATCCAAGCAAATGAAAGCCACCGAATGGAGGCAAATGTTAAAAAACCCTTGCCATGACGTGTCTTTCAGGGCTGGTGTGTCACGCAAATTTTTCAAAAATAAATGGAGGCCCATGTTGGATATTATTCACAGGTATGTGACTTGTGAGGGTCGTCTTTCTTTTGCATATGTTTATCATCTTAGATTGATGACTGTTTTTCTCGGTCTGCCTATCAATTTACCCCATTATTTAGTTCAAAGCATGACTAAGATGTCAATGGCCATCAAGAAAGGGCCTAAGAATATTGGTCGGAGTCTTTTCCATCATGGTATTGTTAGAATGTTAGTGGAGAGGGAGCTATTCAAAAGAAATCAGACCTGGGATCATTTTCTTGAGCAGAATGGCTTCTTGGCATTTTTCCATTGTCAGTTTGATTGCGCCGAAGAGTGTTATAGGCATCAGCATCCTGGTGAATTTCTAACTCCACCTATGCATAATCCCCTATCAAACCCTAATAATCATGTAAACCTTAGCATCCACGAGGATTTTGTTTCCACTCCTGTCCAAAGTCCTGGCTCTCCTACGCGTTCTAAGCGAAGGAGGAAATCTGTAAACCTTTCCCCGGTAACGCCGAACCGTAATGATAAATCCTGTGGAAAAACGAGAAAGAACTCAAATGTTAAGATTACTAGCATATTTACTAGGAGTATGGTGGCCAAGGCCAGTGTTGTTAAGTCCTCTGTGAAAAATAATGAAGACGTTGAAACGGTTGTTTTGGATGAGGAAGAAAATGAACCTGTCCAGCATGATGGCCCTAATATGGATTCCAAACCTATCACTCACCCGATAGAACATAGTCCTCATGTTTCTGATAAGAATCCTCAAATTGATTTTTTGCTATATCCTCCAATCAAGGACAAACCCGTTGAGGAGAATCTACTTGGTTCATGTCGAATTGCAGAAGCAATTCACCCATTATTCGTTAATTGTCTACTTGACAAGGTACGTCGAATGGAGGTAGAAATAATGGAGATGGCAGCACATAGTGATTCTATGAAATATGAGAATATGAGGTTGCAGGAGAAATCCGATTCAGCTGATAAGTGCATCTTGCATCTGAAAAGATACAAGAACAAGTTGATTCGGAGAATTTTGAAACTTCAACATGAGAATCGTAAAAATAAGGAAAAAGTTCATGAGCTGAACACTCAGGTCACTTTGATGCAGCTTAAAGGTCACTCACAGGCTTCATGTTCTCAGATTCCGGTGACTGGCGTTAACATTCAAGTTTTTAATACCCCTGCTAGACCATAGCATGTTGGGATACTCTCATTTTGTCCATAGAAAATATTTTCAAGTTTGAAGTTTGTAAAGTAAAAGCAGCAAATGATAATGAAGTTATTTTTGTTTCCAGGTATTGTTTTGAGTTGATTAGTCGGTTATGTAATTCAGTTTAATTACTCTCGTAGTTGGTGTTAATATTTACTATTTTTGATGTTGCAGGTGATTTGATGCGATTTTCCTGGATTTTTGGTGATCGCTTGTTTTCAGGATGATCTCCGGAGAATTATGAACGAATCAGTTGAAATCGTTTTCAGTTTTGCATACGCTTTCTCCTAGGTGTCACTAATTTACTAGTGTCTTCATCATTTTATGATTAAGCACTATAGGTCAAATCGGGATATCATAACGTAAATAGAAAATGACAATTTCATTTGTCATTTTCCTGTTTTGGATGAAATTGGTTAAGATTAAAATGGTATAGTTTCTTGTTTTATAGAACTATCTATGTACAAGATTGAACATATTTAAGGAGACAGAGTTTACTGTAAAAGGGGTCAATGACTGGGAAAAGAGACTAGGCAAGATCACTTTATCCTTTTCTGTAGCTAAAGACAATTTCTTGTTAGCAGTTGCAACATCTTTTGACTGAAGATATATATAAGTATATTTGCAGTATTTTTACTATGGATATGTACTTATAGTATCATATTATCTTGTTATTTCTTTTCACAGTCTTTATGTTTTGTCACTTTTCTTTGATGAAATGTCCAAATGCATCATGTTAAATTATCGATCTATGATGGTTTAACTTGCGAATTTATGTCATATAGTAGATTCTGATGTTATTGTTATAATATATGTGATATACTAGTTATGTGTGTTGTCTTATTCCTTTTCAAAATTTCTTCTGAATGTTTTCAGGATTGTATGCATAGTATCATTATTTGCAAGTTGATTCCAGGGTTAATATTATCATGCTCCTAATCAGGATAGGATATTTAGGATATATAAGTGGTAGCTTTTATTTGATTTATAGAAACTAGATTGAATCAGTATTTTTTATGTTTACACTCTGTAAATTTATCTTTCAATCCTATTATGAATGTACATGTGTTTATACTATAATTACTATGATTGGTTAAGTTCATTAACATTTTTGTTATCATTCTTTCCCGTACATGTATGTGATTTCATTTAATTATCAGTTGTATATTAGGTGAGCTAACTTATTAATCAGTTTTAATCATTTCCTTTGTATATCCCTAAGTGTAGTGAAGATTCTATTAACAAACATTAACTTTACTCTTTCCTTTGAGTCTCCTCCTGTAGCTGGGAGTAAGTTAAGGGAAGGCAATGGGGCCTTAATCCAATTAGAGACAGTTATCTAACAACTGAGAGTAGCTTTGAAAGCTTTTGGATTGGGTTGTCTCTTATTTGACTATCGTACCAATTCAGCACGTCAACACCCCTGGATGAGATAGCAGTTGATGATCAGGTAGAAAATGAAATTAAAATTCAAGAGGAAGTTGCTCCACAAGAACCAATGTCCTCACAGTCAACTGCCAAAATTGCCAAGGGAAAACCGCAGAAACAAGATGTTGTTACACAAAAGCCAGTATCTCCAGGAGTGGTGGACGTTGTTGCTGAAGAGAGTCCAAAAGAGGTTGCTATCACACAAGAACCAACACCCCCAGAAATAGCTTCATATGTGTAGGATGTCCAATGTTGCACATCAGGTGACAAAGTGTGGATTGAACCCCTTCGAAATTTCATTGACCTGGATTTTGACAAGGAGGAGTATCCTAAAGAAGAAGAAGCCCTGAACCCTACAATAGAAATCTCAATTCTGAGAATCGAGGTAAGAAAATGGAAGAGGCGGGTGGAAGAATACAAAGAAGGGATAGTTTCCCTCACTGAGCATAAAAATACCATCAGGAGACTGGAGGAGAAATGGGCAAAAGAATGTATGACCCAGAGACTTTGAGAAGAAGAGCTACAGAGCGAACTAAGGGACCTAAAAAAGTTCCATTCTATGCAGAAGGAAAAGGAGTAGATGTATGCTCTTTCTCAAGAACTGCTAGGCACTAGGGTACCTTCCTCTTCTTACCCTGTCTTTTTATTTGAACAATTTGTTTGGTTTAAGTTAAGGGTTGTGAAAGAAGGGAGGTAATTTGAGATAACAACCTCAGCAAAATTCTTGGAAACATTTTTGAGAAGCAATTTTGAAGATCAGAATTTGCTGTGTGAATTATATTTGCATGAGATGGCTTGTCCTCTCGACCGCCTTTCAAATCCTATCCCTTTTTCAGGAGTTGTTCAGTTGAGGGCCTTTTCTTTTTTTGTGAGCAATCATGCTCAGTGGGAAAGGTATTTTCAACCCTTTTCCCACAATGAAGCCCATTCTAATCTGTGGGTCCAAAGTGAGCCTAAAAATTATGGTATTTTTCTTGCTCGACACAGGAGTTTTCTCTCATGCCCCATCCAAACTCGACACATAATGGAACTGCAAAACGAAGTTATTTCTACCTGTACCAACCATATTTCTATACACCAACAAGCAACATTGGAAGGAAGTAAGCACAGATGGCAGGTTGCCTCTCCTACTCTCAGGAGCAGAGACCCCTATTATTTTAGAAATTTTGAACAGGAACTTTCTAGGGTTGAGGGTTATGTTGGATGTATCAGGGAGTGTGGGGATAATTAGCTTGGCCTGAAATTTAAATTTCCCCTCATCTAGTGGCCAGAAAAACCATACATCATGGATTTCTCATTGACCAAGGTAGAGGAGCAGCAATGTTGGAGATATTGGGTTTTCCATAGAGGGTTCATAGAAAAATAAGGAACGTCTAAGTTCCCCTACAAATACTCTTCTCTCCATGAACAGAGCATAGTGCAAGATTCAGATTCAGAATAATGGAGTTTGTTGCATGAGGACATGCAACAGGACAGTTGGGGGGAGATGTTGGGCCCAGAAATGGCCCTTTTTGGCCATCCTTATTCACTCCTTTTTTCCCTATCTTACCCCATTGAGCATGCCAATTAAATGTTTTATCCTGACTCTACTCTTCAATCCACCATGGTATGATTGGTTATTGTCTTATTTTATTAATACTTATGATTATGGTAATTAAGGATTTATATCTCTCAATATGCTAACATATGATGGTTTATAAAGGTACTCTAAGATATATAGACTGCAAGAATATCATGCTAAACATGCTACGGAAAGGATGGGTATTCATCCCTCAAGCTGATCACCATCCATCCTACCATTTCCCAAAGAATGCGGTCCCAGTATATTATTCCTGGAAAAGTTGTACAAAGATAGTTGCAATAGAATGCGACAGATTTGGAGGTCAACAATGCGCTGCTGCTTATTTATAGCTATGATCTAAAGATATCATTATTCCTGGGTCGATTAACAGTTTCCTTATATTTCCTATCTTTCATCCTGCCACGGTTGTAATAGCTGTTGTAGTTTAGGGCGCTTAAATATCAGAGATCTTCATGGCTACCCAATAATAGGGATAGGATGTTATGATTTACATTGTATAAATATGGAGAACTATTCTGAGCTAGGGGTTGAACCTGTAACCAATTCATTGTATTAGCTGTGACTGAGAATTGTGTAATCGATCTGCCTTTTTAATACAAGGAGTTACTTCAGATCTAAGGGTTTTAACGTGTGTTCATCTAGCATCTCTGTGTGAAGGCTGGGCCCGTCTTCCCATAGGGATTGCTGATTTAGATTAGGCATTTTAATTATTCTATCATGTGATGTTATGTTTAATTTCATTTATTCATAGGAAGCTGTCACAGTTGTGGATTGACAGTGTGTTATTCATTGCATCTCTTGGAAAGTTGTAGTGGCATGGTAAAATAGTCAACTATGTAGGTAATTATTTCTTATGCAATTGTGTGGTAGATGAACAACCCTATCCATCCCTAGATCCCTTAATTATTGTTTCCATAGATTCTTGCGCGTTGTTCCTTTGTTTTCATAATCGCAGAACTTTATTCCTGTACTTTGAATTCCTAGATTAGTTGAACTCAATTTCTATACCTTGAATTTCTAGAAAGATCTAATTCCATTTTTTGTCTTTTGAACTTATAGAGTAATCAGATCAAGATAGTTGGGTGAATCATTAGATAGATTGATAAACACAATTTCATTTTCACAAAAGTAATTTAGATATGAATTCATGAAGCTTTCAATTTCTAGATCAAGAACAACAAAAGGTAATTGTGATTGTATGTTTTAGAAGGTAAACTAGATTAAGTGGATTCTTTGGATGAGTATAGCTGAATAGAGAATATGATTGTTTATTTACATCAATTTAGTGTTTAAGCATATATAGTGCATCTTATCCTTGAAATACAAGACTTCCCTGGGTTGACAATAAATATTGCACACTCTGTATGTTAGTTGTAATTCACTTGCATATTGGGTTCCCAACAATGTTATCAACCCAAATGGCACTTCTCCATTTGAGTGCTGACATTCCTTATATTGGTACACAAAAGGACATTTTAGGATTGAAGTTTTCCAAAATACTATAGATGGGAATGACCTGGGATGCATTCACCCTTCAACCAGCTTGCCATATATTTTTTCTAAGTGTTAAGTTGTGTATGTGACTATCTCCATTGCAACTCATGTACATACGCGACTATCTCCATTGCAACTCATGTACATACGCGACTATCTCCATTGCAACTCACGTATTGTATGCGACTATCTACATTGCAACCTGCGTACATCAGTGTACATGGGTTTCCTTTAAGCAAATTTTGTATCATACATGGGTTTCCTATATCAATAGTCACGTACATCTTAATTCGAACTTAAAAAATATAAAACATGATTAATGGAGATTAGTTGGGTCTTAATCAGTAACTATCCCAACTATTTTAACCACCCCAACCTTCTAAACCACTCTATTTCCCAAAGTATAAATAGAGGCCTTGGGGAGGGAATTAATCAATCAAGATTGGAGAGAAAAGTTATGCTGGTGGTATATCTTCATAATTCTTGGAGTAGTAGAACTCAGAGTCCTTTGGTTGCAGAGGAGTCCTTGTCTCAGAAGCTGGGTTGTACTCTTATCTCATTCACTGATTGTTAATAAAGAGAATTCTTCTTCCAACACTGTGTTGAGTCTCTTTGATGTATCGTGGTTAATGAATATATTTGACTATGTATTGGACATATTGTTTATATAACCCCTTATATATACATGCATGAGATAGTACTTGGAGAATTTGCTCTTTACAGGTGAAAGAGGTGCATCCCTGAATGCTTTGGAGAGAAGAGGAATGAAAGAAGATCAAGCTTGGATCAACTGTCGATAATCTGGTAAGTCAAGAATTTCTTCCTATTTCCTTTATGTTCTCTATTAAAGCTAATTGTCTGCAAGGTTAATAGTAAGTTCGTAACCCCAAACCCTAGCATACAAGGGTGTTTAACCCTGAAAAATAGAACTGGTGACTCCGCTGGGGAATCCAGCCTGCTATTGGTTAGTCCTGTAGATACTTGCCCAGTATTTGCTTTGATTTAGTGTGTGGTTTTATATCTTGGTTTGGACTTGTAGTAGTGTTTTAGAGACCTTCATATTTTTTTTCTTTTTTTGAAAAATTTGTGTCCTGTACGCAGGTTGTTGTGCTACACAGTTGCATACAGAAGCTTGTATATGCGGGTTGCTATACTAAACAGTCGCGTTTAGTACGTAGTTTGTTCTATTAGATAGTCGCGTACATACCTTAGTAGCAAAATTTTGGGTACAGTTGCTTGTCCCTGTCTTATTTGGATTTTGGCTTGCTCTGGGGTCTTCGAGTACTGGCACTTTACTATAGGTTTGAAATCCCTGTACACTATACTTTGTGCTTTTCAGTAAGCACTTGAGTTCTTGTTGTTTGAATCTTCTTTCTTTGAGCCATCTGAGGTGGATTAACCTATTTAGGTGATAGGTCCAAGTGCTTTGTATCTGAATCGGTGATCAGGGTTTTAGATACCTTGTACCCCGTACTATTTCCTAGTTTCGGTTTGTCACTTGCATTTTATTGATTTCAGTGGATTTTATTCATTGTGTCTTCCCAAGCTAGGTGTTTCCCAATTTTATTCCTTAGTTGGTTGATTTTTTGTTCTTATAAGTCTGTTATACTTCAGTTTGCTTGCTTTATAGTCTGATTATTCAAGCATACTCAAGAATTGTTGCATTTAGGTGCATAGTAATTTTTGAAGAGTTTGAAAAGTGAAAAGAAAGAAGTGGAAACATTTGCATTTTAATTGCATATTGTAGTTTTATTTTCAGTTTTTGAATAAAATCTCAAAAATTACAAAAGATAAGTCTTAGCTTTCTCTTACCTAGTTGAAATTTCATTAGTTCATATTTACAAAAAAAGAAGCTTGCTTTAAGTAGTTATAATTTGTTTTGGAATTCATTTTATACATATTTTTACTTTTCTTATCGAGTCTATAATATCATATTCATTCACGCCACTTACCCTCTGACTAAGAACAACCCTTAAAATGAAGGCTATAATTTAAAATTTATTAGTAAGTTTTGTTTTATAGGGTCATACACCTACTAGTTTAGGCTAGACTTGTGGGATATGAAGTGTAAACTCCTGATAAGTACCTAAATTTAGACATAGCTGGAAAATCAATAGGTAAATCCTTCTCTGTGTTGATAGTATCTGGGAAGCTGCTCTCAAATGAGAGTTAAGCACGAGGCCGCATGGAGGCTTGGACTGAGGAGATAACCCTCTGATTCCTTGTCAAAACATAGACCAAGGTTTTGATGCATATAGGGATTTTTTCCTAGATAGAGTTTCAGGCTTTGCTACCCTTCCCATGTGTACAAATTAGGCTTGCGACTATCCCCCCAGACTATTGATATAGTTAAGGTAGCCTCTAGTCTCTTGGACATCTAGGGTTTTGTTGTGCCCTGGCTCAACAGCCCTTAAAATAAAGCATATTTCATCGAACAAAATCCCATTTTGTTTTGATGAAATGCTAGAATTTCTAATGGTATAGTGAATGAATCACCAGCTACTGATAGAGTGGCTTTCCGTGAGCTACTGAATCAGTGAAATTACATTTTTTTTAAACAACCTTTGTGAACTATTATATAAGTGACAAATTCACCATTATGAAGTTATTATTTTGGGTGGATTTACACTTAAAAAGTCAAAGGAGGAGTATTAATAATTCTCATATCTTTTATCATAACCTAATCTTGAAATCTTATCCAAAACATTATCAATTGATGTTATTATTTGATTTTGTTACTATAATTATTGATAAGGTTGAGATATTGGAATGGTTGATCTTGGTATGATTTCTCGCATTACCATAGATTTTATTTCAAGGTTGATTATGATTATGCATGGTCGGTTTGTTATAACTTTGGTAAATCCTAGAGTGTCGAAGGCCAAATGTTTTACATGCCATATCCTAAGTTTACCTTTTCGATTACAAACCATAGTCAATATTACCATAACTGTTTTATGTTGATTTTTATAATATGGTCTATATTGCAAAGTCTGGTTTCGACGTGATGGTTTGTATTATTATCACGTGATCACCACCTTCAAAGGTTAACATTATTATACTGTAAGGTTTATGCATTGATATTCAAAGGTTTAATCCTTATGATTTCTATGACCTCTGCCATCGCCTCCGAATTTGATCCACTTACCGCGAAGTGGATATGGTATCATTACATTGGTACTAAACTCTGTCCATCACATTTAATTCCCAGTACTTGTCCTCCATTGTGGATTTCTGTCAATGGAACACTTGTTTCGTGTACAGTGAAAGGTTTCATATCATTAACGCCGGATAAATAATGATAACATGAGTTATCTGGAGTCTTCAACCATCATTCCCCATTACTCGATTACCTCTCTGAGCGATAATGCCTCCATCCATGCCAGGTTTACAGGGGTATAGTATGCATCCGCGCATGTTATAGTTGGTTTATGAATGTTTAGGGCTGCATTGCTTAGGGTTTTTGCTGGGTCTGTACCCTGAGTGTTCACTCTCTGGTTCTCTGTCGTGGTGTAAGCTCGAGTATCTTGTATGGGTAATTTTGCGTGCCTATGAATAGTCAGTCATGGCGTCAGTGGTGAGAGTCAAGCCTTGTGAGATGAAATTGCTAGATTCGAACCCTGAGCTGTTAGCAAAGGTTGATGCTGTCGGATGGCTATCGTTTGTCAGTAAGTTCTCTGATTCGAACCCCGAATTTACGAGGGTGTTCACTGTCTCCTTGGTCGATTTTCAAGCTGAGGTAGGCGATCTACGTTTTCAAGTGGACGAGCGATCAGTGGTGCTTGCCACTGGTCTATCACTAACAGGAGAGAGGTGGTTTAAATATAAGTGAATGGACATTACTGAGTGGCAAAAATTACTGAAAAACCCTTGTCAAGAGGTATCATTCCGAACTGGAGTAGCGCGTAAATACTTTAAAAAGGAATGGCACCCGGTCTTGGACTTGATACACAGGTACGTGACCTATGAAGGTCGCCTGTCTTTAGCCTATGTTTATCATCTGCGCTTGATGTCTGTTTTTATTGGGTTCCGTCTGAATTTACCTTACTATCTGGTGCAAAGTCTGTTTAAAATGTCCTCTGCAATTAAAAAGGGCCCGAAACATGTTAGTCATAGCTTGTTCCATCATGGCTTGGTCTGAATGTTCATTGAGAGGGAACTGTCGAAGTTAAACCGATCATGGGATGAATTTGTTGAGTCTAATGGTTTCTTGTCCTTCTGCCACTGTCAGTTCGACAACCCTGATGAATTTGTTCGGCATCAAAAGTCGAATCAAACTTCAGTTTCTCCTTTACGTAAACCTCTGTCAAACCCCACCAGACGTGTCAGTCCCAACCCTTGTATTGATCGTGTGGCTACTACGGTAATAATTCTTGTTACTCCTTCTATGGGAAACCCCGGTTCCTCTGTGTCTACAAAGCGTATGAAGGAGTCTTCGGGTTTGTCTCCAGTAACACCGAAAAGAAACACTGATATCTGCAAACGAACTGTTAAAAGGCTGAAAACTAAGTTGATGGGTAGGTTTACTAGAAGCATGGCCAAAGGTAATATTGTTAAACCACTTGTGAATGATGGTATTCATGCCGAGACTGTCGTGATCGATGATGATGAAGGAAACCCCGTTTTTCCTATGGATGATCATAATGTTGGGCATGAGTTCATATCGAACCCTGCCGATGATGGCCCTCCCGTGTTTGGTAAGGATGTTCGGCCTGTTCCTGTTGTTGATCTCCCAGTTAAGGGACAGACTGTAGAAACAAACTTGCCAACTTCGTATCAAGCTGAGGGTATGTTTCCCCCAATGTTCATTACCTATTTGTTGGATAAGATTCGCAGCATGGAAGGAAGGGTGACCGGATGTCGGTTCATCGTGATGTTGTGGAGGCCGAGAATTTGAAGTTGAAAGAGCAGTTAGATGCAGACACTAAGTCTTTGCTGCATGTTAAAAAGCATAAGAATCGTTTGATTCGAAGGGTATTAAAGTTGCAGAATGAAAACAATAAGAACGAAGAGAGGGTACGAGAGCTTAATGCTCAAGTTACATTAATGCAGTTTAAGGGTCAGTCAACAAATCCAACAAAGGGCGTTAACATTCAGGTGTTTAACGCACCTGTGAATTTATAATAGGTTGAAATGCACTTGTTTTGGATTACAAGTTTGAAGTTTTGATAGATTGATAATCAAGTTTTTACTTACAGGTATTTTGTTTGTGTTAATTTAGTTATTATTTAGTTTATTTATTTTTGTCGGATTCCGTTTTAATTATATTTCTTTTGGATGCGGTATCGCAGGTCATCTGATGGATCTTCTTTCCTGGATTTTGATAACGGTCTATCACCTGGATGATCCTTACATCGTTGGGAATAAATTGATTTTGCAAGAGCAGTTTCCCAGGTGTTGTTACATAATCTATGTCCTGATGTTTTGATTCACTGTCAAGAATCGAATCTTTCCCAGTTCTTGGTATTTCCACGTATGTTGAAAATGACATGTTTTCACTTGTCATTTTAAGGGAAATCGGTCAAAAGTTTCGGTTGCTATCTCTAGTTTTTAGAACTGTTTATTTTTGGATATTTAATGTATTTAAAGGGGAGATAGCATATGGCATAGGGGGTCGATAGTTTGGGAAAGGAGAGCACAAGACTATGGTTTGACCTTCGGTAACTCGAGGCAGTTTTCTGTCAGTAGATACAGTATTTTAAACTGGTGATAATTTATATATATGTTTACAGTTTTGTACTTTGCATATGTGTTTATGCTATCCCTGGTCTTGTTACTATTTTTCTATATTATTAATGTTTGTCATAATCTCTTTTAAGAAATTGTGCAAATATATTATGTATGACTATTGACTTATGCTGATTATCGATCTGTTGATGAACGCCATGTTGTAAATTTGATTATTAACATCATTACGTATGTGGTTTATGTGTCTATTGTATGATCTTGGTGATTTCTGAATTTCTTTTGAAGATTTTCAAGATTATTGATAGTCCCATTAGCAGATTCAATTTCAGTTTAAATATTTGCATCGCTCCTGATCAGGATAGGACTTAGATTAGGTTAGTATAATTCCTTTTCTGTTAATAATATTATTTAGATTTCTATTTGAATCAAATGTTTATATTCATGTCACATTCATATTATTCTTTTTCATTTATGATTAATGTATAGGTGTATATAATGTATATTTGTTATTGATCAAGTCTGTTAATAGTTATTTAACTTCTATCTTTGTAATATAAACTGATTTAACTTATTAATACTGTAATTAATAACATTCGTTAACTTGTACAATGATAGGTATATTTCTGATAAATAATCTGTAGCGTTAGCTTTATCTTTTAGATTTTTCTTTAGTTAGACTTTCAGGCTAACAGAGCCTTTAAACCTGTCGGGAACAACCATCCCAAACAGCTTGGAGCCTGCTTTAAGGATCTCGGTCTGGGTTGTCTTCCCCCGTTGCGTGCATAGACACATATGCCCGTCAACAATGGCGCTAGAAGGAGGGCCAGCTTAGACACATGGCTGATGAAAAAAATCCTGTTAACAAAATTAATCAGCCTATCACTCCTCAAATACAGTCATCATCACAGCCGCATACTCTCCGGTCATCATGATCGGGTGAAGCCCCACTAAACGAATCTGTTTGAAACCTTATCTCTCAGTTCAACTCTCCCGGTATTCACCTACCTGAAGAAATTGACCAGTACGAGCAAGCCATAAACGAATCTCGTAGGATCCTAACAAGGGCATATTCGAATCTCACTGGGCACCAACCCACTGAACTACCTCTCCCACAGATCACACATCCCCGCACTCATCGTCCTGAACTTGCTTCGGAAGAACAGGAGCAACCTTTAGGTTCCCTCCCTAATCTTCAGATACAACAGCCTTTGATAGGCGCCAATCAGCCTTCATCTTCTTTAGGACCACCTACTTCAGGAGGGGCTGGTCAACCACCATCACCACCTCATTCACCTCCCCCCATTCATCAAACACTGCCTTCACCGCCTCCAACTCCAAGAAATATGGCAGGTGTAAATCCCCCAAACCCTAATGCTAATATGCCATGGTTAGCTCAGGATGCAGTGGCTGTCCCAGGCGATCAACACCCTTTACCTAAGCATCCTGAGAAGTTATTACCCAAGTTCAACCCTGAGTTGAAAGAGCCAGCGGAAGATCATGTCAAGAAGTTTATGTTATCAGTTCGGCTCTTGGATGTCGAACATGAAGATGTAGTCTGTCGGCTTTTCCCTTATACATTTGAGGGTAAAGCTTTGACATGGTATTTTTCACTTATGGCTAGTTCTATAACTAGTTGGAATGAATTCGACATTGCTTTCATGAACAAGTTTGGAGACGACAAGACTCCAGCTGCCTTGGTGCTAGAATTGTCTAGAATCCGCATGGAAACCAAGGAAAAGATCAAAGATTTTAACCAGCGATTCCTAACTCTAAGAAACAGGATTCCTGCTGCTTCAAGGCCAGCTGAGGATGTCACTATTGAATTTTACACTTCAGCCTTGCCTGTGTCAATGGCCATGTTTGTCAGACAAAAAACCAAACTTACCCTTTCTGAAAACTTTAAAGAAGCAATTAAGGTTGAGAAAGATATGTCTGCCATAAAGGAAAATCCTGGAGTAGACATAGATGTTGCATCTTCTTCTCGTAAGAAGACTGACAATCCTACCAAGAACACAAACCCTGAGAAAAAAGGTCAGGATTCATTAGACCTAGATAGCCTCCAAAGAGTTATTAAAAAATTGTCTAATGAAATCATTGATTTAAAGAAAGGCCCTTCTGAAAACACTCCTACTAAAGAACCACCTAGACAACCTTTCAGAAGGCCATTCCCGAATACAGCTCCTAGACAGACCCCACCCTCTGAAGCTAATAGTGTTGATGAAATTAACAGTTTCCTCAATTTATTAGTTTCAGGCCTAGAAACATCAGCTGAAAATGAAACTCAATCTTCAGGACAGAGTTCTGAAGGTACCCAAGACAAAGATAATGACACAGAAGATAAACCTCCTCAAGTTATTAGCCACTTCTGGGATACTTCAGAATTGACTGATGATGAAGATGTAGGTGTTGTCAATGTAAACCAGCATCAATATAACACTAGAAGTAAGAAATATCATCCCTTAGGGGAACCTTCTACAACTACTACAGATAATAGTTCAGCTGCTCAAACAAAAACCCAACCTGCAAATAATAAATCTGCACCCTCTCTTGATTTAGAATATGATCTGATTGAATATTTAAAGAAAATTAGAGCCAATATCTCTATCTATGAACTACTTAAGTTACCAGTGATTAGAGATAAAATGATGCAAGGGGTATCTTCAAGTAAAAGTGGAAAAACTCCTTCAAGTCAAAACAACCCTGCTAACACTAAAGATAACCCAACAAAATCTTCAGTCAATGCATCATCCATAGGAAAGAAATCTAATTCTTCAACTCCGCCTTTTTTACTTACGTTTTAAATATGCAATCGTAAAGTGCACAACTGTATGATAGACTCAGAGGCCTCCAAGAATGTTATGCCATACTCTGTATGTAAAAAACTAAATGCAGTCCCTGTTCCTTGTGATACAAGTATTGGGCAGCTTGATCGTTCAAATGTGAAAGTAATAGGTAAGTTGAAATAGGTGTTGATTAGGTTAGCTTCGAATCCTCAAGTCCATTTTATCATTGACATAATTGTAGCGGATATCCCAGAAGCATATGGTCTATTTCTTAGCAGAGATTGGTCTGAGAAACTAAAGCGATATTTTGCTACTGATTGGTCACACTTATGGATATCTCATAATGGTCGCCCGAACAAGATCAGAATTGATCGGGAATGCTATATGAAGCATACCGTCACCGAATTGGATGACTCGAATGAACCGGTATTATTCACCGATACCATAATGGGAAACTATATGGTAGAATATTTCTTTGGGGACCTTGAAGCTGAAACTTCATCAATAACAGGTGCAGAACAACAGTCTAAAATTTTCCATTTTTCGCAAGATACAGATGAAAGTACAGTCACAAATGCAGTACATTTAGATCTGAACGATGGTCTCTGGTCTCTATATTTCGATGGATCTAAGTCAAAAGAAGGGGCTGGTGCAGGTTGCTTACTGATAGACCCCTATGGGAAAAGGAATTTCATAGCTTGCAGGTTAGAATTCGAATGCACCAACAACGTGGCTGAATATGAAGCTCTGATTCAAGGGCTGAAAAAAGAAATTGACCTGGGAACCAAAGCTTTGGTAGTGTTAGGAGACTCTGAGATAATTGTTAGACAAGTACATAACACTATACATTGCATTGCTGGACATCTAAGAAATTATCAGGTAGAGGTATGGAATTTACTTTTAGCATTTGAAGCCTTTAACATAAGTTCTATCCCTCATTATCTAAATCAGGAAGCTGATCTTTTAGCTAATGTGGCTTCAAGGTTAATTCCATCTGAAGGAATGCTTACTAATTCTTTCTCGGTTGAATTGGTTTTTAGACCTTCTATACCTGACAACATAGCAAATTGGAGAGTCTTCGACAACGACGAGCAGTTGATCGATTTTCTGACTTTGAAGGATACTTTTAAAGATGCGGTCATTGACGAAATGACTCACGATGAGGATCTATATAATTTTGCGATAATTCATAAGCCTTGCTCAATTCAGGAATCTCTCAATCAGGTTAGTACTCTTCCTAGATCAGTAATCAAACTTGAGAAATTCTATGACTTGAAGGATAAATTTAAGGCTGCAAGGAACTGTAAAACTAACAGCTCCATTATGCAAACTAAAATTGTAAATCTAGGCACTGAACACAACCCTCAATGTGTAAATCTGGGTAGTATGTGTACTCCCCAGGAAAAAACATCCTTCATAAGACTCTTTAATGAGTTTAAAGACATTTTTGCATGGACGTATGAGGATCTTAAGACATTCGATCCTAATATAATGCAACATGTCATTCCTATGAAACCAGAGGCTAAAACTTTTCAACAGAAATTCAGGAAAATGCATCCTAGACTAGAACCAACTGTCAAGAAGGAGCTGAATAAACTCCTTGCCACTAGAATAATTTTCCCGGTACAGCATGCACAATGGGTGGCAAATCTTGTTCCCGTCAGAAAGAAAAATGGTGATATCAGGTTATGCGTCGATTTCCAAAACCTGAATAAGGTTTCGGACAAGGACAATTATCATGTTCCTCCAATGGAGAAAATCTTGCAACAGGTCTCTGGATCTGAAATGTTTTCACTTCTAGATGGGTTTTCAGGGTACAACCAAGTGTTAGTATCCAAAGCTGACCAGTTGAAAACAACCTTTAGGACTCCTTAGGAAACATATGACTATAGGAAGATGCCATTTGGTTTAATAAATGCCGGAGCAACATTTCAGAGGGCAATGGACATCGTATTCAAAGGCCTGATCGGTAAGTTTTTCGTTATTTATCTTGATGGTATTACTGTCTTTTCAAAAAATAGAACTGATCATTTAACTCATCTCAGGAGATTTTTTTAGCATTGCAGGAAGTATGGGGTTTCTCTAAATCCTAAGAAATCTATCTTTTCAGTTACAGAAGGTAAGTTACTGGGTTTTGTTGTTTCTAAACAAGGTATCAATATCAAACCAAAACGTATCTGTGCTATATCACAGATTTCAATCCCTCACTCAAAGAAGTCTATGCAGTCGTTTCTTGGGAAGATAAATTTTGTTTCTAGATTTATTCCTGGGTTCACGAAAATTGTTAGGCCGCTTCAGAAAATGATCAAGAAAGATGCTAATTTTAAATGGTCTGCTGAAGAGAAACAATCTTTTCATGACATCTTAAAAGCTATTGCTGAAGCTCTGTTAACACCCAAAAATGGTTAACTACCTCATCTACCCCACTACATGGCTCATTTGTCCATTTTCCTACCATATTTCCCTGAAAATCCCACTAAAAGCCTCCAAAAGGCCTAAAATGCCTCCAAAAGGCCATAAAACCATCTAAAAAGCCTCCAAAAGGCCTAAAATGCCTCCAAACGGCCAAAAACCCCCTTTTTCCTCCAAAAATATCCAAAATTCCTCTAAAAATAGCAAAAATCCCCAAAAGGGAAGAAAAAATATAAAATAATGAGAAAAGGAGGAAAAAACCCTAAACAAGCTGCCCTAAACCATATGGTTTCCAAAACCATGGGCCAGCACTCCACCACTAAAAAACTATAAATAAGTGGTGGAGACCCCTCATTTCACATCCATTATCATAAGCATCCTGCCTCTGTCGAAATTATTCTCGAAACCCTAGCTTATCATTAAGGTACTTTCACCATTGAGAACTCTTTTTGGCCCATTTCCACCACCGGAGAAGGAGAAGAAGCAGCTTGGAGCTCGAAGCCACCGACATCGGACCAGCGCAACAGACTCCATCAACCTCCTCATTGGAGGTAACATCAATAAAAACCATTATTCATTATTTACTGTTTTTGCTTCATGTTATTTACTTTTTACTGATTTAGCTTCAAGAACATATTTAGATTAGTCTTTGTTTCAGTTTATCTTTATTTAATTCATATACATCATTGAACTGCTACTAAGGAATCCAGTTTCCTTAGTAGGTGCTCATCAGCACAAGCTAGGGTGAAAACCCTAGCTACAGTTTTGGCGACTCCGCTGTCTTTTTTAAGTTTTTTTTTTCCGTACTATACTTTCGGCTGTCGTTTTCGGCCGCCGGAAACTGCACTTTTTTATTTCGCAATCGCGGCCCGACCGCGCATTTCAGGCCCTAAACTGCGACCAGCCCGCCGCTGTCGGCCCTTCTCCTGCGTCCTGGACGCGTCTTTGAACTTTCCCAGTTGCGCCTCGACCGCATTTTTCCAGCCCATAGTCGCGATCCGACCGCGCCTGTTCATTACACAGTCGCGCTCCGACCGCCGCTGTCAGCTAGAACCCCGTAACCTAGACCACGCCTGTTTCCTTTAAACCCGTGATCTGCGCGCGACTGTTGCCTTCAAACCCGCGGTCCGACCGCGCGAGTCCGACCCATACCCGCGGTCCGCGAACTGTTTTTTGCCTTTGTTTCCGCGCCGAAACCCAGCCACTTTGCCTCCACTTTTCCTGCACTTTCACAGCCACCTGTTCCACTTGCAGCCCTACAGCCATTTCTGTCCCTTGTTTACAGAATTGTTTAGAAAAATTTTAGCATTATTTATTTCAAAAAAAAAAAAAAAAAAAATTTCGCATGGTAAAAGTTTTTCAAGTTTTTCATACATTATTATTATTATTGAGTAACTATTTTGGATTCACAACCTCACATGCACACAATCTATCCCCTAATTCAAGTGAGACCTAAAATCTACTTAACTCAACCAACACTATAACCTCATTTGAGGAACACAAAAGAATCTTGTAGATAGGTAGGATCGGGGGGATAGGCTTCCAATAACACCCCTCGGTTATTTACACATGAGACATAGTTGTTGTCCATTAGGGAACCAAAATCCCTTAGTATTTTTTGACACGGTCACCACCGGTTTATCAGAGGGCCTCTCCCTTAGGAGGGTTGAAGTCGTGATATTGGTTCTGGAAGTCTGATTGGAATACCGAAATCCATTCAGTAACTGAAGGGCTACCTTTCGCAGTTCTCGGAATATCCCTGTATAGGGAATATTGCGGTTAAAGGACCAAGCAGCAGATTCACCTTTCTGGACATGTCATGAACGGGGTATCTTAGTTGCCATACTTCTAGGTTTGCGTACCCGGTGTCCCTCCCGGTAGGGGGATACTTTAGCCATTTGACTTTCCTATTTATATTGTCTGACTTGGATTTCATCACCTTGCAGAGGATATACTTAGTTGAGTCATAATACAATTAGTTAGGTGTTTGCATGCTCCCTTACCTCCTCCGGGTCTAGTGAGTCCACCGATTTTTCTTTTTTAGGAAACCGACTGCTTATTGGTATTCTGACCACTTTGTTGACACTCCGCCTATTGTAGCACGCAGTT